>PVIW01001304.1:0-314628 GCA_004026585.1 Noctilio leporinus | reverse complement strand
TAAATGTACCAAAGTTTTTTGATCCAATCATCCACCGATGGGCACTTAGGCTGTTTCCAGCACCTGGCTATTGTAAATAGTGCCGCTATGAACATAGGTGTGCATAGGTTCTTATGAATTGGTGTTTCAGGCTTCTTTGGGTATAGTCCAAGTAGTGGAATGGCTGGATCAAAAGGCAGTTCCATTTTTAGTTTTTTAATAAAAATCACTGTTTTTTTTTTTGTTTGTTTGTTTGTTTTTTACCCCAACCCCTGTTGGGCAGTGAGGTTGCCCACTGTCCTCATTGGACCGACTTGGCTCCGGCTACCTTTTAGCTATTTTTAAAAAGCAAAAGGATGAATGACACACTTCCACCACTAAGACTGTCCAAATCCCAGTTCTGAAAGTGGCAGCAGCATTTGAATGAGGATATTTAATTTGTATTTTGGATATAGAATTTCTAGAGTGTTTGTCAAGGAAATTAACTGCATTAATCTTTAGTCATTTTATCAGTTTTGGGTATTAGTAAGTCACTGTACTTCCCAGGTAAATTAAACTCAATGGCCTATGATTCTGTGTGGAAAAATGAACAAAAATGCACTTAACCATGCTTTATTCCACAAGAGCAGTGTTTTCAAGAGAATATTGGTAAAGTGATTTTGAGTCCTTACTGCAAATCATGAGTATTCAAGTCAGCAAATAACATAGCTGCTTGTGATGGAGGTAGTCAAGTAGAGGGTTTTCAGAAAAGTACTTAAGGAGTTATTTCTATTCTCTTCCTTGTAGGAACTAATTTATCCTTTGTATTACCTTGACAGGAACGTAAATGTACTACTCTGGGAATGCTGTCTGCATTCTGATTAAGTCATTTGTGACTGTTAAATGGCTGGCATTGTACCAGGGCTGATAGGTGTCAGAATTGTATTCGCCCACTCATTTCCACCACACAAATTCTGCTCAACGGACTCTCGTGTATGTATCAATAGTCTTCATCTCTGATGAGGTAGTTCAGCCAGAGTTTGCCTTCAAATTTCAACTGGTAGGAGTTTGTGGAAACATAACAAGTAGGACCCATACATTGAGATGGAGGAGAGGTTAAGGAAAATTATGAGAAAAATGTATAGTTTTTCATGCCCGGTGACTACCCTACCATTAGAAAATGTTAAGAGCAGTCATATGCTCAGATGGTTGCACGAGCATCTGGTCAACCTCTGGAATAGCTAAACACTAGCTAGAAAGTAGGAGACACTGTACAAAGCTGATACTTGGCTAATTTTAGACACAGGCCATCATCAAATTTCACCGGTAAATATCATGTTACTTCTCCAAGTTTTTGATACCTAAATATTTAAACATAGAACCTCATTTTTTGTAAGATTAATAGTTTTTGTAACTCTCCCTTGCCTGAAAATTGGGAAGGCCATAGCAGAGCATAGGAGAATATTTATCTTAAGTAATAACTGTTACTAAACACCCACTATGTATCAGACACAATAACAACCCTTGAGAGACAAAGTGAGTTAAGACATGAACACAACCCTCGAAGGAATTACTGTTCCAAAAGAAACCAATCAATTGCAACCTCACATGTAAGAAAAGCTGTATTAACAGTAAGAAAGTCCTCTAGCCCTGGCTGGTGTCACAGTGGAAAACGTGTCGGCCTGCTGACACAAAGGTCACTGGTTCAATTTTCCAGCCAGGGCACATGACCAGGTTGCAAGCCAGGTCTCCAGCCAGGTCCGTAGCTGGAGGCAGGTGAAAGGCAACCATACATTGATGTCTCTCTCCCTCTCCCCCTCTCTCTTCCCCTCTCTCTAAAAATGATAAGTAAAATCTTAAAATAAAACAAAAAGAAAGAAAGAAAGAAAAAGAAAGTCCTCTAGGTCTGAGGGTGGTAACCACCTACCAGGGGGAGTCAAGTCTTCACAAAATGATTTACTGTAGAGAGGGCCTTCCAAGCTGAGGTTCCTGGTCAGGGCACAAAGCTGACCCTTGTGTAAGTAGTTCCAATCCCCAGTTGGGGCATGTCTGAGAAGGCAGCTGATCAGTGTTTCTCACATTCATGTGTGTGTCTCTTTTCCTCCCTTTCTCTCTGCAAAAACCAATGAAAATGAAATGTCCTCAGGAGTACATTAGACCCACAGAACTGATTATTTATGTTAGGTTTTAGAATATTCTTCATTTCTTGGCATTAAAAATGATTGTCATATTTAAAAGAATTTGACATTTTGAAAATTCTGAAAGATTAACCTTTGGAGTGAAATGTAAAACATGTAAATAAGTCACTGATTTTAGACCTGGAATTTTAAGTTGAAAAGTATGAGATTTTGGCGAAGTTTGCAAACAATGCAATGTTTTAAATCACTTTAGATTCTCTATATTTTAAAAGTCTAATGTAATAGATTTATATGCAATGGCAAAGTATCTGGGAAGGTTGTGCTTATTGAACATTTATTTGAAATATATAAAAGTAAAATCTATTATATCACATTTATAAATGATGTTTAAAATGTTTTTAAAGACTTTAGTCAGGTTTGTAAATAGGACATAATATTTAGGAGAATGTAAAAATTATTGATTCATGTTTCTTTGTAAGTGATTTTTGAGTGTTACTACATATAACTATAAGAATATTACTTTTAGGTTGAGTTTAAGCTTAAGGGAAAACAAGGCCCTTCAATATTTCACATTAATAAATTGAATACTAATTTACTTTTTAAGAGCAGCCACCAATAGCATTTCCTGTGTACCAATCTGCCCTTATCACAACAACCACATCTCAATATTGAGTATCATCATAACAAGTTGTCTTTTAACTTAAAATTACATTTTTTTTCATCACAAAGCAACACATATATATTATTGGAGCATTTGGAATGTTTGAAAATATCTTTTAAGGTTAGAAAGCATTCATAACAAAGAAGATAATAAAGAAAAAATATATAATCCAAGAGATAATTATAATACATATCCTTGTAGTGAATGTCTGCATATGTTGGTGCTTCTCAGTATGTAGTTTCCAGGCAGTAACAAGAGCAGCAGCTGGGAACCTGTCAAAAAGGCAAAGTCTTACCCTTTCCCCCACCCCTAGCCATTCTGAACAAGATTCTGGGAGTGGGGCCCAGCCAGCTGGTTGGAACAGTCCCTCCAGGTGATTCTGTTGTATGCTAAAGTTTGAGAACCACTAACATATGTCATAATTGTTCTCATAGGGTAAGTATCTATGAGTGATATTGCTTAGTCAAAAGTTTTTATTTAAATAAAATTTTAAACTAAATCATACACTTTACTTAGAGTGCACCAATGTTTCTACTAATGTTCCTTCCTGTTCCAAAATTCAATCTAGTTCCCATATTACTTTTATTTATTTATTTTAAAATTAATTTATTTTTAGAGGGGGAAGGAGAAAGAGGGGGAGAGAAACATCAGTGTGTGGTGGCCTCTCGCGCCCCCAATCTAGAAGTCATTAGTTGGGCGCTTTCTATGGCTAGATTCTGAGTTAAATGCATCACATAAATGATCTGTTTTCACTTTTCCAAAAATTCTAAGTTTCTTGGAAAAATGTTATGGTCAGTAATGATCGTATTAAATTTTAGGTCTTTTGTGAATCTGAAAGTTATTTTAGCCACGCTTCTACATATTTGCAGACGTCAGACTCTTGATAAAGAACAAGATATTTCCAATTAGACACAATATCAGTTAGGATTAGGTGTTCCTGCGTGTAACAGAAATCCCAAAGTAACCTGGCTTACAGGATTTACTTTACTGCATTAAAGTAGTCAAGAAGTCAGCAGAGCAGGACCAATATATAAGCTCCTGAAATTCATCAAAGACCCAGGCTCCTTCTATCTTTGCACTCTGGTGTACAAAACTTAAATCACCAAGGTCACCCCCTGATCCAAGACGAGCCCTGGAGCCCCAACCATCACCGACCCGCTGGAGGCAGAAGGAAGAGGAAGAGATCAAGGACCAAAACAAATGTGTTTCAGCAGAGGAAGCTCCCTTCAGGCAGCTTCCTGCAATGCCCATAACTCACTTCCGTTCTGCCCATCACTGGCCAGAACTCAGTGGTGTGATCACTCCTAGCTGCAAGGATGGAGGATGGGAAATGTAATCTGTTAAACAGGCACATTGCTACCCTGAACAGAATGCTGAAGAGGAAGAGAAAAGGAACGCTGGCTGGCCAATAGGAATCTCTTAATAGATGCTTATGTGCAAGAGACGGCATAATCATAGACCAAGTTGTTCATTTTGCAGATGTATTAATATAAAGTTATTTAAAAAGATGTTTTAATTCAATGTATTTAAATTAAAAAAACAAAGCAGTTATTGTTTTTTAATTTGGGTTATACTCCAGTATAAAATTTATTTTCCCCCTCCTATTATTCTAGTGTTGGCTACCTGTTTTAAGTTGGCTGCAATTTTTTTCCAGTTTTATGGAAGTATGCCTGATTAGTAAAATTGTATTATATTTAAAGTGTTCAACATGATGATTACATATTTTGTAAAATTGTTCTCACCATCGCTAGTTAACACATGTATCACCTTATCGTTACCTTTTATATGTGTGTGGGAGAACGTTTAAGATCTACCCTCTTAATAAATTTCAGTTATACATACATTGTTATCAGCTTTAGTCACCATGACATAAATTAGACACTCAAAGTTATTAATCTTATAACTGGAAGTTTGTACTCTTTTGCCAGCCTCTCCCCATTTCCCTCACCCACCAGCCCCTGGTAAGCACCAAGCTACTCTGTTTCTTGACTATTTCCATATAAGTTATGGCATGTAGTATTTGCCTTTCTCTGTCTGGCTCCTGTGTTTTCTGTTTATCCTTCTCCAGGCTTCTTAGCTTCTTATCTTGTATTTTCCATGTTCAGCCCTATAATCAATCATTTGTCTGATGAAGCTCAATTCCTTTAACCAGATAATTATATTTAGTAACCAAGATCTGGCCATTGAGTGTGCTTTTTACTCACTTTTTTTTTTTTTTTAAAGATTTAATTCATTACTTTTAGAGAGAAGGGCAGGGAAGGAGAAAGAAAGGGAGAGAAACATCAATGTATGGTTGCCTTTCACCTGCCTCCAGCTGGGGACCTGACTGGAGACCTGGCTTGCAACCTGGTTATGTGCCCCGACTGGGAATCGAACCAGTGACCCTTAGGTTCATAGGCTGGTGCCAATCCACTGAGCCATACCAGCCAGGTGCCTTTAACCTTTTTTTCTAGCATACATTCTCCCACTAATGTATAATAGAGCAAGTTTTCCTTTATCTTTGTCAAACTGGATCTTTATGATTTATTTTGTTTTATTTTAACCAACTTGGTGAATTAAAAAATGGAATACCTAAGAACTTTATATTACTGTGCCACTGAAATATTTTCCATACATTTACTGGATATTTTACTGTTCCCTTTCATAAATTTTCTTTGTGATATCTGCTCATTCATTTTTCTACTACTGATCAGGCCATTTTCTTATTATAGTAAAACAAACTATTTAAACTTATGCTGTTCAAATATTAAGGTGAAAGAAAATGGACACACTAATAGACATGTCTAGTGAGTCTCATGGCTTAATTATATGTAGGGAATAAAAGAACAGCTGTTCAGCTATCTTTCTGACCTGAAGCTCACCTGTAAAGACAATTGGTAGAGCAAACTGCAGAATAGAATAAAATATGGAGACAGCTTAGTTTGACCTCCCATTGCACTGGTAGCTGACAGTAATCACTAACATCCTCCGAGGGTGTCTGTTTTAAGTCCCCCCACCCCCCGCTCTCTTGAAGCAAAGCCTTGATTTAGTTATACTTGTGGCTTGATTTATAAGGATTGGCAAGAGTTTCAAACTCCTTCCTCTGAACCTATTGTGGGCCATGTGAATTTTGGTATATCTGCAAAGGAGAGTTAAGAGGAAATTTGAAAAATTAAAAAATGCGGTACAGAATATTCTAATTAGCACATTTAATTTATACTATAGTTACTTTGGTGTAAGATATTCAAAGGCAGTAACATGATTTAGCATGGGCTTGAAAAAAAGAGATAATGAGCATACGAGGTGTGGACAAGACTAAGTCCAATGCCTAGAATAGTATTAAAAGGTCCTCAAGCCTGAAAAATCTGGTAATACCTTCCTCTCTCATTTCCTTCTTCTGCCATCTTTTGTTCCAGTCACACTGAACTAATTGCTGTCCCTTGACCTTGCCAGGCATACTTCTGCCTTAGGGAATTTGCATAGCTAGGCCGTTTGCCTGGACCATTCTTTCTGCACACATTCACATGGCTCCCTTTCTTGCTATTACATACAACTCTGCTCACATGTTATCTTCTCAGTAAGGCCTTCCTGACCATGATGGTAAAAAATGACAATCCCACATTCTCAAATCTTTATTAATTAAGAGAATGCTAGCAGCTATGAAAGATAAATTCCCAAATCTCAATGGCTTACCAAAATTAAAGTTTTATTCACTCAAAAAGTCCAAATGGTAGATGGTGGGAAGGGATGGTGGCTGTTTTCCACAGAATCATTCATGGATGCTCTGCTCTCATTAGCATGTGTATTCTGAGCATGTCTTAGAAATCAATAAAAGAAAAAAGTGAGAGTTAAAGCAGAAGCTTTTTAAATGCCAAGAGATAATTCATTCACTACCACTCTACCCTGAACTCAGTCATGTGATTATATGTAACTATAAAAGATTAAGTGGTCTAACTTTGTGCACAAGAGGAAAAGCAAAAACAGTTTGATTAACAACTAAGAAGTTTCTTCCAAACACACAATAGGAACTTGTTAAATACCTGTTGATGGACTGAATAAATGAATAAATCAGGGCAGGGGTTAATCCATTCTGTTCAAATTAAGAAGGGTTTTGGGGGATTTAATGAATAATAAGCACAATCTCAGATGGTTTCAAGAGATTTGTATTTAGTGGGGAAATAACTTGCTTGCTTGAAAATTTAGCACACAAAACAGCAGATGAGAAACAAATAACACCTCTAAGCAGGGCTTCAGGAACGTACAGCTAGAGCTCAGCTCTGAGCACTTGTCAGGGAAAGTGTGGCAAGATGTAGAATTCTCTCAAGCTGGGTCTTTAAGGAAGAGTTAGAATTCTAGTAGGTGGAGAGGAAGGGAAGAATAAGTCAAATAAGAAGAACACAAAGAATAAAGATGAAGACCTGGGGAAATATGGGTAAGGGCTACTTACATATTTCATGTGGGGAAGCCTATCAATCAAGATAGGCTACTTTATCTTATGGGAAAACACCACCAACTTCTAGCAGTTTTAGGACAACAAAGGTTTATTTCTGGCTCCTATTATGTGTCATTGAGGGTCAGCTGGGGCCTTCCTTCTGTTTGCTAATGTCAGCATCAGGGACCCAGTTTGATAGATGAGTCACTCTTGGGAACATTGTTGGTAACTGTGGCTAAAGAAAACACAGAGCTCTGGAGGGTCTTACCAGTTAACTATTCTGCTTGAAGGTGACATATGTCACTTCCACTTAAACTCATTGGCCTGAACTCATTGCATGGCCTAGCCCCAGTGGGAAGAATCTGACTATCCATCAAACAACACTAAAGACCATCGCAAAGGGCAATAGAGAATGAAGTTAGTTGGGAGTTACCAACATTGCCTTCAATCTGTACAAACACCACACTTGGACAGAAATTAGTTCAAGCTGCAAAATCCTGATGGACTCTAAAACTTAGGTCTACATCTACATTGCTTTTAAATTCTCCATCTATTTACCTGATTCCACACTATGAATTTCCACTCAGCTACCTGTGGTGGTTTCATTTATCAACATATAATTAAGCAAATATTTGAGCACCCATCAAGTGAATGAAGCAGCGATTGTCCCTGGCTTGTTTGGATGTGATAAGCTACAGAAAATTGAGCGGGCAAGAAAAGCAGGGATGAAAAAAGAACACGAATCATTAGAGGCAAGGCCTCATCGCTTACCTGTGCATGGTGGGCCACATAAGTTGAATAAGCCACTGATCAGGCAGGGAAACATCTTACTTCATTTCTCTAAGACTCCAAGTATGATGCTAGGCACATAGTAGGTGCCACTTTGCTAACTGCCCTCTTTTGTATCCCCATTTCTTCTGCTCTCTTCCCCTTTATCTTCATCTTTCTTGTTCTTCTTACTTGCAATGATGGCCCCATCCCAAATGGCATTGCTTTTAGTAAAAAATAAAAAATAAAAATACTAACCATATCTGTGAAAGCAAAACAACATTGTTTTAGCCTTTTCATTTCTTAAGTAAGCAGAGATGATGGATATACTTAGCAATGAAAGTGCTGAAGATAAATTTTACAGACATTAAATGTTCTCAACAGAAGCAGGCAGATTGGTCTGTGTTCCTGCAAACACAGATCTCACACTGACCTGCCCTCATTCTGCAACTCAGTGCAGAGTGAGCCATTTATCCAGTGAGGGAAGAGTGCCTTAAAAAATGACTAGAAATTGGAAACAAGGTTGTATGGAGAGAAAACAACACTTGAGCCTTCTTATTTAAAAACACCATGTCCCCTTCTTTTTAAAATTTAGTGAGAAAATGGCACCTGGAATACAAGAAACAATATTATTTATTGCTGAATTTACGTATGTTCTTTATTTCTTCCCTTCCCCCATAGAAAATATTCTGACTTTGAAAATGGCTTTTGGAATGAGGACCTGAGATGTGATTATGGAAAACATGATGCTGTTCCCTTGCACCAATAATCATTAAGTGCTATATTGCAGTCTTCTGTGAAAGTCTTTTGAAGTGTCAGCTTGTGAAATTTACAGTTTGAATTTTAGCCCAAGAGGTTTAAAAAATTACAAACTGAACTTTGCAGTTTTCCAAGGTTCAAATTCATTTCCAAGTAATGTTATGAGCCAGCAACCTTAAGACTGATGTTAAAGTGTTGGTATATAGTGTTCTAATTTTACAGTGCCAATTATCCACTATAATGAGCTAAACAAGAAAAATAATAATTCAAAAGAAGACATAAATGCGTGAGTTTCCAAATGCAGTCAATTCTGTATAGCTTACTTTACATAGTCACCCTTTAAAAATAATTCAGAACATAAACAAATAGACAATAAAGAACAAATCAACCCTTTTGCTTAGGTTTTAGCAAGAAATACAGACAGGCTATTTAAAGAACATACAAGTATCCCTGAAAAGCCTGTAGTGAGATTATCTTTAATACCCTCCCTGTTAGGCAGAGATTTTTCTTTTATTTTGTTCAACCCAGTTATCCCAGCTGTCTTTATTTTTATAATGGTTTCCTGAGCACTAAAGATCAAGAGTTGGATTTATCCAACAGCTGGCATTTTGAGAAGTAGGTACAATGGAAGAAGAGGTGAACAAGGGCAGGACTAGAATGAAAGCTCATAAAATTTCAGATGGATCCAAAGACAGATGTGAAAGGAAGACTCTTCCTGACAGGAAATGATAGGGATAAGACATTAGAGAGGATTTGATGAGGTCCAAGGACTGTGGAAGTAAAGGCACATTAGCAAGTGAGGAGGAGGCCACAGGTTATACAGGGCACGAGTATCAACATCAACGAACAACTTAATAGGCAGTGAGAGCTGGAGTGCAGCTCTGAGCGTGGGTAACACAGTCCCAGTGGAAGAGATTATTGCTCATGAGGAGGCTGAAGGACTTTGAGGACAGGATGTTTGGTCTGTGTCATGGACATGGTTGTTAGCACCGGAAGTTGCTACTAACAATAAAACTGTGAACTCACAGACTTTGTGTGGAATTACTCAACGAAAGCGAGGCGTGGGGAGGGAGCCCTGGAGTCAGAGTGCAGCTTCTGAACATTGCCTCAAGCGCACTTCAAAACAGAACAGAGCGCAGTTACTGAGAAAGTGCTGCAAGCCAGACACTCTGCTAAGAGCTTTGCATTTATTTCCTCAGTCACTATTCCTGACACCATGATGCTATTATTTCTCCCAATTGTACAGATTAGAAAGGGAGTGAGGAAAGATTAATCTGCGCAGTGATAAATTGTGTGGTCCGTTTTGAACCCAGATAATTTTTGTCCAGACTCCATGTGCTTAACCACTGAGCAGTATATCACCACTCAATTTGGAACCCCGTCTTGGTGAGGCCAATGACCTTGAGTGGGAAGACCCTAGAACTGTCATAAGAAACCAGAACAGCCTAACCACCTGATCAAGACCAGCTTGCTAGATTTCATAAGAAGGCCCTTCAACATGAGACAAAACACGGAGACTAACACTGAATTGTGAAAAATAGCCAGAGAGAAGGGAAGGCCTGCCCCCATACCTGGGCGGGCACTCCGTCAGCCCCGTGAGAGAACAGTGACGGAGAACAACATCATTTTGACCCAGCAGCTTGCTTAAGAGGCAGTGTGTTTGCTGACTGGGCAGTTCTGAGAACGCTTGTGGTGCAGTATCCTCAGCCCGTGAAGAGAGGACTAGATGCGACAAGCATTCCCCAGCATGCCATGTGCTCGAGCCTAAACTAAGGCCATTGAAGCCGATGGTATTTGCTGCTCTAGGTTATTTCTAAATGGTGGTGACAACTGCTGAGAACCCTAACTCTAAAGTATAAGAGGAAACTTTGGAAAAAGCATAGATGGAAACTCTATAACTATGTCATTCCTTGGGGAAATCCTTCTTTGGTTGTTTTCAGGTCAAAAATAAAAGTAGGGTGGGAAGGGAGACAGGGGGGAGCAAGGAGGGGATGGATGTAATACAACAACAATAGAGTTTTTTAAAAAATAGTAAAAAAAAAATAATAAAAGTAAATTTCAGTCAGTGACTAAAACGTGGGATCCTCATGTTTCTTACATCCAGACAAGGCCAAGCAGGTGCCTGGATCATAGCCTGAGAGAAGCCCAAGGGAAGGAAACCCAGAACCTTTTCATTAACCCTGTTCTTTTACTAGAACAAGTGTCAGCTCTCAGCCCAGAGGCAGATGATGGGAATGACAATGTTGGCGGCACCCTGGGGAAAGAAGAGGGAGAGAAGACACTGCATGATCAAAGGATGCCCCCAAATCGGGGTGGGGAAACGGGAAAGTAGCCACAGGGTAGTATCAGGAGGTCTATGATACTAGAACAAGCCAAGTCACATTTGGAGGTGGGTACAGTATGGAGAGCAAGTTCCAGAAATAGGGACGTCCTACCTGGGAACAAGGAACAGATGTTCTTGTTTAAAGGGCCTGGGAGCATGTTAACAGATTAAGTGGCTCCCAATCACATGCTTTTTTATATATTTCTGCATCTATAGATCATTTGGTATCCCTGTTTCTCACCCACCAAATTCACACCCACTATAGACAAGCAACAAATTACAGTTTAGCAAAAAATAAAGAAAAAAACCCACGCCCATAATGTAGCTCTTCAGAAATGTTATTAATCTTTGATATCATCATCCAGTTTTCACATGTACATATTTTCAAAGTCAGATTATATTATACATGACGGTCTGTAAATGGCTTGCCTCCCTTGGCATTATATTGTGCCAGAACATCCGGGACGAGACGGCTCTTAGGTTACACATGCTGTTCCAAAGCACAAAATTGATGGACAGGTTCCCAGCTATAGGCCAGGGTCACTAACCGATTCTTTAATACAAAATGCTAAAATATTTATCAATTAAATTCAGTAATATACCATGATAAAGTGTAACTTACTGAAGAATATAAGAAGGTCCTAATAATGGGAAATTAACCCATGTAACTTACTAGATGAAAATATTAAAGGAAGAAAAGGGAATAGCCATTACAATGATAGATGATACACATTCCTGATTTAAAAAAAAAATTTCAAACCCCTAGTCACGAGGAACAGAAGGAAAATCCTATAGCCTAAATAGAAATCTAACAGAAACATCGCAGTTAAAGGTGGGGCAGGGGGCACCGTGTGGCCTGGAAGAAAGAAAGGGTGTCCTATATTAATGCCATACTTCATCATCTTCTTATTTTCCTGAAGGTTCTAACTAATGCAAAACACACAAATGAAATACAAGAAATAGTGAAAAGAACAGATTGTTGCTATTTGCTGCAACATTATCTATTTAGGGCATACAAGAGAAGAATTTCTCTCTACCTCCAAGTAAAACATTTACATAATTTTATTTTTGTATTTTATCCACATTTATTGATCTTTTTTTATGAGTAAAAGACTTACTGTATTCTTTCCACTACCATTCAGCCCCCTCCCCGAAGCAATCACCACACTGTGGTGCTGAGTCCTTTTCCCTTTTTGTTCAATTCCTCCACCCCTAACCCCAACCCCCAACTCCTAGCTGACATTCTGCTCTCCATTTATGAGTCTGCCAGTCCGAGAAAGACAGGTACCATATGATTTCACTCATATGTGGAATCTAATGAACAAACTGAACTAACACACAAAATAAAGAAAATGATTTAAAGATCAAAGGTTTCAACGAGGTAGCTAATATGCAAGATCAGTCTACAAAATTAATTGCTTTTCTGAACACTGTCAATATGTTAAAGTTAAAATGAAAAAGAAATGATCACAGCTAAAATCCAAAATAGCAACCATCACTATAAACCACCTAGCAATAAATGCAATAATGAATGTATAAGATGTCTACGAAGAAAGTAATATATTTTTAGAAATATAAGAAAACCTAAATTATTGAAACAATGTAACATGTTCTGGTATGGGAAAGCTCATTGTTAAGGTCCTTCTAAAACAAAGAATAAGGCCTTCAAGGTTGGGGAAGGGGGTTGCGGGGAGCGGGGAGGAAGAGGCAAGGAAGGGGAGCAATTTAGACAAGAACCTAGTATAAAGGAACCATGGACATGGACAACAGGTGGGATTGACTTTGGGGGGAATGGGTGGGTGGGGAGGGGGACAGAGGGGAGCAAAAAGGGGATGGATATAACACAACAACAATAAAATTTAAAAAAGAATAAACTATAAGTTAAGGTCTAATGAGGATAATTTTAATGTATCTATAAAATATGCTTTTATTATTTTCTTACTTTCTTCTCTCTGACCTATTTGTCCAGATGCCTCCATTGATTGGGAAAAATTAACATTTTAATGCAGAAATGCAAAGAGGCAGTATTCATATTTTGACTTCAAAAATATAATTTTTGATTCCACAGCAGAGAGCTTGTATTGAAAGCCAAGGTTTGCTGAGTGAGAAAAGCTGTTTTTAAATTTCATGATTTCTCATTTCTATTTCAAGAACTAAATGTAACTGACCTAGATTATAGGGTTTTCTTATTATCACCAGTGTAGGCAGAATGTAACATGCCATGTAAGGAAAGTTGCTATAAAGAGGAAACTAAAAACAAAAAGAACCGGAGGTAAAGATGCTATCTGGTCCCCCTACTTCAAGTACCGGCCTGGCTCCACATATAGTTATCATGATTATTATTGACTATATTCCCTAGGTTGTAATGTACATCTCTGTGACTATTCTGTAACTCTGTAAAGTACGTGATTTTCTAACCACTTTGCCGTACATCTGAAACTAATACAAAATCATATTGAATATAAATTGTAACTGGAAAAAAATAAGATGCTTTCTGGATTCCCATAAGGAACATAAGAACAATTCCAATGTCAAAAAGAAAATAAAAAGGAGAAACAAAATGATATATGTGTAAGTAAAAGAGTAGTTAAATAATTTATACTCCTTGTATATAATAACATAGATTTTTAAAAGAATAATAAGTCATAGGACTGTGTATGCATAATACACATAATACTGTATAATACAATCACAGTCAGCTCAAAAATTATACCTTTAAACTATTTCCATGCCAATAAGTATATGTCTACAGCATCATTTCTAATTACTGTATATTTTGCATTGTACGAACATGCTATAATTTTCTACTGCTAGATGCTTAGTTTGTCTCATGTTATAACTTTTATATCATAATTTTAGACATATATAATGGTAGATCTTCTGCTGTTTCTTGAGCAATCATTTTCTGAAGATAAATTGATAGAAGAATAATTACTGAGACAAAATGCAGGCAAAATTTTAAGACTTTCAACGTGCTCACATATGGTTCTCCAAGGTGGTTTACCAGCTTTTGAGCTGATGTTTTAAACAGGGAGCGGAAAGGTACATAAACTTGGTTGGAATGCCTGGAAAAATTATGCTGAAAGAGCTAAGGACAGATGTAGACATTCCCAAACAATTCTGTTGGTAGGTTTTAGACCTAAAGTCTTTATTTCTTTAAATATATTTAGTCACAGTTTGAGCAGTAGCATCAATAAGCCCTATTTCTTTTGCCAGATTTAAAAAGGCTTCCCCAGAGGGTTAGGTTGGTACAATGAAAAAGCAAGGAGATGCAGCTGAAAGAACACTATAATGGAGGTAAGAAATGTGGATTCATACCTGAGCCTTAGTTTGTACTTGTGTGAATTTTGGAAAATTGCTTAATCTCTCTTAATCTTCATTTCCTCAATATAAAATAAGAATAATATTATCTATGGTTGTTGTAGTAAAATAGTATATGTGAAGGGACATGGTAAAAGTGCCTGAAATAAAAGACATTCCACTTTTATTTTGGTTTCCTTTCTAGAGAGCAAAAAGATGAGCAAGTTTTGTGCAAATAATATTAATTACTTTATTTGTTGGATATTACACATGAGGGAAATTCTGTTGGATAAGAGCTAAGATTGAGGCTTGAATTCTGGGGGCATTTTTCAGGGATACTACCGCTCTGTCATAAATTTGCTATATGATCTTTTTTTTAACTTGAAGTGTAATTGACTTATAATACCATATTATCTTCAGGTATACAACATAGTGATGTGTATTTATATTTATTACATACATGTTATGAAGTGATCACCATGATAACTTAGTTATCTTCTGTCACCAAAGATATTACAGTATTATTGACTACATTCTCCATGTTATCTGCTGCTTCCCTGTGGGTTGTTTATGTTGTAACTGGAAATTTGTACTCTTTGAACCCCTTCATCTGTTTCACCTACCCCCGTCCCTCCAGGAACCACCATTTTGTTCTCTGTGTCTATGAGTATATTTCTGTTTCATTCCATTTGTTTCGTTTTGTTTTATTTTTTAGATTCACATAAAAGTGAAACCATATAACATTTGTCTTTCTCTAACTTATTTCACTAAGCATTATACCTTCTAGGCCCATCCATGTTGTTGCAAATGGCACGATTTCATTCTTTTTTTTTTTTTTTTTCTGGCTGAGTAACATCTCGTTGCATATACGTATACCACCTCTTCATATCCATTTATCTTGAGAAGATGATCAGCTTTTCCTGAAATACATTTCCCTTGCCTATAAAGAGCAAATGAATGTGTTCTGAACAGGTCTCAAGGCTAATGTATCCATGTGCATTTTTCCAGAGAAAAGGTCCATAGCCATCAACAGACTTTTCAGAGATCTTGTTGCAGTAATGTTCTGGTTAGTAATACTCTAGAATCTAAATGATCTCTGAAATTTCATTCGTCTCTAACACTCTCATTCTGATCACGCTCATAACGGACTCTTCCTTTTGGTTCAGTCTAATTCACTAATTTGTTAAAAAGCAAAATAATATTTTTTGTGGTCATGTTCCAGCCAAATTCTGTAGGCCCTTTCTTGGCTTCTGGGCCTCCCTGCAGTTCCCTCACAGCTGCTGCGAAAATGGGATGGCCCTGCATCCCCACACCAAAGGTTCTGATTACCCAAGTGGTTTCCAGACTTATTATCCTCCTAATCCTTCTTGGTTCGTTTAAATAAATTCTGTCCCTTGGCTAATTCACCAGAGTACAGATTTAATTAATAGGTGGCAACATATTGCAACTCTCACTGCCAAGACACATGATTGAGAGCCTGTAGGCTTCCAGCTCTTTTGATTGTTTTTATTTCCATCTTCTTGAAATATACAAGCTCATATTATGAACACTGTCAGATTAAAATCTCACCATGGTAAATATGAATATCTGTATTTTAAAAAAACTGAAGGAAACTTCTAAATGTAAATGATTGTGTGAGTAATGGATACATTTTTTTAACAATGAAAGTTAGTGTTTAAGTGGTTGCTCAGAGAAGTAAAATAATTATTCTGTTAGTATTTAGCAAGAATGGGATATGTGTGCATGCAAATAACCACAATACAATACTGTAAGTGTTGAATCCCAACTCAGTACTGATGGAGCAATTGCAAAAGTTGTCCTAGTGGTCACAGAAAACCCCTTTAAATGGGGGAAGGAAAGATCTCCTCCAGCAGTTAGCCACTGAGTTGAATTTTGAATCATAGGTTGAGTTTGGACGTGTGAAATGACACTGTGGACACCTTCGGAGGCAGGAGCATGGACGCGGCAGAGCAGAACCTCCCAGGTCTGAGACCCTTTGCGCATGAGCATGGCCTTAGTTCACTGTAAGGTTTCTCAACTCCGTGGTAATATTTCAATCCCCATGGCTACCACTAGTCTTCTTAATTCTGGCTTCCCTTAAATCCCACCTTTCAGCCTGCTACCTCAATACATTTAGCAGTCCTACCTAAATCAATGTATTTTCTCCTGGAGAAATTCCAGGACATTTTGCGCGGTAGTCGAGGTCTTGGTCGTTCAACCAGGTGCAGTTGCGCGGCAGGAAGCGGCAAAAGCGCAGCTTCCAGAGGGGAATGAGCCGGCCTGGGGTCTGACCCGGGGCGACAGGGGTCCCCCGTCCCGCTCCGCCCCTCGCAGTCGGAAGAGACTTCGCCTGCGTCCCCCGCAGCCACGTTGGGGTAGGACCCCTGGGCGGTGGTCTCAGCAGTCTCTGTGACGCCTGCAGTGGGGCGGACAACCAGCGCAGGAGAGGTGGCGCCGTGGACCCAGGATGCAAGGTCTCTGGCCCTGGAGATCACGCTTCCTGTTAATAAATTCCTGAAACGCAGGCTCCAAAGTTTGGAGGCCAGTGACAATGGGGTCTCAGTTCTAGGACATGTCCGTTGAAACCTCAATTTCTTTGCAAATAGAAAAATCTAGGAAATCTGGGGCCTCTCCTGGGCAGTTTCCTTCGTTTACAGCGCTGCATTGGCTTCACTTGCGATGACCTGTGCTGAGCAGAGGAATGCCCCATCCCTGTGGACTGGGGGACTTCATGGAGTGGCCAAAGCCTGAACCGCAACCTGAGAGGGGCGGACACAGGAGAACATGTCTGCTGGCCCAAAGACTGAGGAAAAGGCCTGGAAACACGGAACTCATTCTCTTGGACTGAGACTAACAGGTCACATAAGGGCAGGGTCAGCATCAGGGAGCCCCCAACTAGGGTGTTATCATGAAGGGACTTTCTGCTCTGCCAGGAGTGGGAAACGATATATATACAGGTAACCCCCATATAACATGGTTGTTAGGTTCCTAAGAAGTGCCATGTTACGCAAATCTGTGTTACATGAAACAAAGAACTAGTACAAAACAGGGGCCTTGATTCCAAAAATTAAAACAAAACAAAACAAAACAAAACATACTATTATATTTTTGTAATTAAGAAAAATATCTTTATTAATGTTCACCAAAAGTAGAACATGATAATTTGTATTAAATAATGCTTTCTTCATGATCGCTACTAAGCACCATTAACCAAGGGCATTTTCTTTTTGACAAGATATCTTCATCCTCTGTGATTTCTTCAGCATTATCTTGCCTCCTATCCTGTACTTTGTGCAAGAAATCTGTTCTTTCAGGCTGCTTGCTTTTAGCCAAGAGATCTTTATAAATTACATTAATTTCAAATGAGCTATCTTTTGCTTTTCAAAGCTGTTATTACATTTCATATAGTTCGGGGACTTTCCTAATTTCAAATGAGATATTTTTTTGCTCTTAAAAGCTCTTATGAGAATTTTTTTTTTTTTTTTTAAAAGCTCTTATTACACTGTGTTGTTCGAGGATTTCTCTAATTCTCAAACTGTGTTAGAGTGAAATCGTATTCTAGGATGCTGTGTTATACAAGGGTTTCCCCAATTCTTGAACCATGTTAAAGCAAAAACAGTGTAATTAGAAGTGCCGTGTTATATGGGGGTTACATATATATATATATATATATATATATATATATATATATATATATATATATGAAAGGTAGTTTGGGGGGAAAGACCAGTGAATTAGGTTGACTAGGAGTCCTGATTTCTACCTCTGGTTATTTTATTCATTTGTTTCATGTCTGAGCAATGCTGATGCTCTGGATCTCCATTTCTTTATCAGTAAACTTAAGGGATTGGACCAAGTAACTTAGTTTCTTTAGGTTCAAAAGACCTATGATTCTAAGAAAGATGGGCTTCCTTACATCTATAATTACCTATATACCTCTGTGGCTGGGCATCTATGTATCTACTGGAGGTTAGGGGGAACGGTGTGTTGTTTGGGGAACTGTGCAGGAGTAACATGCTTACTCAGCAAACATTTATTGCCCTACTATGTGCCAGGCACTGTCTTAGGGACTGGAGATATAGTGGTGAGCAAAGCAGACAAAACTACGCCTGCCCTCACTGAGCTTAGAGCCTGGCAGAGGGGGACAGAAAAGAAGTGAAATACAATATATAGCACATTACAGGTGATCAATATATACATGTGATGGCATCTGGAATTGAAGAAGTCTCTGTGCGAAACATGGAAAGCAGAGGATTAAGCAAAAATTAAGCACCTTGGAACAGAACTAGAACAAAATCTTCTTTTCTCTGCACCTCCCATTTAGCTTCTGGACTCCATTTGGACTTCCACATTCCTAGCAATGGGGACATTTTCATCATACACACCTCTCTGAGCTACTATGGTCAGGGCCTGTGGCAACAGTCATGGTGATCAGGCGGTTGACTGTTGCTCGCCCGATGCTATGACTTTTAGAAAAACACTGTCGAAGTCCATTGGGGATGTGGCTTCAAACTGGCTGTCCCTGTTCATTGCAAACTGCATTTATTTCCCTTTGACTGGCATTTCTCTCTCTCTTTTTCCTTTCTGTTTTTTTTTCCCCCGAAATTAAAATTTAATGAATATTATCCAATACTTCTTTTTTACCATCTGTTTTGTTTTTATTTTAAATAAACGCTTTCATAGAATTTTTTCAAACTGTGTTTAAAACAAGCTCTGTGTTTTGCAGGTCTGTAATCTCATTAGTAGGTCTAGATAAGGAATAATATTTGTGTCAAAGAAAGGAAACCAGCATGCTCCAGTATCTTAAGAAAATTACATTTTCTGAAAGCAAGTTGGCCTCTATCTAATCACCATAAGACACTTTTTTTTTTCTTGACAACCAAACACAGTTTGGCTGATCCCTTAAAAAAAATAGCTCAAAGTTTAGAGAAGGGGGTTAGAGTTTAAGTAAAATAAAACAACCTGAGAAACACTTAATCACCCAAAGAACCAGTCATCTGAATTGCCAGGAAGTATACGAGCAATATCATCTAGACTCCGCTAGAAGAACCAAAGGTCAATGTTTAGAAATGCATAATTTCTTGGGTAAAAGTCAAAGCTCAAATTCCAAGTCGAATTGCTTTATGCTGTTATGATTCACTACAGAGCTGTTGAGGGAATGAAGGGTGAGGGTGCTACTAAAGGACTGCGACTTCATTGGAAGGAAACCTGTGCTACAGAGCCTGAGGGGCAAAGACAACAGATAAAGTTGTGATGGTTGGCTGTGGATTTCCCAGTGTTGATTTTTAAGATGCCTGCTGGCTGAGTCAGAGGGGAAAGTGACAGTGAGTAGTGTGATGGGGTGCAAGGTGGTCATGCAAACCAAGACAAACAAGGAGGGAAATGACCAACAGACTCCAGAACAGAGGTGAGCAGCTGTGACAGCCCCACATGGTCCTCCCTGGCCATTAACCTGCACCACATGGTGTGGGAAGAAGGAGGGCTCAGTCTTTGTCACCCTTAGCTTCTCTCCTTCTCTGTGCTCTTAGGAACTTTCCCAGAGGCCTGTATCAAGATCAATGTGACATTGAATATTTACTAACACGTATACGAATACTAAACAATTGTGGTGTTAAACGAGGTAGTCAGAATAGTGACGGCGAATACTTCTATTGTGCCCGCTATTATCCGGCCTCTGCTCTGATTACATAGATCAGTGATTTGCAGCCGGTGTGCCACAGAATTCTCAAATCATGTGATAGCTATTTAGTCAGCAGCTCTGACTTCTTTTCCCTTAGGTTGGCAAATTAAAAAATGACGACAGCCCTGGCTGGTGGCACAGTGGATAAGGCACCAGCCTGCAAACCCAACTGGTCGCTGGTTTGATTCCCCAGCTAGAGCACATAACCAGGTTGCAAGCCAGGTAGCAAGCCAGGTCTCCAGCCAGGTCTGTAGCTGGAGGCAGGTGAAAGGCAACCACACACTGATGTCTCCTCTCTCTCTGCCTCTCTCCCTTCTCCTCTCTCTAGAAATAATAAATAAAATCTTTTTTTTTTAAATAAATAAAATCTTTTTTAAAAAATAAATAAAAATAAAAAATGACAGCCAACATAACGATAGCCACCTGATATGATTGATTCAAAATTATATCTATTTTTTGTCAGGTTGGCTATATATATATATATATATATACACATAATATATATATTTGTTGTTGTTGTTGTTGTGCTGCTGAATTTTAGTAATTAGTTTATGTGTGCCATGAGATGAAAAAGGTTGAAATCACTGGTGTGATTAACACATTTAATCGTCACTGCTGCACCTTGAGGTGGGTACAGTTTTTATCCCCATTTTTCAGGAAACCTAACGCACAAAGGAGTTAAGTGACTTCCTCAAGGGCTCCCAACAAGATTCACAGCTGGAGGAGGAAACTTAGAATCACAGGAAGCCTACCTAACCTATGCCTTCCAGACTGTTTACTCAATTTTCAACCATGGAGCACGTGTTTTCGGGATTTGGAGACAGGTTGCATAACTGAGGTGACGTCCAGAGCACTGTCTTGTTGTGCCCCTGCCCTGGCCCCTAACACCAGTCTGAGTCACCAAGGTCAAGTTGTGACACCAGGATGGGAACAATTGGGGCCTGGAGAGAACAAGAGAGTCAAAGTGGAGGTGAGGGCACCGCAAGCGCAAACAGAAAACCAGGGCTATTAGATGATGAAGAAACACCATTTGAAAAGTGTTTAATGTCCTGAGAGAAGAATACTAAAATCTAATGCTACTCATATGGAGATCCTATATTTGTCAGCCCCAAGTCAGGATACATGGTTTGAAAAAGTCTAAAATGGAGCAAAATATGTACAAATAGAATTGTGACTATTCCCTAAATTCACTGACATTCCAGATACTGAGGCTGTTTTTAGGCCACCTATTGAGTATTCAACTGCACTCAGCTGATGGACCAGGTCACCTTGTAAAGGTGTTGGTTTATATGTGCAGGGGAGGAATCTTAGGTCCCAATGGGCTCTGCAGCTACTGAAACAAACAGACAAACAGACAAATAAGCAACACTTGTTGAGAACTGCTGGACAGGCCAGAACATAGCTATTACATGAGGTCTTTCACCTGATATTACGCACTATTGGACATCAGACGTTCAATTATCCCTGCTGTTTCTCTACATCTATATGGAGAGAGCAAATACCACAATCCCCCAAATTGCCTTATATTCATGGCACAGGTCTTTCTGTCTTTTGGGATCCTATTGAGGGTTTAATTAATTACAACAGAACAGTAATCCTGACCAACCTCCCTCCCCTCCAACTGCCTGAGGCTTCCGCAAGCTGCTTTCTGGATGGCATTATCTTCCGATAATCAGAGACACTTCAAAAGAATGTCCCCTTCTGACATGGAGAAGAGCCAGGGGAAATTCCCTTCAGAACATCTCTCATAACTGCTCCCATTTCCTGAAACAGGAACAGGAGGCCACAAAAATGAACTAACATGAGGCACTTTGGTGGCACTTGTCAGAATGCATTGTAATCATTTAGTGTGATGATTCTATTTTGCCTACAGGGGACTTTGTTTTGGCCAGCACTTTACTACGGAGTATCAGGCACACAATAGGTACTCTCTAAACTGCTTTTGAAAGGGATGAATGAACTCCTGTTTCTGACTCAAAGAAGGAACTTTAAGCTCAAGTGAAACACACACAGGCACACACACACATACCCCAAGTATAAAACCAAAATAAACTTTTAACTTCATCAATTATAAAGAAAATCAATTTACTAAACATAAGCAATCTTGTAGTTATGATACCTCTTCCTGATGTCTCTTCCCCTCTAGTCACCTCAAAAAATGTGCTTAATAGCTTTTCAATTTTCTTTTACGTAAATAAAATAGTTCTTCCAGGAAACCTACACTATGACTTTTCTTCCTTAGAGATAGTCAACTTTCAATGAGTGCTTACCAAGAATAGGCCAATCCCTACAAAGAAGGCATTGTTATCTCATGCAGCAGATGAAACTCTGGGTGTAAGGGAACTACAATAACTTGCTCTTTATCATACAAGGCAAGGTTGATAATGCAGAACCCAAGTTCTTGCTTTCATCATTACAAGTGACCTCCTCACAAGTTTCACAACATTGCTTTTTTTATTTTTTTAAGATTTTATTTGTTATTTTTCAGAGAGAAGGGCAGGGAGGGAGGAAGAAAGGGAAAGAAGCATCAATGTATGGTTGCCTTTCATCTGCCTCCAGCTACAGACCTGGCTGGAGACCTGGCTTGCAACCTGGTCATGTGCCCTGGCTGGGAATCAAACCAGCGACCTTTGGGTTTGCAGGCTGGTGCTATTCCACTGAGCCACACCAGCCAGGGCTGCATTTTTAATATCAGAGGAAAAAATTGAGTACAGTTACTCAGGGAACTGGGAAGGGGAGGAGTTGAGGAGCCATCAAGAACAGGAACACTCTCTGCAAGAGAGTTAGCTTTAATAGGCAGCATGGCAGACAAGACCTCCCGAGTTTGAGGTAGTGTGTTTATGGAAATACCAAGGAGTCATTTTAGGAAGAGCAAATTTTAGACCTAGCAATAGGGGACTGATAATGGGATCACAGAGCTCCCAACTTGGTGAATGGTATAACATAAACACAGTTTGTAGGGCATTGAAGCTGCTTCTTGGCTGCAGGGCTTAGAAACTCAAGTACTCATGTCAGAAACCTGAAAAACTCTTTTAGAAGGGTAAGACACATGAGAAAAACCCTCCAGGAGGCAAAGAAATAACTAGAGCAATCACAGAGGTGCTGGGTATATAAACTTTAGCTCCTGAATGCAGCAATGTCAAATTTATTGGGTTTGGCCCCATTGATATTGAACAGGGGCAAGGTTAGAGGTAGACCTACTATAATTTTAGGGGTGCAAGATGTCAATCTCCAAAACCTTACTCCCTGCTTCAAAGCCTGCCACAGCATCACAAAGTCCACTGTTGAATCACTGTGGGTTTAGGCATGGTTATGCAAAAAACTCCTGTGGCTTTATGAATTTCCAAGAGTAGAAGAAGCATGCTAGGTTTTTCCCAGAGTGGTATGTCAGTTCCCAAGTAGATAGTAAGCCTCAATTGGACAAGACAGGCAATTTCTGAAAGGAGAGAGAAAATGTCCAAATACAGAGCACACAGCTGTGCCCAAGACAGCAGGAGACAGGAGAGAGGGGTGGAGTGGGAGGTGGCATAAAACAAATCATTCTATCAACAGAAATGACTGAGTATGTATGTGCCAAGCATTCCCCTGAACACTGGATATATAATAAACAAAACAGGCAAGTATTATGGCCCTCATGTAGCTTATAGCCAAGAATAAATGTAGGTAGACCTTTCTGACTTGGCCAAGAATACCATGAACTGGAAGTTCTTGACAGAAAAATCCGATAAGAATAGCAAAGTCACAAGTAAACTTGATTCTGCTTAAGCCAAAGTCCTCTGAGGATTACACAGCCAGTGGGACTGAACTGGAATGACATCTCAAGACTTGTTGATAGAAGAGGTCACCAAGGCTAGCACATGAATTCTGGATTCAACAGAACTAGATCTGACTTCTTGACCAATTTGTGAATTTTCTTTTTCACCCGGGGTCCTGGTGTGCCTAATTGGGATGATCAAACCTCCTTCAAAGGATTGAGATAAAACTGACTTGAAATACATCCGTGAAATACAATTCTTGGCATGTAGTAGGTGCTCAATAAGTGACAGCCACCAAAGAAGAAGTAATCCCCGTTCCTTTCCTTTTCCATGACCTCGTACTTGTTACCTGAACTGAGTGTCCACCCGAGGCAGCAAATCCCCCCTGTAACCCAGACCATCTCCCTCTGTTTCTGTAAATTGTAGACCCGAAGACTCTAAGGAGCCTCAGCCATGGAAAGTCCCCACCCCCATTCTTCGGGCACAGGGCATTACCCATGAACCAGTCTGGTGTGCTTTCGTAGATGAGTTTTGAAAGCTTGTCCCTTTGAATACACAGAAGTCAGAAAATGCAAAATTAAGGTTCCCAGAGAGATCATAACTCACTCGAAATGCACATCAAGGCATAAATTTCACTCAAAGTACAATAACATAAAACACAGAGCATACCAGAGTGGGAGAAGTGAAGACTTGCTGCAGTCATAAATTTGAACTTCCTGACTAAGTTGCATTTTCATTGTCACCCAGGATGCAGCATTAACGTAGCATTCACACTGGAAATTACAACATAATTCAGAGGCCTTTGTGACTGTGACTGAGGTAGGTTTTGCTATAGGAGTCTCTCCTCAAACATTCACAAGGATTTCAAGAAAAGAACCCTGAGAAGAAATATTAGCTTCTTAGGGAGTGCAGCTAAATCCACTCAGCATAAAAGGATTTAGGGACATTTATATTCTAGCAAGCTCTGGAAGCAAGCAACCTATTTCCTTTCAATTGCTTCATCCCTGAGAGAAGGTGGCTTATCCAATTCCAACCATTATCTGAGTCTTCTACCTGGGTTCTGAGGGAGTATAAGCTGTGGCTACCCAGGATCCTCCCCTGGGATGGGAAAGGTGAAATAAATGGAGGCCAAGCAAATCAGTGCATGCAAGTTCATAATTTGTGCCTGTACAGTAGACATCAATCCAGCATTCCTGCAAGAATGTAGAAATCAGAGTGAGAACTACACCCGCGGGTCCATGGTTCACAAACTTTAGCAGAAACCCACAAAATCAAGGGGCCTAGAAAGAGTCATCACCTGGGTTCATGCTTTCCTTCTACCTGGGCCTGGGTGCCTTGTAAAAGGGGGTTAATGATAATGATACTTGACCTTCTTAGAGGTAGAAGACCACAGGAACTCTATGGTCCTACTCAACTTAGTGATCAAATAGTTTTTGTTGTAAAATCTACTCTTAAGATAATTTTTATGCAGTTATATTCTCCATGTCTCAGAGAAGGCACATGCTCCCTGCCCAGGGAAGTTGCTTTTTTTTCAGGGTGCCCACTTGATCCTCATGCATTTTCTTCATCTCTCATTCTTCCTTCTTGGGTTATTGTAAAACTTAAACAACAAATGTATGTAAAGTGCCTGGCACTTTGTAGAGGCTCAGCAAATGTTACTTTCATTTAAGTTACCTGCATCAGGTACATAGGCCACTCTTACGGGCCTATGTATCCTCTTTCTGTCTTTCTCCCCCTTTTTGTCTTTCTCGTACTGAGCATGGACAAAGGATCCCCAGATTGTATGTTGGACTTCCTCTGCTCAGAGTACAAACTCAGAGGACTTTCTAAACCTAATTTGGTATCAGTGACTTTGGTTTCTTGTAGACATTTCCTCTTTCGTTGCAGACCTCAACATCCAGTCAGGTTGCACTTTTGATTGTCCATGCTCTGTACTCCATGAAGGGTGTGCCCTTGGCTTTCATATTCCCTTCCATGGAACTCACACATCTGTGCTTTTCATGAAACAAAAAGGTGTGACAATTGAATGCTGGTCTTTCCTCCAAGTTGCATCTGTCTGAGGACTGAGACTGCTAAATAAATGACAGAGCAGAGGAGAGTTCAATCTCTGATATGTCATTCACCATGCATCCTGCACATGACCAAGCTCTGCAGTCCTTCCTCTGCATTGTTTCTCTGTCCCCACAACCCCCACCTTCCTAGTTCCACTGCTCTGCCCTGAGACTGGCCTTAAGAGACTTGGCATTCAGCCTTTGCCCAATCTCTTCCCATACAATGTTGTGACTCAAAATGCTTTTCTTTAAACTTTTTTCTTTTCTTTTCTTTTCTTTCTTTCTTTTTTTGAATGACACAACTCTTACCCAGGAGCTGGAAGAGGCTTTTTATTTCTTAATGTCAAATGTTGACTCCTAATCAAAGTATGTGAGGCTTTTCAGTAGACATGGTCTTCTACTCAAGGACTGGGAATTCTTGAAGGTAGAGGCAACAAGGTCAATGGGAGGTTTGATAGTGGTCTTTAAACCCTGAGGTAGTTCTTAAGCCAAGGTTATGTTTTTTCTAGGAGGACATAGTAAGAAGAAAGTTTTAGTAGCTCTAAGAATACCTTTGGTTGGAATACAAGACAGTGTGTCTTGACTCTAGATCTAGCTATGTCCTACATTCTCACCAGGGTTTTCTTAACCCTCCAGCTCTGTCTATGAAAACTCACCTTCATTTAATTTCATAGCTTCTTTACGCACCACTTATTTGAGATGAGTGTGCCACTTGGCTTCCTGATAGCTGTTGTGCTCTGCTTTACACAGTATCTACCTTGTTCTGTATGTATGCCACACCTCTTCCAGGCAGGTTGTAAATTTTCATCTTAGGAGACCGTTCCAAAACATTTGACCTGCTGCTGACTCCCACCATTTCCTTCCATTGATTTCTGTTACTTGCTCAACTGTCCTTACACCTTTGTGACTTTCCTTTTCATTTCTCCACATATGTGCTAAAAATCTCATGTTCCTCAAGTGTCCTCTTATTAGTCTAAGTTATCTTCTGATTGCAGGAGGGAAGTTCAACATGTAAGGCTATGAGATCTTTGGGAATCCATGGACTATTATTACAAACCATGTAGAGAACTGAACATACAAACAAAATTTGGCTTCCCTGAAGTCAGGAAACTACCTCTCTAGGATGAAATGCATCCCAAGAAATAAACATTTGCTCTGACCCACTTCCCAGTTATCGTATTCAAACTACAGGCTGTTGATTGCCAAACCTGTGTCTTCTTCCGGATCTTGCCCTTGTGCTTTAAGCGCTCAAATCAATTGACCTACAAAAATATAGTGTTTGACTCCGGCTTCTAATTCGGAAAAGATTTTCTACATTAATTTAAGATTATTCATGGCATCTTCCATATCTTAGTACTGTGTCTATACCTGAGGCCATAGAGAATTAATCTAAGTCCTTTTCCTACATGACAGTTTTCCCCTTATATAGGAAGACAGGCATGACATCCCCAACTTTTTCAGTCTCTCTTCTTAAAGTGAGCATTCCCAGAATCTTTATCTTTCTCTGAATGACGAATGCTTTATCAGTGTCTCTCTTATAATCAGGACCTACCACTAATCACAATATTCTAGGTAGGTTTGACAGTGTAAAGTATGGTGTAATTGTCATCCCTTGTGTTAGACACATGCCTTAAAATTACTATAGTTTTTCCCGTTGGTCATTCATATTGAGACAACAACGGAAACTTCAAAACCTTTTCATAGTTATTGCTATTAAAACACATTTCTCCCATCCTACATTTCTATAGCATGATTCTTTAAAAAAATATCAAAACTTATCTTGGTAAGTTCAACTTAGGCTTCCAACCACCAATGTCATTTTTGAGTTGTTATTCAATCATCCAAGTTAGTGCCCAAGTCCCATGACCTGCCACCAGAAGTTCCTATTATTTTGATACTGATTCATTGATCTTTTAGTACTACACATGAGCTCCCCCAACAATGTATTACACTCTAAACCAAATTTTCAACAGACATATAATGAAAGATGTTTTCAAATAGCTGGAGGAAAAACATGCTCTTGCTCCAGATATACTGGAGGCAAACATGCTCTTGATTTATCAGTCAAGAAATTCTCCCTAAAAAAGAAATGTCTGAGCTTGTTCTTAGTTTTATTCTAGTAACACTGCTTCATGTATACTCAAGACCATAATTGACCACTCCTGGAATTTAACAAGAGATCTTTTACAAGATCACCAAACAACAAATGTAAAGAGTTACCTTCCCACCATTTTTGACAATCCTAAAATTATTTTTCTGTCTCAGTCTTCTAGTACCATTCTTCTCATTCCCCATGAATTCACAAAAAATTGTGATCAGTGGTTTTAAAATCCTATCTGCAAACATTAGGAGAGACTTGCTAAATTCTTACCAGGACCTCCCAGTACATTTCTTTGTGTCTTCTTGCACATCTACCATTACTTCAATGAAAAGTATTTTTAAAGGAGTCCTATCTGCAAAATTCTCTCAATATCCTAGAATGCAATGTATTTGGACCTAAAGATTTAGATGTCCCTTAAAAGCCAGATGCCTTTTGAAGTAGCTTGACTATCTTGGGCTGCAGTTTCCTTTATACCATGTTTGTTTTAGTCTTTCTAGCTTGAAATCAACTTTATTACAGAAGAGTAGGCCTTATGGAAGCAGAACCGCTTAGTCTGCTATCCATTGTCGGTGCATAATGCCTTCCTGATCCTTTTTCACTTTATCTGTTCACTCATTCCTCACTGTCACACTTTCCAATAACTTGTCCCTCCTTCTGGGTTATCCTCTTCATTCTGTTCTTACCCAGTTTCATGTCATTTCTGTATATTTGTTCTTGACCATCTGCCCTTCTCTCTGCCTTAAATCTGTATCCTGTAAAAATCTGACTTCATCTGAGACCTTCTGGGTGCCAGGTACATTGTGACATGCTTTCAGATGCTGTGTGACCTGCTACACTGACATTATTATGATGAAGAAAATTGCTTCTCTTTTATTACCATTTGAGTAACTCTTGGGTTAGGGTTTTCTTTTTATCTTTTGAGTTTAAATTATTTATATAATAGAAAATTGTTCTGGCATAAATGGCGAAAGAGGAGGTTTTTAACATTTTGAGTGGGCCAAGATTTAAGACCTCGTAGAAATGGTATTTGTTTCTCTGAAACTCTAAACTGCTTTATCTAGACCCTCTTAGTCCTCTCCTGCCGAATTAAACTTTCATGTGCATGGGTTTCTGGCTTCATTATTCCTCTCTCATTAGGGGCCTGTGAAGCCCAGCTGGGACTCTTCGAAATGATTTTCGCTTGAAGTTGGGTGTAACCTGTTAGAAACGATCCATCATCCCTTCTCTCAGCCCCACATGGAATATTCCAGAGACTTCTTTCTTAGCCAGACTTCTGCTATGATTCCTGCATTAGAGTGATTTCTCCCAAACATCCGAATGAAATCATTTAGTTCCATCCATGTCCCAGTTGGGATGCCGAATTCCTTCTCATGTATATGAAGGGGAGTGTGAATGGAGTATTTCTGATAGGTCTTTATCTCAGCTCCTTATGAGCTTGATACCAGCAAAGTACAGATTAACATGTAGCAAGAAAATACATTCAGACAAATATAATCCCATCTGTACCTGCCAAAATGTTCACTCCGCTTTACCAGCTTCCTTGCAATAACATTGTTAAAGGATTCTGACACTTCTTAGATAAGCGCTTCATTCAGCTCTCTGCCTCCTTTCAGAAGAAACAGGAAAATTCCAACTACAGTCAACTCAGTTATCAGGGTCTCCTTATCCAGTCTGCGAAGTTTCCAGGCACTTTGTTTCTCTTCCTCTCCTTCTGACGACCTACATTTGGGATGCATTAGTTCCACTCTACCACCATTTTGGGGCACTTTGAGAGAAAGGAGTCATAGGTTGCCAGAAATGTTTTTATTTTACTTTTTATTAGCATGCCTAATAAAGAAGTGGGTGAGGGAGGTCTTTGGAACCAAGGAGCGAAATGCAGCTTGATGGTTCCAAGTGTATTGGACTTAGAAACACTTAGTTCCAAGCTCTCCTGATGAAGCAACAGTAATCGCTATCCTGAAAGGGTTTCCTTCCCATAGAAATTGTTCGCAATTTCCTTCTTCTTCCTCTGCTGAACCATTTTCTTGCTATTTTCTTTGTCAGAAAAGAGAAAGTTTGCATAGTGAAGCAAAATTAGTTATAACAAACGAATTGCGCCAGTGGTTTCTACAATCTTCGAAAAGGTTGCGATATCTGGATCAGGGAATTCACCAAGCTTCCACCTACTCTCACCTTCTTCTAATGGCAGAGGGACAGCAGGCACAAGAAAAATTAAGTTTATTAAAGCCCCTCCCTCCTCCTAGTTTTGCGTGATTATGTGGCTGGTCTCTAGTTTTTATGTAGGAGAGGGGATTTGACCTGCATATAGTTTAACTGGACTTCAGAGGGTTGTGAGAGCCAGGGAGTCTGAGTGTGCCTGTCTCTGTTTCTCTACAGAAAATATGTTTAGGTTTCCAAAGAAGTGATTCACAGACAAACTTTGGAACACAACTTGTTTATAATGTGGAGCCTTCCTAGGTCCCTGGACTTCGCTTCCTGCAGCAGCTCTACTCACAGAGAATCTAGGGGCTTGAACGGTCCCAGTAGAAAGGACTCTGATATGTTTTAAAGAGAAGTTAGAAATTGATTTAGGCAGTTAGTTTGAGCATGCAAGCTAGGCCATCTCTTGAAGTTGCATTACTTCCTATGACACCTGGGACCGTGTTACTTTAAGTACATAAATCAGCCTTCTGAGAAATATTATTCTGTTTCCTGAGCTTAGTTTAAGCTGAATTACAAGTGACCCTGTAGAATGATTTTATTCCCCCTTTGCCTGAATTCTTGTGCAAAGGATTAAAAAAAATCACGTTGTCTGTTTTTATTGGCGTGTTTTCTCTTACCCCACCCCATTTTAATAACTTCGGCTCCTTAAATCTGTATTCTACACAGCCTTTTCTAGAAATTTGCCAAACATGCAAATGTCCAAAGTGAACTAAGTCTTCACTATTTCTATAACTGCTGGTGCATATACAGAAAATGTGATGGCCCTTTGGGTACCAATAACTTCCCAGGACATAAAAATGAGAATTACTGCTTTTGCCAGATCTCCCAGTGCTTTATGACATCACCAGGCATTCTGTGACACCATCACTTTCACATACAGGCTTTGGCCTTAGACTCAAGGCAAAGGACTATGTTTATTGATGGAGGCAGTGGAAGAAAGACTGGAGGTTGGAAAGAAATTATACCAAAGAAAAACAAGATGCCGACATTTCTAAAGGAGAGCAGAGTGGGAGGGCAAGGAAGGTTGAGGACTAGGCAACATCGGGTTACAATCATGCAAGTTAAAAAATCCCAATCAAATGCCAGTGCTCCATGGTATTTTTTATTTCCATTTTAAATAATAAGTTGAACAGGAAATCTTCTGATGTTCACTCCCTGAGATTCTAAAGGAAGCAAGAAAGGAGAGGTGTGAGCAATAAAATGTCATCCTATAAAACCAAATTCAATTTGCTTCTTTTCAGTGAGGCCTTCCCCTCCACCTTTAGCTCTGGATTGACTAGCCCTGGAGTTAGGAGCAACAGTGCTTCCATTATGGAATTTCTGGACACTAGGGGCACTCTGTGGCCTTTATCAACATGAATGAGGTTTTCCTTTCAACTTGAACTAGAAGTTAGAAATTTCTAAAGGAATTTTACTAGGAAGAAAACCCTCAAACAGGCTAATGAGGCCAGTCTATGGAATGATCTGACATTACCAGAGGTAAATCCAGGAAGTAAAGAAAGTGCAGCTCTACATGACAGGAGGTCATACTACAAAGACAGAAATTCAAGAAAGCCCAATATAAAAAGCAAAAGCAACAAGAAGAGACACCTAAAAATGGGGAGTAAAAGAAATAGTCCATTACTGAAAAGAAAGGAGGAATCCCTAGAAAGATCATCAAATGAAATAGAGGCAAGCAAACTATCAGATATAGAATTAAAAATAAAGATGATAGAGAAGCTCAATGAACTCAAAGAGCTCAAAGGAAACTATAAACAACTCCAGGGGAACTGCAAACAACTCCAGGGAAGCTACAAGGAACTTACTGAGAACTATGCCAGCATTAAAAAGGACATAGGACCCTGGCTGGTAGCACAGTGGGTAAGGTGCCGGCCTGCGAACTCAAAGGTCACAGGTTCGATTCCCCAGCCAGGGCACATAACCAGGTTGCTAACCAGGTCTCCAGTCGGGTCTGTAGCTGGAGGCAGGTGAAAAGCAACCATGTTTTCACCAAACATTTAGGGGAGAACTAACTCCCATTCTTCTCAACTTATTCCCAAAAATCCAAGAAGAGAGAAGACTCCCAACCAAACTCTTTTTCTATGGCCAATATTATTCTAATCCCCAAACCAAGTCAAGACACAACCAAAAAAGAAAACTATAGGCCAATATCTCTGATGTACATAGATGCTAAAATTCTCAACAAAATATTGGCAAACAGATCCAGCAATACATTAAAAAGATCATACACCATGATCAAGTGGGATTCATCCCAGGAATGCAAGGATGTACAACATTCGTAAATCAATAAACATAATATGCCACATAAACAAATTGAAAGACAAAAACCATATGATCGTATCAATAGTTGCTGAAAAAGCATTTGATAAAGAACAGCAACCATTTATGGTAAAAAAAGCTCAGCAAAATGGAAATTGAGGGAGCATACTTCAACATAATAAAGGCTATATATGAGAAACCTGAAGCCAACATCATACTTAATGGGCAAACACTAAAAGCTTTCCCCCTAAAATCAAGAATAAGATAAGGCTGTCCACTCTCCACTTCTGTTCAACATCATTTTGGAAGTTCTAGCCACACCAATCAAACTAGAAAAAGGAATCAAAGGCATCCAAATTAGAAAGGAGGAAGTAATACTGTCATTATTTGCAGATGACATGATAGTGTACATACAAAACCAGATAGACTTCACCAAAAACCTACTAGACCTAAAAAGCAAAGTTAGCAAAATAGCTAGATATAAAGTCAATATTCAGAAATTAAGGCATTTTTGTATACCAATAAGGAAACATCAGAGATAGAAGCTAGAAAACAAATCCTGTTTACCATTGGAACAAGAAAAATAAAGTACTTAGGAATAAACTTAATCAAGGAGGTAAAAGGCCTGTACTTAGAAAACTACAGAACACTGAAGAAAGAAATTAAGGAAGATACAAATAAATGGCAGCATATTCCATGTTCATAGATGGGAAGAATTAACATTATTAAAATGTCTATACTACCCAAAGCAATCTATATATTCAATGCAATCCCAATTAAAATACCAGTGACATATTTCACAGATCAAGAAAAAATATTTCAAAAATTTATATGGAGCCAAAACACCCATGAATAGTCACAGCAATCTTGAGAAAGAAGAACAAGATAGGAGGAATCACAATACCAGACATCAAACTATACAACAAGTCTACTGTAATCAGAACAGTCTGGTACTAGCATAAGAATAGATATATAGATAGATCAATGGAACAGAATAGAGAGCTCAGAAATAAACCCAGGACCCTGTGGTCAATTAATACTCAACAAAGGGGGAAGGAACATAAAATGGAGTAAAAACAGTCTCTTCAACAAGTGGTGTTGGGAGAACTGGACAGCAACATGCAAAAGAATAAAACTAGGCCACCAACTTACACCATACACTAGAATAAACTCAAGATGGATAAAGGACTTTAACATAAGCCATGCCACCATAAAAGTCCTGGAGGAAAACATAGGAAGAAAAATGTCAGATATCCCATGCAGCAATATTTTCGCCAATACTTCTCCAAGGGCAAAGGAAATAAAGGAACAAATAAACAAATGGGACTACATCAAACTGAAAAGTTTCTGCTCAACTAAAGAAAACATCAACAAAATGAGAAGGGAACCAGCTGTATGGGAAAACATATTTGTCAATGATACCTCAGACAAGGATTTGATCTCCAAAATATATAAAGAACTTATACAACTCAATACCAGGGAGACAGACAGCCCAATTAAAAAATGGTCAAAGGACCTGAACAGACACTTCTTTGAGAAGGGCATAAAAGGGCTGATAGGCATATGAAAGAATACCCAACATCACTAGCCATCAGAGAGATGCAAATTAAAACCACAATGAGATACCACCTCACACCTGTCAGAATGGCCATCATCAACATATCGAAATACAGTGAGTGCTAGAGAGGAAGTGGAGAAAAAGGAACCCTGGTTCACTGTTGGTCATAATGCAGACTGGTGCAACCACTATGGAAAACAGTATGGAATTTCCTCAAAAAACTAAAAATGGAACTGCCTTTCGACCCAGTGATTCCACTGCCAGGATTATCCCCGAAGAACTCTGAAACACCAATTCAGAAGAACCTATGCACCCCTATGTTCATAGCAGCGCTATTTACAATAGCCAAGTGCTGGAAACAGCCTAAGTGCCCATCAGTGAATGAATGGATCAAAAAACTTTGGTACATTTACACAATAACACACTACATAGCAGAAAGAAAGAAGAAACTACTACCTTTTGCAACATGGATAGAACTGGAGATTACGATGCTTAGTGAAATGAGCCAATCAGTGAAAGACAAATACCATATGATCTCACCCAATGCAGGAGACTAATGAATAAAACAAACAAACAAGCAAAACAGAATCAGAGACATGGAGACAAGGAACAGGCTTTCAGCGTGCAGAGGGGAGTAGAGAGGGGGGAAAAGAGGCAAAGAAGAAGAATAGTTTAGTCAAGGAACTGGCATGGATCACTCATGGAAATAGATAACATGTGGGATTGACTGTGGAAGGGTGGTACGGAGGGTGGAAAAGGGGAGTGCAGAGGAGGAAAAATAGGATGAATGGAATACAACAATAAAATTAAAAATGTAAAAACCCTAATGAATTCATAAATTATAATGCACATAGAGAAATTGTAAGAAAAGAGTTCATAAATTGGTTTCTAATTATAAGGTTTTTTAAAAAGATTTTATTCATTATTTTCAGAGAGAAGGGTAGGGAAGAAGGAAGAAAAGGAGAGAAGCATCAATGTATGGTTGCCTTTCACCTACCTTTAGCTAATGACCTGGCTGGAGACGTGGCTTGCAACCTGGTTATGTGCCCTGACTGGGGAATAGAACCAGCACCCTTTGGGTTCACAGGCCAGGGCCAAGCCACTGAACCACACCAGCCAGGGTGATAATTATAGTTTTTAAAAAATATTTTCTTTCTTTATTTTTTAGAGGAAGGGAAAGGGAGGGAAAGAAAGAGAGGGAAATATCAATGTGTGAGAGATACATCAATTAGTTGCCTCTCACATGCCCCCAACTGGGGACCTAGTGGGCAACGCAGGCATGTGCCCTCACTGGGAATTGACCTTTTGATTTGCAGGTCAGCACTCAATCCACTGAGCCACACCAGCTAGGGCTAATTATAATTTTTTTATATGTAGCTAAAATTAGGCATGGTTGACACCCCCTGAAGGGTCTCTATGCTATGGACCCTTTCCCACAACACAGTCAAGACTGAGGTGAATGTTAGACCTGTTTTTTTGTTTGCTTGTTTGTTTGTTTTGCCAGAAGGCAGGCTACAGTTGGTGTCACAATTAGATCTTACAAAAATACTTGTTTCTCTCTTCACATTTTAGACATGGTTCTGGATTATGCTACTAATTGCTGCCAACAGAGAGAACTCAGGATTGCAGAGACTGGGCATCTGACTATTGTAGTATTTCTCAGACTTTGGGTGTAATAAAGAAGGAACCTCCAAATTCCCTGGGTTCAACTCAAATTTTTGCCATCTCTTGAGTCCAAACCTGAAAACAAGCAACACAATAGTATATATGAAAAGAATGAAAACTGCAGTCGCCAAAGCTTCCATATACAACTAATACTCACCCACATATCCTTCTGACATTCACTTGACTGCAAGAACCCAACGATTTCTTCAGCACTTGAGCCTCAGAGAAATCCGTTTCCTGCATGCAGATAGCCAATGTGGGGGGCTTTATTTCCCCTTGGGTGCGCACTAACTCCTCTTACTGATTTATTGTTCAGAGAGCCCGGCTTCATGGTAAACTATTAGTGAACAGATGGAGAGAAAAAAATGCAAATCCTTTTCAGCCAGTGTTATGAGAATTTGTAGTCCCATTGCTTTTTCTCCCCCTGAAATGAAAACAAACCAGAAGGAGAAAACCAGAGAAATGAAGTAAAATGGTGATAAGGTCTCTCATCTTGGTAGACTAACTTCAGGAATAATAAAATTCACACTGGAGAATTTTACAACGCAGTTTCCATTTGGGCAAATCTTTATGCTCCTTGGAACAATTGGTTTATGGTTAGTTTGTGGTTTCTTTGAAGGTTCTCTCCCACTCCTACTTTTTGTGGGGAGTGCAGGACTGATCTAAGAGCAACACTAGGAAGCCCTGGAAAATGCATGAAGTCTAAGAATGATGACAATTAGAGATGGAGGAGACCCATGATGTCATCCTGCAGGACCAGGGGAATGAGAGGAAGATTCTTTCCTAGAATAGGTCTTCTAGTGTCTTGTCCTGTTGACTCTCACGTGGTCCCAGGGGTAGCATGTCTACCGCCTCCGGCACCACATATTTCCCCAATCTCATAATTCTTGCTGTCATAATTTTTCAAATATCTAGTCCAGGTATTCCTTTTCTGAAGATGACAACTGCTCTCCTTTACTCAAAGTCATATCCACCATCTGTACTGAGTGCTTCACTCCTTTGAAATTGTAACTATTTTACTTTTTCACTAGAACTCTTCTCCGATTCTCTCCCTCTCCAGAAGCCATTGTACCTGCAGATGGGGTAGGGAGTGTGGACCAGAAATCTTGGCAACTGGGCAAATGGACTTTTAGCTCATTTGAGCTGGGCCGTTTCACAATTATACCAGAACTGCTGTCAGTATTCAGAACTCTCAGCACCAAGTTGATACCTTCTTTCAGTGCCACATCTGGAGTGTGCATGTCACATTGGTGCTTGTGTGCCATGTAACCTCAACAAACTACACAGCCCTATGCAAAAACACCCTTCCCTCATGGTCCTTAATGCCTAATTTAGCTTGCATGTGAATGTATGTAGAGGCACATATGTGCCTATCCATGTTGGGCTTATAATTATAAAATTCTTAGGTATATTTTCCTCATGTGGGTCCTAATCGAGTACAGGCTGAGAGCCATGAGAAAATCATAAACTCATGTTTTCCAGTCTCGTTCTTTAACAGTTTGACAGAGCTAGAAAAAGTGAAAAGTTATGAGCCTAGAGGTAACTTACCCCAACAACAAAATCAGAAAAGAACTCAGGCCTTTGCAGACCACTGTTCCTGCTCAGTTCCTATTCTAATAATCCACTTGCTGTGCAGTTTGGGGTGTCTTTCTCTTTCTCTGGACTTCAGTTTTTCTAACTCTGAACCAAAGAAATTGGCCAGAGAAGAGGTGGTACACTGGTATCCACAGAATGACTTTTCCAGCAATGTGTACTTTTTAAAAAAGTCAGTAGATATTTTGATGTAATAATCTGGATGTTTAAACTTGAATGAATGTGACTTGGTCGCCTTCTCATATCCATTCCTCCTTTTCCAAATTCCTGTCCATGTCTCCTGCCTTCTCCATCGGCTCCTCCCCTCTGAGCTGGGTTTTCCTTACTTGCTGCTCAAAGCACTCCAAATCACTGGCTTCATTTCATTGACCAGAAGACCTGGGCGCCCTTAGCCAAAATTCCCTCACAGCAGCAGTGAACTGGGCCCCCTAGTGGCTGCTTCCTGTCAATGGGCTGTGCACCCTCCAAGCCTAACCCACTTCTCCCCTTCGGCCACCTGTTTGCCCAATGTAGGGACTTCAGCTTGCGACCCTTGGGTGAATGATTGTGTGTCACAGAATTGTGTATATTTTATGGGAGCACCACGGTTAGATGTGGCCCTGGCATATTTTGATTGACCTGCTTATGCAATTAGATCAAATGGAAGGTTTACCTGATAAGACTGGCCTCGTGCTTCAGACTGGCCAGAAGAGTGGTTTCGGCCCCATGTGCTGCTGCCTCAGTAAATCTCTGCTGAACTTCATGTGGAAACGTGTGCCAAATTATATGCAAATTTGTATTTTTCATGGGAGCTGGGAGCTTTGGCACTTAATTTTGATTTTTTTTTTTTTTTTTATAGCTGAGTATGTAGCATTGGCCAAGTTCTGCATGTTTAATCCTTTTAATCATTCAACATAAATCATGCTCTCAGCCCCTTATTCATTCCTGTTATTCTCCTTTGAAATTCCTCCAGTTTCCCTACAGCCTTCATTGCATTAAAAAAGAGTTTTCTAACAGGCTTGTTTTACTTCCAAAAATCATTTCTATAATGGAAACAGGGGGGTTCAAAAGATCTGATGCCATCACAGACTCCAAGGGAGTCCAAGGTTTGGTCCTTGGAAAGTCACAGACATTCACTGGGACTGAAAGGACACCTAATTGACTTGTCTGTTCCATCTGACCCATGAAGATTTTTTATATCCTTTTTCCTTTTACATAAAACAGAGAAGGATTTATGTGATGACCCTGGGGAACAGATTGCACATTCTTTCTGTTGTATTTATTAATTAAGAAGCTATTATGTGAATATCGGTTCTTGCTTTTTCCATGTCGAGTCCAGATAGGGAAACACTAGTAGGAGCCATTCACTTGCCACATGTTTTAGAATCAGAGGTTGATTTATCATCTCTCACCTGTTCCCCCTTTAATCTGGCTATAGTGATGATAGGAAATAGTGTCACAGAGAAACTCATGGGAAGAAAGACCTTACATGAAAAGGGAAAAAGCGAAGTTGATGGAGTGTCATAACATATAGCTACTTTTTCTTGTTCTTTTTTTGGTCTTTACTGGCCCTTCTCAGCCTCCAACTAGAATTCATGCTCAAGTGGAACTTGGTCTTGCTCGTCAGTCTATCCCCAAATCTAAAAAGACACCACAGAATGAGAGCTCAACAAGTGTTTGGGGACTGAGTGAATGGTCACCATCTGTGGTCACCTTCTGCTTATCACATCATGTTGTCATAAGGATAATTGATATCTCTAACTTGTATACAAAGCAGTATGCAAAATGGCTTCAAGACAATTATTAAAGCTTCCCTTACTTTCCAATATGTCTCCCAAATTGGATCAGGGTCCAAACATCTCACAGAGAAATGTAGACTCCCCATTGCTCAAGATAATTTAGTCCAATTAATGCATAAATTCCCTCGTTTGGCCATCCTGACATTTATCATTTGGCCTTTTCCCAAATACCCCTAGAAACAGGGAGCTCATGTCCTTGTACAGCTATGATTACTAGAATGCTCTTTCTTACATTTAGCTGATCTTTTTTTTTGGTTCTGTAACCTCCATTCATTGTCTTGGTTGTCAGAAGCAAACTAATCTTTTCACTGGCAACCCTTTAGGTATTTTGAGACAAAAATACATCCCTTTTAAGCTTTCTCTTCAGTATGTTAAATGTCCCCTATTCCTTTTTGCACCTAGAAACAGCAGACATTCCAGCTTAGGGCTCTTGCATATGTTCACCTTGAGAATTCAAATGCGAACAGCAGGAATGGACTGGCAGTGTGTCTATTTATGAGGATAGAAGAACTTCACAGGGATACCAATAGGTAACTACCTAACCAGCTACGAGTCATCCTATGAGAGCCATGTGCCAGCCAGAGGAAGGAGGAATGCTCAAACACACAAGTTCAGCTGATTCTCCAGCTTTCTACCTCCAGGAATCCATGCCAGGTTGGAGAAAAGGGCACTGAGAGTCAAAGGCCAAGGTCATGAAAAATCTTTGGTCAACAGAAAGTACAAGGTGACATTGTTTTGACATGTGGGCGATACCGTACACCACACAAGATGGAGAAGTGTGGGGATAGAATATGGCATATCATATTAGACTAGACAAGACAACCTTAACTCTATAGCAAGGCGGGTCACTGGGGGATGCTGTTTGTCACTGTTATTCTCCAGACAACAGGAAATGAGATTATAAGCAATAACAGTAACAATTGTTTCTATCTTTTGAGTCTGTTGTATGGGTCAGGCCCTGTGTTAACAGCAGGGCAGCCGGGTAACCCATTTAATATTCATTCTTATTTTACAGAGGAGAAAATGAAGACTTAGAGAAACGCTCTTATCCGAAATTTCACCTCAGAGCTGTGTTTCAGAGCTGTGAAGCAAAGCTACTTTTATTTCACTTCTAAGCCTGGTATCTGAAATAATATAAAATTCTGCATTTTAGTATCCTTTCCTTGTATCACAGCCCAAACTTCAATAGTACAGTATTTACATTTGGTTTAAATAGGTTTGGTGCCTTCACCAATTTATGCATGTTTTTAATGGCTGTATCTAAGTATATATAGCACATCAAACAAAAAGCCTGGAGGGAAGTGAAGTGAGTTGATGTCTGCAGAAACTGTTATTGTGTGAAGAGGATCGACCCTCCGCTGTCACTGAGCTAAGGGTGAGTGGCCATTGGTCCTCATATCTGATCAGTCCTTTCAGCTGCAGAACAAGTACTTCATAGGGCTTGGTGTCTCTGAAGCAGCCTCCTCCCCTCCGTGTGACCAATAACGAGGGAAGTGACGAACACTCTCCTCTATCACATGTGTCCATCAGCATCTTCTATGTCCCTGAACGCTCCCTGCAAAGGAGAACTGTTCGCTCTCTTTCAGTGAAATCTAAGTCGTCTCGTGAGTAATTCTGGGCATCCTGCTTTATAAAGCCCTTTTATGGGACCATAAAATACCTCACCTCACCACCCTAGGGAAGCTGGCCTCAGAATGAGTGCAAACTGCACTGGGCTGAACAAGTTGAGCAAATTACTGCCCTTCGCTAGAGCAGTTCTGACTTCCTTATTGGATGAAGCACACTTCGCAAAAGAAAGCAATATTTTAATTGCATATTCCCCTTTACAAGGTTCACTAGTAAATCAGGAGTAGACTCGAGTGTAGAGAGCAAAGTGTTCTAGACATGCTGGTACTTTATATGCCCCGGAACACAGCCATTTACAACCCAGAGGTACTTAACTGCAAATGATCTTTGAAGTTAACAAGGTTTGCAAAAGCTTCTCAGCATTATTACTATTTATATTAATAACATTAGTGATCTTCCTTATTCCTCCAAGACAGCACTGCTAATTGGCATCCGTATAAACAGAGGCATTAGTGCTCTCAGGCAACGCAAGGGGAGCCAATTCTGGCAGCTTTGTGGGTTTAATATGAAAATGTTGGCTATCTAATGAGGACACGAAATGTTAATCTGCAGAACAAATTGTATTTATAGAGAGGCTCATTATCATATGCAAATGTGACACACATCACTTGCAAACTCCTTGCTGCTGCTGGGCTGGCTCTCTGACTTTTCAGAAACGCAGCACATTAGAGCGGTAGCTAATGGTTTCATGCTCTGAGGCTGATGACTTTCATTTTCATACATAAATGGACTAAATGGGACTGACTTTGATTCTCAAAAACAAACAGAACAAACAGAACAAAGCCATCGCTTCTTTGGCTGTACCTTCTGCCCCACACCCCGCTCTATCAATTTCTTATCCTTTCCTTCAAAACTCAGGATTCCTACAGGGTTTTAGTGTTTGTTTTTGTTTTTGCTACATCTGAAAAACCAGATATTAGATGATCAGAGTAAAGAATGTTGTAACCCTATTAATAAAACAATTAAGATGCTGTTATAAATGCAGTCCTGCTGGGTGAAGGCCATTTTGATATTATTTTCAAAATTATTATTTTTGGTTTTTTTCTTTTTTATTGAATAAGAAACTAAGTATATGGCGTAGACTGTTAAATCTAGTGAGAATGGTGTTAACTCCTTTTCTGGGTGCTTTTTCCTCTTCTGTTTCAAATATACATGCTCTCCAGTTTGAAGCCTCAGAGAAGTATAAAATGTTGTACCTTTAATGGCCTTAGAGATCACCCATGAGTCCAACTATTTTATTTACAGATGAAGAAAGAATGGCTCAAAGAGGTCAAGTGCTGTGCCTAGGATCACATGGCGAGTTGCTAGAAGATATCAAAAGTCAAGTGCTCTTATTTAAAAATAAAAATTAAACCACCGCCACAGTAGCATTGCTATGCTTAGAGATATGTGGATGCATAATAGCTTTTATAACTTTTTATGAAGATACTACTGGCCAGAGCCTCTCAGCCAGCTTACAGACGTGCAAGTCTCCTAATTCATAGCCTGACATTATTGGATTCAACGTTCTCCAAGTGCCTATTGAGCTCCATGGACAAAGCCATAAATAAGGGTGGCCTCTAATTCTCATGGAACCCACAGTTTGCTGAGGGGCACCAACATGCAAACAGACCATTTCAATGAAACCGCACTGTTCAAGTACACTTGAGATATGTAAGAATACAGAGGAGAAACAAGACTTCATGTGGAGGATACCTTAGGGTGGAGAAATATGTTCATTTATGTTGCTATGCAACCCATTACCTCAAATTCAGGGGCTTGAAAGACATGCATTTATTATTTCTGTGGGTCAAGAGTTGCCGCATGTCTCCTATGGGTCCATAGCCAGGGCCTCACAGGGATGAAGTCAAGGTGCTGGTCAAGCTTTGCTCTGTTCTGAAGCTCAGCCGTTTCTTCCAAGCTCACCTGGCTGGCGGCAGAAGTCAGTCCTTCATAGTCACAGGACTGGTCTTTGCTCTCTTGCTGGCTGTCCGTGGGGCTGGTCTGGGCTCCCGGAGGCCAGCTCAGTTCCTGGCCACGTGGCCCTCTCATAGTAGGGCCACTTCCTTCTTCAAGGTCAGCAGGGGAATAGCTCTCTTTCAGAGGGCCCAGTCCCTTTTCATAAGGAGCTTTTCCTACTCAGGCCCACCTTAGATAACCTCCCTTTGGATTAACCACAAATTATCTGATTTGAGACCTTTATGACACCTGTACAATCTCCTCACATTTGCCCAGTTATGCAAGCAAACCACAGAAGCAGAATCCCACCCTGCTCAGAAGTTCATCACCTCAAGGGGAAGGGATGACATGGGGTGTGTAGATCAGAGGCACAAAAACATGGGGACCCCTCCTAAAGTCCTGTCTCCCTCGGTGGAGAGCAGACTGGTACAGATAGAATAGGTTGCAGGAGCCATAAACTGAACCATAAAGGACAGACATCTGTGATTAGTTAATTTTATTATTTTCTGAAAATTATTCTTTAGTAAAAGGCCTGTGTCCCTGAGGTGTAATTTGGGTTGAACTATATTTTAAAAAGGCATGAAATGGGAAATTTACCTACAGTGCAGTAAAAATAATAATTAATTAAAAAAAAAAAACTTTGTTAGAATGGATGCATGAAAAATGAAGAGCTCTAGATGGGACTTAAGAAGACATGATATCATTCTATCTGGGCATCTGTGTTTTCTGTGAAAATACAATGATTTTTTGGTGATATGTGAGAGGCCAAGGAGCAATTTTCCTAACCCATAGTAAATGCTTGTAAAGTAAAAAAAAAAAAGCAAAAGAATAATCATTGACTATAAAAGTGGGCTAAACATCAGAACTAGTAATTGAGTAAAGAAGCAAATGGTTAATAGGCTTATTGAAGTGCTCACATTTATTTGCTATTAAAGAATAATGACAATAGCTAATAATTCCTAACAATGATCAGGCATCGTTCTACTTCAAGTACGTGGTCACCTCATGTAACATGCAACCCTGCAGGGTATTTCCTATTTGGGGGTCCATTTTCTAGGCACAGAGAAGTTAAGTTAATTGCCTAAGGTCGCAAATTAGTAAGTGGCAGATCCCCAGTTCCACCCAGGTAGCCTGGCTGTACTCCAACCCTCCCTAACTCCTATCTTAAAGGGACGCTGAAAAGTCAGCCATGGTTTGGTAGGACTTGTTAAAATAATACTTAATGTTGCCCTGGCTGGTAGCACAGTGGTTAAGGCGCCGGCCTTCGAACACAAAGGTCGCAGGTTCGATTCCCCGGCCAGAGCATATAAACAGGTTGCAAACCAGGTCTCCAGTCAGGTCTGTGGCTGGAGGCAGGTGAAATGCAACCATACATTGATGTCTCTCTCCCTCTCTGCCTCTCTCCCTTCCTCTCTTTCTAAAAAATAATGAAATAAAATCTTTAAAAAAAAAACAACTTAATGTTGATAAGGGTTTGAAAGAACAGACACTCTCCTATACTGTTGATAAAAATGGAAACAAATCTTTCTGCAGCGGTTTTTAAAGTATGTATTTTAAATCTTTTAAAGAGTACACAGGCTTTCATGTAGCACTATTTCATGTTCATTTATTCCAGTGAAGGCTATGTGTATGTATAAAAAGCTCTAAAAATATTTTTCAACTTACTCATAATAGCAAAAAATAAATAAAGTCAATGTTATAAAAAGAAAGCAACAACACAGATATTGCATCAATTATTTTTCATTCACTGCATGAAGTACTATACAACTATTATGGCTATATTTTATATTTTAGGATATTAACTTGCACTGCATGTTAGGAACCAAAAGCAGGTTACATGATATCACATTTTTATTTAAAAAAAAAAAAAACACACAAAAAAACCCCTGCATATATGAGTACCAAAAAAGAGAAGGAGTAGTCTGGAAATATATTCACCAAACTATTAAGTATGATATATTTGAAATGTGATAAAATTATATAGATGATTCACATTTAGTTTTTTTAATTTTTATTTTTTGAGTATCTTTTTATTCAATAAGTACTATAATAAAAATAATAATTTAAATTTAAGTAAATGCTCTTTAAAAGTTTTTTTCATAATATAGTTTAGGATTTATGTTTTGTTAATTGTGCTGTATAATTAGTCAATCTTGTGTTGTTCAATCTCACATTGAACCCAAAGTCTCGTGAACTGTCTTCTGCCCTTGGCTCAGTTACACCATAACTTCAGAAAGTTAGAATTGGATGAGATCATAGAAATTAAATGACCTAACACCTTTGTTAGAATTTGTGAGAATCAGGAAGCCACAGAGAACAGGTGACTTCCTCAGGACTGACAGCCAGGGTGGGACAATGCAGGACTGGAAAGCACTGCCCCCACAGGTTGGCACCAGCTCTCTTTCCTGACACCGTCTTTGCTGCAAGATCTTGCATGTCCTTAGCTGTGAAATTAGATGCCTGGCTCAGCAGTTTCTCAGGTGAAAGTGTGATGGCCCTAAACATAGGGTTTGGGGTCAAGAAGTCCAACTTCAAAGTCAGCTCTTCTGTTTCTGAGAGACCTTGAACAAGAGATTCAACTTCTTTGGCCTTCATTTTTCTAAACTGCAAAATAGTGACTGTAACAACACCCATCCCTTTAGCTATATTAAAAATACACTTATGCATTTAGAGCGTTTAGAACAATACCTGGCTTCTTTATGTTTCAGACACAAGCTAACATCATTCTGTTTTATATGTTGGCCCCTGCTGCCACCCTCCCTGCTATATGCACATGGGCAAGTCTTGTGACTTTTCCAAGATGCAGGAACTGGGCCAGAAGTTGGGAAAGGTATTTTTACACATTATGAGGATACGATCCAGGGTCCAGGGCTCCCGACCTAGTGCACTTAGGGTACATACACTCAAATTAGAAGGTAAAATTTCAGTTTCTATGGAAATGGTGATGCAGACTCGTAGAGAAAAATCTCCCTCTGACAACTTCCCAACTTCACCTGGCCTGCAATCCAAATCTGTGTTTCCGCTGCAGAGGAGTCGGAAGAGTTTATCAGTGATCTTGGACTCTTTAACCCCGTTTAGCAACCTGCCTAAACATTTGGTTTCATTCACCCAGTGCTCCCTTCCAGGTATTTAAATGCAATTAGGTTACATGTGGATGAATATTGAGAAGCTATTTTAAAATGGTGATAAAAAAAAAAAAGAAAAAGCTCATTACATTTGGCAAAGCCAAGTTGTAAGTATTCCAACTGTTCACGTGCACCTCGCGCTGGTGCCCAGAGAAACCACAGGCCCACATGGCCCCTGCCAGGAGAGCAAGGAAAACAATGCTGTTGCTGAACACACAGGTGGGTCGTCACTACCCAATGGCTTCCAGAGGATTCAGTCTATCAGGGCAATTCCGTGGGTGATTTTAATGTGCCGCAAAAATGCTGTTTTCTGCTGTCACTTTAAGCTTATGATAAATTGACAGCTGGAACCCTTTCCTGTCTTTCGGGTGGCAGAGAGGAGAATTCATCAATAACACTTCTTCCATCAGCCCTCTCAGAAAGTATCTAGAAATGCACCACCACTAAAGGCTACAGCTTTTTATAGATTCATAGTGACTTATAACCTTCTACTTGGCTGCAGAAAGGAAAAGATCGATTTTCGCCTATCGTGGAGCAGAGCCAAAGGGAAAATGAGGACCTGCCTGAGAAATGCTCCCGCAAATGCCCAAATAAGAACTAAATGGTATGAAGACCTTAGCTAACCCCATACTGATTCCATGGTCCAAAAGTGCAGAAGTTCTAGAGAAATAGAAGCCAACACATGCCATCCTATCCAGGTGAGGGGAGGCAGAGAATCGGGGTCTTCAGGCTGGCTCAGATTTCTAAATGGTCTAATTAAACAAACCAATTAGAGGTTGGCTTCCGTCCTGCAAGCTACTCTGGCCCTGATGAAATCCCAAGAAATGGCAAGGAGCCAAAATTCCTCAAACGACTTCTTGTTTAATTCAGCCATTTAAGTGCTCGTCAAGTGTTAAATTTAAGTGTGTGTAAAGATTATTCCCGAAAGAAAAAAAAATCGGGAGAAGTGTGAATATGCAGACACAGGGCATACATTCAGGTCAAGAGGGAAATCGCTTTGGGGCTTGTGGAGATTTAGCTTTTAGCAAAAGTCATTTTTCTCCCTCTAGCAAGCCTGCGCACTTTTAATACCCACTTTTCTTGATTGCCTTCTAGATCATCGTGCGCTGCCAAGTGCCCCAGTGAGGACACAGAGACACTGGGTCTTGAGGATGGGGGACTTGATAGGTCCCTCATACCGGCGTTCTGAACGCTTTCCCAGACTGAGGTGCCCATGTGACTCTCCAGAATTATGTTATAAAATCAAGTCTCCAGCTCAGATTTCATAAATCATTCTTTTTCATTCTGAATATTTTCATATATTTTTAGGAAGAAGATGTGGGGAAAATGTCCTCCTCGGAGTTCCTCATATTTCTAAAAATGATCATGATGGCTTCGCAGTTCAAATATTAGGAGAGGGCCTAGTGAATGAATTATTAAAATCATTTATTATCTTAAGTATATTTAAAATTCATGGTACTAACTTGGTCTTCTGATGATTATTTTTTGGGGGTAGAAATTATTGACACTTTTTTTTGGTAACAGGTAATTATGTGGTTAGACTAGATTTTGTAGAGCAGAGGAAGTTTGGAACAGTCTTCGTTTTAATACAAAACCAACCACTAAGGAGGCAGTGGATCAATGATGCAGGTGAGTGAACTCCCTTAGTTTCTCCCACGGGCACATGACTTACCTTGTTACCAACCAGGTAGGTGAGAAGCCTGTGGGAAAGAACCTGCTGCCATTTATGGTATCCAGCTTACCCACAAACTTCCTGATGACTAAGTCAGCACTCAGGGGCATACCCCATCTCAATAGAGGCTTTCTTGATGTACCTCTAGTACATACTAACCCTATTTTTACAAAGACGCTGGGTTTAAGTGAGATTTTTATTCAGCAGCATGGGCCAGACCAACCACTGTGGTGAACTGATAGTGATCTTTGAAGAGTGCACTGCGCTTTCTGTGGAAAAACTTGCCTGTGTTACTTTCTCATAACCACATACACAGTGGAAATAGTTAACGGTTTTGAAAAAAGAAGTCCATATCATGGTGTATGTCTTAAATGTCATATTTATTGAATACCCTGCACTTGAACAGGTGTTGAGGTCTCTTCCAAAGTATGTTGAAGACACAGGTATCATCTTAAGTAGAGTTTGGAGGAGAAGAATAATCAAAACCTTAACAAGAATCAACATTACAAACAAATGGTCCCACTTTCCCTGAACACATAGCGTGTGACGGGTACTGAGCTAGGCACTTGATACACATTATTTCCACTTTTCTCAGTGATTTTTCACAGCAAGTTATAAGGGCCACTTTATAGATGAGACAAATTATGTTCTAAGAGATTCTGACTTCTCAAATATCATACAGAAAATGTCATAATTAGGATTAGAACTAGGACTCTTCAATCCAAAGCTGGTATTTATTCCACCACACGACATTGCCTCTAAAGAGGCTTTTGTGCATGGGGTTAAAGTGGGGCAGGGAATTCAGTGCACATCACTGCCCTACTTGAGCCTGTGTTTATAGTTATCAAATTTCAGAAAATATAATACTTGATTCCTTGCTTATATGTGATAAGGAGGTAAGCTTATTTCTTTTTTTACTCCAATGCCTATTTCTTTTCATATTTTTCATCTTTGAAAAGAAATTAAACATAGATTGATATTCCTGAAACTTGTATATTCAAGGAAGATATATATATATATATATATATATATGTGTTGAATTTATAATATTTAGATTTTGTGCATTGTTTTTTGCTTCTTTTAAACTTTTCTTGGCATTGAGAGTATAGTTCAATATTAGTACCAAAGATAATAATGTGAAATCTAGGACAGTGAGTGTTTTGTATATATTTAGTTTGAAATACATCAACAAAATACATAGTTAGGTAGATTTTGTGTATTGTGATATGGGTGATTAGAGTGAGGAACAAAGTTAGCCAAGAAGCCCTGGCTGGTGGCAGAGTAGATAGTCACCAGCCTGTGAACCCAAAGGTTGCTGGTTCGATTCCCCAGCCAGGGCACATAACCAGGTTGCAAGCCAGGTCTCCAGCCAGGTCCATAGCTGGAGGCAGGGAAAAGGCAGCCACACATTGATGTCTCTCTCCCTCTCTGCCTCTCTCCTTTTCCGGCTCTCTAAAAATAATAAAATAAAATCTTTAAAAATAAATAAATAAATAAACAAAGTTAGCCAAGAGGTAACTATCTCAAGAAAGAAATTTGTGGTCATTGTTTATAAAGTGTTCTGGTGCATTATACCAACAGTATTATGTTTACAAGGTCATAAGTTATCAATGGGATTTACCTCTTCCTGGACTAGGGTCCATTACCCTATGAAGCAGGCTGACTATATGTCATTGAACACCATATAGACAAAAAATATTCCAGTGGACCTTCATCTGAATTTTGGAAAAGATCCCCCATGTAAGATGGATAGCAGAATTTGTTCAGAACAAAACTCTTTGTTCCTAATTTACTTAGTACTTTCCAGAATAATCTTTCTTTGAGTTTGATATTTTCTAGATGTAGGCAACTGAACAGAAATTTGTTTGGATGAAATGCCAACTGCTTGTAGAAATTATCCTCCATCTTATCAAAAGTTTACTCTAGCAGCTGTGGCTGGTTTGGCTCAGTGGATTGAATGCTGACCTATAAACCAAAGTGTCGCAGGTTCGATTCCCGGTCAGGGCACATGCCTGGGTTGCAGGCCAGGTTCCCAATTGGGGGTGTGCAAGAGGTAACCACACATTGATGTTTCTTTTTTTCTCTTTCTTCCTCCCTTCCCCTCTCTCTAAAAACAAATAAAATCTTTTTTTAAAAAAAGAAAAAGTTCTCCCAGTCAGCTTTTGCTGCAATAGTGCTGCAAAGAAAAATCTCTTCTAGATCTCAGTTGATTGCAACACAATTTTTTTTTTTTTTCTAATTTCATTCACAGTTCTGTGCCATGGCTACAACTGCTCTGCTGGTGTGAGTCTGCTCAATGCCTTCTTAATCTCAGCTGAAGGTGTGGCTTCTATCCAGCTGTGCTATTACTAGATGAGAGCTGGAGAACAAGAAGGCTGGTAGAAACTTTCGATACTTCTTAAAGCTCTCCTCGGGACCCTCCTCTATCCCTTCCTCCCACATTCCACTGTTCAGAGTGAGTCATGTGGCGAAGTGGAGAAACTGACATTGATGGGGCCTAATAGCCTTTTCTTCCTATGGGGTAGGGGAAGAGAGTAAATATTTACTGTATCATAATATAATCTACCACAATCTGCCCTCTTGAACTCAATTATTGATGCACCTTGCCTCTGCATCCAAATACACTCCTAGGTTTTTTGAGGAGAATACCACAAAGGGCATCAGATTTCAAGTCCAGGATCTTGTACTGTATCTATAGCCTGTCCCTATATGGTTCCTCTTGATCCAGAAAGTTATGTATATTATATTTTTTTGAACACACACACAACCCATGCACACTCAATAAAAAGGTGGCATAAGACCAGGATGACAGCAATAAACAATCTTATTTAGAAACATCTGCTTCTCACACAGACACAAATGTGTTTCTGTACAACCTGACCTAGTCTGCAGGTTGGCGATGTTAACTTTCTCCAGTAACAACAAGGCAGGCTCAGAACTGCCCCAAAGGTCTTCTGACTCAAAGCCCCAGGATGAGAAAGCAGACACTACCCAGGGCTTAGCATTTCAACAAGGTGAGCAGGAGCGCAGTGGATCAGGGTAAAGGTGTCCTGCCACAGCTGTCCATGTTTAATTAGCTCCGTCATGCATCCATGCCCAATGTTCATAGCATACTTTTCCCATGGCAGGAGGAGGAGGAGAGAGAATTTGCTAAATGATAATAGACTCTACTACAGAGGATGAGGTGTGTTTCAGAGAATTTTTCCTTTTTCAAAAGAGCTCAGTGAAAGCCATCTTTCCTAATAGTGGAAGAGGCCAGTGAGTACTTAAATGCTCTTCATGGAAATTGTTCTGTAAGCACAAGATAAGTCACTCTCACCCATTGAATAAAGTTAAAGTACATAGAGGTACATAAATTCCACTTTGTACAGAGAGCTGAATAATGTATAGTTCAACAGAGAATTGGAAATCAGTTTGAATTACCAACAAAAAAAGGAAAAGAGATGGAATGATACAGATGAATCTCACATAAATCTTGACAGGCTCAATAAGGAAATCCATAATTCTTTATTTACCTGTGCTGCCTTAATGGGAAATATACAGAATTCCCAGGAAACAGGATTAGGTTCATTTGAGAGACCAGTGTTAGAATGTGCACAGAGGGAATCTGAGCAGAAAAATTCTGCAGGAAGAATTAATGAAATAACCAAATTACAGATCCATGGTTGGGGAAGTTACAGAATAGTAAAGGCAGTCTGTCACAGAATTGTCTGTCTTTCTGAATAAAGTAACAATATTTCCAAACAACCAGATACTGGGGTTAACATCCAAATTACAGTTTAGTTAAAACTATACATTATTCGGTGATTATGATAAATCTCCCAGAGCCATAGAGCAGAATGTGAATTGTTAAAACTAGTTGATACAGCCATTGCATCAAAGAAAGGAAACTTGGACAGGTCATGTCTAAACATGAGTCATGTGGGTACAAGAATCATATTCTTTGACATGACAAATCACAGCACTACATCAGTGAATCTGCAGCCCCTATGGATACATGGATGCTATTATCATGTTACAAAATCAGATTTTACACATACTTTCTGGACTGACCCATTTTTTATATTTAAGGCCATATTTGCTTGCTGAATTTCTGACTCTAGCTCATAGCCACTTGACTTGCAGTCAAGGAAAATATTGTAAGGTTAAAGCAACCACATATTTTTCTAAAATAAATCACTGATAAATATTGAACTATGTGAAAAATCTGTAAAATCTAAACCAATGTGGTAGTTTGGGTGAAGAGAGAACTTTAAATTTACTATTTAGGAAACTAGATGTAATTATTTGCATATCACTATGTGGATTTTACAAAGTCCAAAGTTTAACTTAAAATTAAAAAAAAAAAAACAACTCTGTGTTTTCACCAAGGAATAATGTTTGCTAACCTTTTGGTACTGAGTATTCAGACCCTATAAGGAACACAGTCTCTACAAAGGTGCTTAAATTAGTCATGCTATATGTAGACATGTCAAAGAAAGAAAAAGCAAGACTAGGAAAACTGCTTGGGAAAGATAAAAGGTACCAACCATTTCTCTCCTCATTTAACATGTTTATTTAACAGCTAATATGGTCAAAGTACTGAAAAATATGTATGTAGAGGCAGATATTAAATATGCCAAGGAGAGTACCAAATAAGGCAAACATGGAATCTTCCCCTGGGGCTCACACTTTAGAGATAAAACATATATACATACATGCTCACACACAGAACTGTACTACAAAGTAAAAAATAGGAACATTCAGGAAAAAATAATCAGTAAAGTACAAGGCAAGAACCAGGAAGATTATGTTCTTTGAACTGAAATGAAACCCAGAATCCTGAAAGAACAGTATTAACATAATACCCTGAAAATGCAGGAGAAAAATTAATTTTTAATAGAAGGTCATCACAGATGAGCAAAAGAGAGCAGTATTGATAGCAATGATAAGACAGAATAAATTAGAGTGGCAGGAAAATTTCTGAGAGTATAGAGAAAGGAGTGATTTCAGTTATTCAAGTATATAAATGTTAATGATTTTTACACATTGAAATTAATAAAATTATTTGTGTCTGACACTGTATTAGGGTTTTTAAGATCATTTCAATGTGATTAGAAGTATTATATGTTCATACAATTTCATGGAAGAGAACAAATCAGTCCAAGAATGAATGAAATATGGATGATACAGCATCTCTTGTGTATATAAACATTCAAATAAACACATACAAATTAATTTAAATGTATATGGACACCTTCTTAGGATGCTTTTAGAACTGAAGTTTCAGGGAAATCCTACTAATTACAGATTAGTTGATTTACCTTTTAGACCTGCAATTTACCAGCAAAATTTATCCACTAATTTGTAATCACTTCAAAGAACAATATGGCAGATAATTCTGATTTACTAAGTGGCAGGCCCACTTATGTGACTTCTGTAAGGAAATGACCTGTCACATAAATAAGGAAGAAGCAAAAAAAAAAAAAAAAAAAAAACAGCCACATAATCTTATAGTGTCATAATTAGATTTTAGCTATTGCCCTACACAATGCTTCCTATTTCATTCCATTCAAAGGATATGAAAATTGCTTCCCTGCTTGATGTAGCCATAGGTACCATGTTTTATTTAATTTACCTTCTTAAAAGGAATAATGAGTGTTGTGATTATTTACTTGAATCTTGCTTGTTAGAAAAAGAAAACTTTTAGATGAATGTATTATAACATGAAGAAAAAAAAGGAAAAAAAGAGAAAACTTTTAAGGTAAGCTCTGCCTCTCAAAATAAGTAATACTTATCTGGTGGCATATCAAAGTATTTTGTAACGTATAGTCCCATTGTTCCTGTATTACACATAATCATAATTCTACTTAGGCTTTCTTCTCTTAGTTAGGATTTACTTGGGGTTGAGTGGTTTTGTTTATGTTTTTGTTTTTTAATAAAATTGAATTTGGAGAGAATTGTTGACTTGTTTATATTATTAAAATCTATTGATCTTCAAATTATATTTTATTGGTAAATAAGGCTTATATAATCTTTGCTTTTTCATGTTTTGTTTTTGGCCCAGAATTGAGCCAATTCTGTAAATGTTTCACAGGTGCTTGAAAAGAAGATGAGTTCTTGCTTTGTAAGTAGGCATACAAAGTTTATTCATTAAAATACACCAATCCTCTGCTTCTTATTTATATTTGCTATTTAGGCATTCAAGAATTAAGGTTGGGCTAAGTTCTTCCCCAGAATTCACCCCTCCCCATTTTATCATGGTTAATTATGTGAATAAGGGTAAAGGCTGGCTGTTTGATATCCTGGTTTAATACTTGCCAGTTGTGTTACCTTGGTCTGATTGGTTAACGTCTTTAAGTCTAAGAATCTTTATTTATAAAATGAAAATAATAATTCCATATTTCATATAAATCATTTAAATAAAAAGATGTAAACCCTGGCTGGTGTGGCTCAGTAGATGGGTGCTGGCCAGCGAACCAAAGGGTCGCTAGTTCAATTCCCAGCCAGGGCACATAACCAGGTTGCAAGCCAGGTTTCCAGCCAGGTCTCCAGCTAGGTCCCTAGCTGGAGGCGGATGAAAGGCAACCATACATTGATGTTTCTCTCCCTGCCTTTCTCCCTCCCTTCCCCTCTTTATAAAAATGATAAATAAAATCTTTAAAAATAAAATATAAAATAAATAAATAAAAAGATGTAATGGAGATACAGAAGTTGGCACTGTGTCTGGCACATAATATGGTCCATCAACATAATTTTTATTATTACTGGTACATTAATCAACATGCATAGTTTATTTCTAGTAATTTTTCAATCTGTTAATATTCTTTCCTTCTTACTGATCTGTACTTTCGGAGAGACAGAATGGTTGGCTTCGGTCAAAGTGATCAGTATACTGCAGTTTTCTCTATAAGGCAGGGCAATGTGACAGCCATTAACACAAAGCCTCTGATCTTCAGACTCAGCTACTGGACCAATAGACCCAAAGATGACCCCTCTCTCCTGGGGCACTGAAACCACCTGGAGAACTCTAGAAAGGAATTCCTGCCTCTGTTTTTCTGATTTGGTGGGTAGACTGTTTAAGTAGCAGGAATGGCCTTGGCCTTAGTCCATGGAGACAAGCAGGTCTGGGGGAGACATAGACATGACCTAAAGCTAATCACAGCTAGCATGACCATTTCTGTGCTGGTCACATCCATCCGGGTAACATAGGTAGAAAGCAGGACTGCAATGGACTCCACCAAAGCAGGAAAAGGGGGAAAGCCGACATTACAAAAATCAGACAAAAATTGGAATGAGCTTAAGTCAGATAGTGAATGGCTTACTTTCTGTTCCAGCTACACTCATACTTTCGTGGAAAAGATACACAGACCCAAAGTACTTACGTTACCTATGACAGGATTATAGACCCACCAAGGTGAAGGAATTACTTGAGGAAGATGAAGATTCAGAGAAAGCCTTGCAAGAGAAGTGACATTGCGACTCTAAAGCATGAGTAGGAGAGAAGCTCATCTGATCAGTACAGAGAGATGGACCAACACTGGAATGGGCGGAAGTTAGCAGAGAAAGTGAAAATACCTTAATTTCAAATAGAATGGGTCAAGATGGATAGGTTAGTAAACAGATTAGACCTATGCATTCCAGCCATTTAAAGTTGAGCTAGTTACATAACCCCTGTGTGCCTCGTTTGCTCATTTGTTAACTTGGTATAACAGAATACCCACCTGACAGGGGAGAAGAGTAAAAAGTTAGTGCAGAAAAAGCATTTAGTCCCATAGTAGGTGCCCAAGAAAGGTTAGGTTTTACCATTTTATTATTTTTGTTGTGCTTTTTTGTTTTATTGGTGTTGTTTTATCTTGCACATCTTTAAATTAGATTAGAGAAGGCAAAATAAGCAAATATAACTTCTACAAGGAGATATACTCGCTAATGAGGGGCAGGTGTAAAAGCCACCTGTGTTGCTGATGGGCCTGCAACTATTTAGGGAAAAAAATTAAAATACAAATTAAGAGCCTTAAAAATGAATATTTTTCCACTTTAATCCACTTTAACACTTTAATTCTACTTCTGAGTATTCATCCTAAGTAAATAATCTGAAAGGTGTAGAAAAATACTTATGCATAAAATGTGCATTACAATATCTTTTCTTTTTTTTTTTTTTTCAGTGTATGATTGCCTTTCATCTGCCTCCAGCTACAGACCTGGCTGGGAATCGAACCTGCAACCTTTGGGTTAGCAGGCTGGTGCCTTATCCACGGTGCCACCAGCCAGGGCATTACAATATCATTTTTGATAGCCAGAAAACTGGGGACAAAAATATTTTAACCAGGCAACTATGAAAAATGATGTTTGCCAACTATTTATAGCACCATAGAAAACACATATGAATAAAAGAAGAAAGGTCAACCAAAAAACCATGTCCACAACTCAGGGTATGTGCACAAATAAAAAGATAATCTGCATAAAAGTGTTAATGGCTCTTGAGAGGTAGGATTACATGTCACCATTCCCTTCTACTTTGTTATTTTTTACAAGCTTTCCAAAATAAACATTTATTGTCTTAATTATGAAAATACACTTTATCCAAGCAGAGATAGAGCAATACTGAGCTTTAGGTAGTTCAGGAAATATTGTGGTAGAAACTACTGCTGGAAATGATTTGGAGTTTCTCCCATCTCTATGCCTTTCAGATGGATTTCCTTTGAATGTTTCTTCTCTGCAGCAACAGCATAACATGGCAACCACGCCGCACATGCACTAATGACCCTCAGCCATTTACATGGCAGGTGACAATAACAATTGTGACCTGGAATGTATCTCAGGCAGCCTTTCAAGCGGCGGTGATATTTTACAGTCTTGTGGAAGGAAAACACTCCCAGTTTCTCCGAAACTTCCTCCATGCGATGACGCACGCCACCTGCCAGCCTTTCGTTGCCACCTCTGCTATCGCTTTACCTGTCACCTCTCATCTTTTCCTCTCAGCTCCTGGGCCCCACATGCTGCCTTTGTGCAGCTCCCCTCGCCCCCAACTCCTGACGGTGACATTCCCGCACTGCTTTTCATGCCTGTTAGTGTCTCATTCTCTTTCGGGAATCAGCTGTCAAAAATCAAAGTTCAGCCGTGACTGGTGTGGCCAAATGGGTTGGGTGTCCTGCAAAGCAAAAGATTTCTGGGTTCAATTCCCAGTCGGGGCACATGCCTGGGTTTCAGGCCAGGTCCCTGGACGTGGCGCATGCAAGAGGCAATTAATGGATGTTTTTCTCTCCTTTTCCTCTCTCTCCCTCTCTCAGAAAATAAATAAATAAATAAATAATAAATGAAGCCACAGTACTCTTTCTCATATTCATTGGTACAAAAGTCAATTGGTTGTCTTTTTAATTGGTATTTATAATACAGCTATAGTCTACAAATTTATAGAGTTTGTAAACAAATTTCTTTAGGAAAATAATTCCTATTGATGCCTTAATACATATACCATTTCATTATAGACACTGTGCAATATATAGTAAAATAAAAAATAATTTTTCCGGTGAAAAACAGCATTAATCCGGAAAGTAATTTGATCAATGTTCCCTCTCTCTCTCTCTCTCTCTCTCTCTCTCTCTCTCTCTCTCTCTCTCTCTCCCTCTCTCTCTCTTTCTCTTTCTCTCTCTCCAACATAATTCCTAAGCTATATCCAATAATTATATTTGTAGGGCTAATTTCCAAACGTATGCAATTTTGAAAATAATGGAAGTTAGAAAAATTTCAGGAATAACACTTTCACTTTTTTCAGGAAATCCACAATTGTCAAACTTTGGAAAGCAAAAGTTTAAATTGCACTTAGTATTTTTCAACTGGTTATTTACTAAGGCCTGGAGAACTTGGGAACCTGGCAACAGGTATGCCTGAAATCTGTGGCAGGTACATGTTCATATCTTCAAGATGCAAGTCCTAGAAAAAGCAGTATCCCCACATCCATTGACGTGGGGTATCATAATGTTCCGTTGAAAAATCCTGCTATGTTTCATATGATATTATTTATTATTTCTTAAACCACTTTTTGCTTCATTTACATATTTTCAGTTTTTGGACATATATATGCTAATATGCAAAAGTAAGCCACCAGCCTTCTGCAGTTTCAATAATTTTTCAATGTTCTGGAAATTTGCTGGAACAAATATCCTGTTTCTCCACCATTAAAATCTGGGTAGCTACTGAATGCAGTTTATTGTTGGCCTTAAGTATGGTCAGACACTAAATTTCTCCAGTGGACCTCTTTTGCATTATTAGTTTCATGTTGTGTGTCCATTTTTTTATTGTTGTTCTATTAATTATCCCAATTTTCCCCCATTGCTCTCCCCTGCCCCACCTGCTCGATCCCATCTCCCACAGTCAGTCCCCACCTTGTTGTCCATGTCCATGGGTCATTTATACTAGTTTCTTGACTAGAACCTTCCCCTTCTTTTCCCTCTTAATCCCCGTCACTTTCCCCTCTGGGTGCCAATTTGATAGTAGTCTAAAACTAGACTCTGAAAGTGACCACACAGTGCTGGGTTATGAAGTAAGCAAAACCCATTACCATGATAGCAGCTTCAAGTACTAAAACAACTGATTGTCTGAGGTAGAACAATTTCCCTATGCTAGCCTAAGGTGACAGGGCTGCAAATATCCCACCCCAAACAGTGTAATTAATCAGCTTTTCCCATTGACATCTTTCTCAAAATTGTTGTGGGTATTATAGGTCTTTTGCATTTAGAATCAAGTCAATTTCTTTAAAAACCTGCTGAGTTTTAAAAAATTTTCATTGACTGATTTTTAGAGATAGAGGAAGGAAGAGAGAGACACACACACAGAGATTTGTTGTTCCACTTATTTATGCATTCATTGGTTGATTCTGATACCTGCCTTGATCAGGGATTGAACCCAAAATGTTGATATATGGGGACAACACTAACCAAATGAGCTACTTAGGGAAAAATTCTGCTGAGTTTTGATAGAGATTGTTGTGGATCTTTGGGTCAAGTTAGAGAGCATTGTCATTTTAACAATATTGTGTGTTCTACTACATGAATATGGAATACCTCCCCTTAAAGTTAGGTTGTGACCCTGGTTCAGTGGATTGAGCACTGGCCTGTGAACCTAAATGTCACTGGTTCAATTCCCAGTCAGGGCACATACCCAGGTCGCAAGCCAGGTCTCCAGCCAGGTCCCCAGCTGGAGGGCAGGTGAAAGGTAATCATATATTGATGTTTCTATCCCTTTCTTCCTCCTTCCCTTCCCCTCTCTCTAAAACGAATGAATAAAATCTTTTTCTTAAAGTTCGATCTCAAGATGATCTTAGCAATATTTCATAGTTTAAAAGAAAAAAGATTTTATTATTATTCTTAGAAAGAGGGGAAAGGAGGGAAGCAGAGAAGGGGAGAAACATTAATGTATGGTTTTCTTTCGCCTGCTTCCAGCTATGGACTTGGCTGGAGACCAGGATTGTAGCCTGGTTATGTGCCCTGACTGGAGAATCGAACCAGAGACCTTTGGGTTTGCAGGTCAGTGCCTATCCAATGAGTCACCATTTTATAGTTTTCAGTACATAGCCTTAGATCTTTTATTTAAATTACTCTTAGTATTTATTGTTTTTGAAATTATGAATAAAATTATTCTCTTAGTTTTATTTTTGGATTTTTTATTGCTAGTATATAAAAATACAATTGATTTCCTTTTAGCCTGAGACAGATATATGAAGTAGGTCAGCTGGGAATGAATTCTTTCAGATTTTGTTTATCTCAGACTGTTTTTATTTTACCTTCATTTTTAAAAAAGATTCTTCTGGATGTAGAATTCTCAGTTGTTAGTAGTTCCTGGAGAGGGGATGTTTTATGTTATACTTTAAAATATTTTGGTATTGTATTCAGCTTGTTGAGTATGTCATTCTACTGCCCCTGATCTCTGTTGTTTAAGATAAGAAATCTGCTGTTAGTTAATTGTCATTTACCTTTACATGATAAGTTTTTTTTTTTTTTTTTTTCTGATTTCAAGAGCTTTTCTTTGGCTTTGAGCAGTTTGACTATTATGTGTCTAGATGTGGCTTTCTTTGTGTTTATACTACTTAAGTTTAATTGAGTTTTTTAGATCAATGAATAAATCTTTTTCATCAAATTAGGTAAACTCACTATCCTTCTTCTAAATAGTTTTTCTGATCTTCTGATTTTTTTCCCTCTCCTTTGGGACTCCCACACATGTTTCTGGGTATACTTGATTTCCCACACATCTTTGAAGTTACGTTTTTTTAAAAAATCTTTTTCTCTTTGTTCATTAGACTGGATAATTTCTGTTACTTATCTTCAACTTCACTGATTTTTTTTTTTTTCACTCCATCTGAAATTACTGTTGAGCTCATTGTGAATTATTTCTGGTATTGTACATTTCAAGTCTAGAATTTGCAATTTCTTTTACTTTATTGAGAGTCTCTATGAGTCATTATCATCATACTTTCCTTTAATTCTTCAAACATTGTTTCTTTTTGCTGTTTGATTATATTTTTAAAAAATACTTTCAAGCCCTGGCTGGTAGCACAGTGGTTAAGGCGCCGGCCTGCGAACCCAAAGGTCGCAGGTTCGATTCCCCCTCCAGGGCACATAACAAGGTTGCAAACCAGGTCTTCAGTCAGGTCTGTGGCCAGAGGCAGATGAAAGGCAACCATACATTGATGTCTCTCTCCCTCTCTGCCTCTCTCCCTTCCCCTCTCTCTGAAAATAATGAAATAAAATCTTTAAAAAAAATAAAATACTTTCAAGTCTTGAGAAACTCAGAGTTTTTATTGGTTGACATTTTTTTACTTGATATATGTCACACTTGTTTCTTTGCATGCTGAGTATATACATATTATGTTGAATACTGGACATTTTAGATAACATATTGTAGTAGTTAGTTATGGATTATGATTTCCTCCCCTGAGGTTTTTTTTATTGGTTTGTTTGTTTAATATCGTACCTAGATTAAATCTGTGAAGTCCCTCTCCCTCTACAATATATATAGATGTTGATGTCTCTGCTCAGTGTATATATTTTTATTTCTAAGCCTGGCTGTCAACTTGTTGTTCTGCATAGCTTGGTACTCAGCCAAAGATTGGTCTGAGGTTATTCAACTTCATGCCAGTACGTTTTTCACTCTCTGCTCATGGCCTGCATGTGGGCTGGAGATTGCCCTCAAAATTCAGGCCATTTTTAGGTTTGCTATGTTTTTAATTTTCCACTGATCCCTCTCAGATCTTCTTGCATCTCTTCCGCATGTGTGCACAAGCTTTACCTGCCAAGGATGCATGGGAGGCCTGGGCCATTCTGGTCTCTGCTGTGCGTGTGCCTAGCCAATGGTCAGTTTATGATACATGGAGAGTTTATCAAGCCACCTGTGGCTCTCGTGCCTTCCGGAATTCCCCACAAATCGCTAGTTAGTCCACTGTGTTGTTGCTTCCCATAGATCCACAATGTCAGGCTATTGGAGTTGCCTGTTTTCCCAATTCTCTTGCCGGTAAGAACACCACTGTAACACGCTCAAATAAAGTGTTTGGCATGGGAAGCAAAATTGCTGGTTTTTATGGTCTACCATGTCCTGGCTTATCTACTATGTCCGTAAATCTGGGGGTTGGAGGAGGAGAGATGGAAACCACCTAAAAAAGAACATCATTGACTGATGCTGTTTTTACCTAGAGTTCAGTAACTTTCATGAAAAATGTTTCTAGGGTTTTTATAAGCCTTTGGTCAATTTCTGGAGCACTCAAATGGCTGTTTTTGACAGTTTTATCCAGCTTCATACTGCTTGAGGGGGAAAGAATTTATCAACTTCCATTATATCATAATAGAAATGAATCTCCTTCATGATTATAGTTTTAAAATGTGAAAGTTAGGTTAGTGTTAGGCTGAAATTGGAAGCAAGAAATAAGAAAACTGAGACAACTTTATTGCTTGTTAGAATATGACTGATTTTCCAAGATTTGACAAGCCTTCAAACAAGATATCTTGTGCTACTCTCAAATTTTGAATCGACCAGCTTACATGAATCAGATGGGTACATTTATCTCTAAGTTACATAAAAAGAAAAACCTGTGCATTAATTCTTAGAGATACAGCAAGATATAATGTAAAAATTATGGTGTGAGCTTTAGATTTATCAGGATTCAAAACAAATCTTGGCTTGTATCAGTGTCACTTTGGGTCATTAAATGAACCTCTACCTTAGTTTACCAGTTAGAAAAAAGATTATGATATCTAGTTCATGATGATGTTGGGGAATTAAATATAACAGCAGTTTTGAAAAAAATTTGCTCACCATTAGCAAGTAATGCTCTCCTGCCTAACCTGGCATCTAGGAAAGTGTCTACTTTAATTGATGTAGAAACTATAAATAGATGTTTCACTTTTACTTGGGACATGCTCTTTTTAAACCACAGGTGTGAGTTTTGATTGAGAACTCTGACTATGAAGAAAAGTTTTTCTCTGAAAAAAATTCTGGCATCAAAAAGAATACAGATGTGTAGTGCTTTTGATAGGTGGCCTTTTCCTAGTGACTTTAAAGTCTCATCAAGGTAAGCAGGATTGAATCAAATAAAATGCATCATACGGACTCATTTTCAACCTACAAAAAAGCCCGTTTCATATGGTTCAGTGTAAGATTTTGGGAAGAGAACTGAATCTGGTCAGGGAAGGGGGCTTCCTTCTACTACCAACCAGCTGTCTGAGAATATCAGGCTCATATGCTGGATACAATCCAGGAGCTTGCTCAAGGGAAATAGAGTCCTTTTGATTGGATGTCTACATAAGCAGTTCCCCTCCTGAACCTAATTTGATTTCTAACAACATTTGAAGTGCTATCAAAGGGTCAATAGTTAGCCTGTCAGGGCTGTGTGGGAATTTTTCATGTCCTATAGAAAGACAAAAATTTCTCCTTAGCCAGACTCTAAACAGACCTCCCTGAGCCCTCCTCTCAGTAAGACCTTACTTAGCCTTGGCCTATAAAGACTGGGACAAACACTAATGCCGTTTCTAACAGCTCAAAGCCCTAGGATGACCCTTGCCCAACTTAAAGCGCCTGCCTGAGAAAACTCAAGACTGACGAAACAATCTGCTATTTGTTCTAGTCAACACTTGAAGATAGGGCCTCCATCTTGTCTCCCTGACTCTATGGAAGGAGAACAGCTTGACTTCAAGAGATACAGGTAGCAAACCCAGATGGGTTTCACATAGACCAAGCCCATCCTTTCCACTTTTTGTAACTGCTCACTCTCCTATATTTACAGAGTCCCCATCTCCCTTCCTCCCTATTCCTCCATTCTCCCTGTACTCTGCACAAATGAAAATTGAGTTCAAGTCATGCTGGACTCTTTCCTATTGCAACAGTATATTACTGATAAAATCTGTCCTTAACACTTCAAATAGTATCTTGCTCTGCTTCTCTTGGAAAAGAGTAGCCATGTTTTGGGAACTTTCTAGGGAGGGAAAGAATTAGTAGGAACCTGTCATCCCCAGGAATTCTACCAGGTGTTCAGGCTTCACAGAGACAATGAGAGCCTTTCAGAGGACTTGGCAATTCTTCAAATCAGGTTATGACTGTCTGTTGGCTAAATCAAGAAAATACTTTTTTAAAAGCATTTTTTTTTCAAGTTAAAAATAACATTTTATAGAAAGAAAGAAAAAATATTAATATCACCATTACCCAAAGAAAACCTGATTTTATGTTTTTTAATGGAATTTTTCCTATATATATTTTACATAATGTAGTAATATTTATACCATTTACGTATGGTTTCTCACATAATACTTGGGCATCAACATAGTTACTTGTTATTGTTATATAGCATTTCATCATTTGAAAGGATCTATACTTACTTTAACATTTTCTTGTATTTGTATGTTTAGATTATTTACAATTTGTTACAGCATACATAGTGCTATAATTTTTGTTTGTGGCATAATTTTGGATTTTGTCATATTTAGAATTATTGTGTTAGGAAAAAATCCTAAGTGTGAATGAAACTATATGAATAATTATTGGAGTTAAAGTAAGTATTTGTTGCACCTCAAGTTCATAATTCTGGGTACTGTGAGCTGAGATAAATGATGATGCTTCCAGGAGATATTATTCATACTACTAAAGGCATACTCTCTCAACCTCTAGCAAACATGAGTGGTAGATTTGGGAGCCCGTGGTGCATAAAGTAAATCACAACAGTAATCATGTTTTAGTCCTCATTTGCTGTCATCAGAGATCAACCACTACATTAAGTTGGTATCAGAGAAAGCAGTAGGCCTGTCAATCTGAATACTTGGAACTAACAGATTTATTAGTTAATTCATAATCTAAACAAGTAGTGCATGGCATTAAAAAATCAAACCCAGAAATATCTCCAAAGCATGTAATCATTTTTATACTATTCAATCCACACTGTGGGATGCAGTCGTGTAAAAAGCCCAGGACCGGGAAATGGTATCTCATTTGCCTTGTTAATGATTCAAAGTTCAGTTTTTTTAAGCAAGCAAGATTCATGCTCAACTTTTCCTGCATTAATTCCTTCCCAGGATGGCAAGTATCTAGAAAGAAAATGTGATGTTGTTTGGGCTTGGGTGGAAGGCCATGGCGGAACCCTGACCCTTCCTTTCCCAGTTCCCCCCGTGCCACTCCAGGGCCCATCCTACATGCCTTGGCTCTGATCGTGCCTTTTTCTTCACTGTCTGGACTCTACTTCATCACATTCCCCTTGTCTGCTTTTCAACCTTTTCTTCTACCTTCTCCCACCTGCAACAGAAATTACCACTTCTGTTTCCAAGGCTGTAATTCTAAGAAAGTAGAGACAGCACCTGTCTTGTCCCTGATGCATCTCAGATGCCTAGACAGTGACTGGCATTTAAGTAGGTCTCCAAAAGAGTTGACTGATTTTTTCAGGAGTTTACCCTCTGTTTAATTCATACTGAAAAATTATTCATGTGTTTGCTCATTCATCCTTAGTAACTACTTTACCAAAGCTATTCTATACATTAACCCCAAGGTGTGACACATATGGGAGTTGCAAGTATTATAAAAATAACATTAAGAGAGGTGAGAGGGAGGGATGAGAAGTTATTTGCTGCTCTGCTCCAGCTTGAGGTCCTGAAGGTCATGTCAATTCCCTTCTCCAAACTCAGAAGAGGCCATTCTTGTGCTTACACCTGCTTCCAAGGTCCCACCTCTGCTGTGCAGGGGTCAGAAGGCTCCTTGGGGTAAAGTAGCACTGGCTTCAAATCTCAACTCTCTTACAACAATAATTCTATCGCCCAGGAATACCCATTACACTTGCTTTGAAGTATTTTATATATATATATATATATATATATATATATATATATATATATATATATATATAAATCTGTCCCAAAAGTATCGGCCATGCAAACTGTTTTAATTATATTGACATTGGCTCAATACTTCCGAGATAGACCATGTGTGTGTGTGTATGTGTATATTACATGGGAATATATAACATATCCATTTTTCAGTATTTAATATTAAATATTAAAATCTTAATATATTTTGAAAAATTTTTCCACCTCATTAAAATTCTTGGCAAGTGTGTAAATTAATGACTTTATAATATTTCTTACTATCACTCTTCAGTTGCTCAACATATAGAAAGTATTTTAACAGGAGAAATTATACTTTAATAGAACTGAATCATTTTTTGATTTATTACCTGACAAGCAGTCAGGTTCTCAAAATTAAACTAAACATCCTTAAGCTCCCTGCCTGTATTTTCCTATGTATATGATGAATTAGTAATTCTTTCAAGCAGGAATTATCTCTTCATTGATTCATAGTCAAAGATGAATTCATTATCACATGCAGGAAGGTGGTAAAATTTCCTAGAGTGAATAATAAGGAAACCTGTATTTGCTTTTCAGAAAACAAGGTAATTTGAAATTGTTGATATACATAAGGATTCCCTCAAATTTATCTTACTTTCATCAAGAATAAAAAATATTGCTAGTGAACTTATATCAACAAAGGGTGGTAAGATTATAGTTCTGGACTACTCTCCTTAGCAATCATAAACTTCTAGTCGTGATCCCTGAAGTCACTAGGAAAAAAAAAAAAAAAAAGATTAGTGCATTTGTGAAGCTGAATATTATTTTATCCCAAGAAAGAATGTATTCTTTTAAGTTTAAAAAAAAATTACAAAGTACTAGATAATAAGCTATTTTCTGTTATTGCCCAGTAATGCACCTTATTTATCTTTATTTTTTCCTTTGACCCCATTTAACAGGTTTAATTAGTTTTACAAAGTGTACAGAGGACTTGTGTACAGATTATTTTATTCTAATCATTACTGTCCAGGACAGGTAGGGATGTACATGAATTCCAATTTTTTGGATACAGTTAGTATACAGATCATATGTTTTATCCTTAGGGGTGGAAGGATAGAACAAAAAAAAGGAAAAGGACTCAAGGACATGATCATCAATGTGGTGACTGCCAGGGTTGGGGGAGTGGTTGGGTGTCAGTGGAAGAAGTTATAAGGGAAATAAACATAATAAAAATACAATATAAATAAATTTAAATTTTTTAAAATGAAGTAAAAAAATAGATTAACCCCTGAAGTCTTCTAAATCTTTGACATCATATCTTCAATGTATTTTTACTTTTCTTTTTTTGTAATTTTAGGATATAATAAATTGTATCATTTTAGCTCAATCTCAAAGCCAGTTTTCTGAAGTGATTCATGCATAATTTCTGCTTTCAAAACTTTAAGCAGTGGACACACTTATGATAGAGAAAGACCACGCTTAGTGGCAGGGCCTGACTAATTGGGGGCTGTGGCATTTCTCTTGGACTGAGCGCCCACAGGAACTTTGAAAAGCCAGCCCCATCTAGATGGCCTCATTCACTCACTCCTATTCTGGCCCAGAGACATCAGTACAGGAATAACAACAATAAGCAGGGAATGCTTTCTGCTGCTTCTCTGCAATATCTTCAAGTTATTTGTTACTTGGTTACAGCTGTGTTGTTCCAGAAGTAGATTTTCAGCCAAAGATTTAGGTACAATGATTCATTAAAGAAGAGCTCCCAGAAGAAATAAATAAGGAAGCAAGAGGAGCAGAATAAGGAAAAAAGCAGCAAGCATGGTCTGTTCTTAAAGCCCCAGCTGCAACCTACTTTTACAGAGGACTCTAGTATAAATGACCTTCGAGATTGCCATTCAACCTTGAAGTAAGGAAGCCAGAGTCTTGTACTCCCATGCCATCCAGGCATTGGCTTTAGACCAATACAGTGGGTTAGGCAGCTAGCTGTACATGAACCCCTCTTCCCCAATCACAGTATAATCCCCTGAGGTTTGTGAGTAACAGACATTAGCCATTGATCATTCCCAGCTGAGGCTGGTGTATGAGAACACAGGCCTGGAAAAAGGTGTCATGGGATTTGAGCAAAAACTTAGTGTCTAACATATATTCTAAATCAGAAGCTACTGCCCATGTTCTGTTCTCTGCTGACAGAGATGGTTCACTTGAAATCAATCTGTGTTCTCCTTCAGAGTGGGCTCCTACAGGACCAGATAACTAACCGATGGGAACCGATCATCTCCATTATCTGGTGACTCAGAGTTGATGTATCTCATTGCAGGACATCTTTTAAAAAACTGTCCCACTTACAGCCTTAAACTGCATCTATTAAACACTTCTATTTCAGCTTCCAAGTATAGACCCTGTCGCCTTGAGCCATCACCCAGTATTAACCCATTGCATTCAAAGAAACATTACTCTGATACTAGAAAAATAGAAAAGTAAGTCTTTAATCTATGTTATGCCAAAAAGCAATTATAGCTAAGAATGCAGGCATATGCAAAGCTTACAATTCTTTTTGTGTTTTCAGTTTGCTCACTTTTCTCTTTTCATAGCTATGGCTGGCACCCTAGTTCTTATTTCTTTATCCCAAACTCAAATAAAAAAGATCCTGTCTTACAAGGAAGGCTCTCTTCTACCTCTCACCCTCCTCCTCTTCCCACACTATTCTCTTTGTCTGATAGCTCTTTGTCTTCAGCCAGTTTCTTTCCCTGCTCACACTCTCCCCTCACCTGTCCTCCTCAGTTGTATCGCCAAGGTTCCAGAGCTAATGAGGCAAAACAGAATGCTCTTGATGTCACAGTAGAGAAGGAAAGCCATAATAGGATTCCTGTAACTGTGGAGCAAGGAAGGTACTGTGAACATTCTTTCCACTTATCACCCCAGCCCTCCAAAGCCCCAGAGGCACTAGCAGGAGCCACCAAAATACTATGCAAGGGATGCACCCAAAGACCCTGGAGACACACTGGTCACACAGCCATTCACAGTTAAATGAGCCCTGAGACCAGCTCCTCTATAAGGGTCCCAGTGACAGTGCTGCTGAGTTCTGCCACTAACACATCATCACCTGGGTCAGATTAACTTTTCCCATGACCTTCTTTAAAAGCAAGTGAGATGGACACCTAAATCCTACCACAGAGCACCCTCTCCTCAAAAAAAAAAAAAAAAAGGAAAAGGAAAAGGAAAGGAATGAAAAAGAAAATAAATAAATAAAATCCTAAAAGGAAACCTGCTTGAATTCTGCTGGAATAAGTGTGGAGTCATTGGGTGGGGGGGTTCTCAAGGGGGAAAGGTGCATCATGTTGGGAAAAGGAGAAAGAAAAGGGGTTGTAGAGGTCTTCAAGTTAAATTTTCCACGTGTCAATGCTTTACCCAAAAGTTGCTTATTGTTTTCCTTTTTCTACCTTCCTTTCTGAACTGACGTCACAGGAAAATTCTAGGAGGGTCACATATGTATTGTAAATATATTTTCTAAGCAAAATTTTGAAGCCATGGTCTGATGGTCAGGTTTGTTTCTCTCTTAACTTTATTTGAAGCATAACTGATGTAAAATATTGTAGGAGCTTAAAGTATACAATGTGATGATGTGATATATATATTGTGAAATTGAAATGGGCTACTTATCTTCCCCATGGTTTGGGGGAAGGGGAAGGAGATAATACAGCAATTAAGGTATTTTGCATATCTTTGGTAAGGTGGTAGCTAGAGAACTGCTGTGCTGCTGCCCCAGGACAAAAGGGGTACTCACTTTCAGGATCTGAAAAGAAGGGTGAGCCATCTTAACAAAGAATAGTATGATGAAGGAATGCCATGATGTAAGAGGATGTTGTAGCAGCCATATAGGAAGCAGCAAGCAGCTATGCAGGTTGTAGTCAGGATTCAACCATGTGGCCTGGGCTACTAAGAAAGCAGGCACCCTGCTGCTTTGGTCATGCCCACCCTAGCTGACTCCAGAGCCACCAAGGATCCTGCCATGTAAACCAAGGCTCTGTCTGGACTCTTCGAACTCAGGACATACAGAGAGGACCCTCTCTTAGGACTTGGGGCTTTCCTGCACTTCATATGGAGGTTGAGGACAACACACGCCAGATCCTGAGGGAGAGAGCTGGCAGATAAAAACATGGGAAACTATTGGGCTTGGCTTTGGTTTATAGCCTTTTGGGGAACAAGGGAAATGCTGCATCTCATGGGGGAACAGGGCTCTGAGCTGAAGTGCTCCCAGCCCCCACAAGGTTGGAATGTTGTAAATAAAGATCTGTTTTTCTCAACACTAATAGTTGGGTCATACACCAAGGTGCCATGTAAACAGGTCTCAATTTGTTCAGTTACAAAATAATTGCCACAATAAGGTTGGTTAATACATCTATCACCTCACATGTTACCATTTTTGTGTATGTGATGAGAACATTTAAGATTTATTCTCTCAGCAACTTTCAAATATTTAATGCAGCATTGTTAACTATAATCACCATGCTGTACATTAAATCTTCAGAACCTACTCATCATCTAACTAGAATGGCTTTTTCATTTAAAAAATGTTTCCCATTACATAAATTTTGAAACACGTTTTAAAATATTAAATATACATTAAGTATAAATAACTTTTTTGTTGAATTTTACATTATTATTAATTTCTCCTTACTTGATAAGCTTCTACAATCAATATAGCCATGTGCTGATACTTGCTTTGGGCATTTATAAGTGCCTGTCCTAACCCTGGCAGAGATTTATCAATTCCACAGGGTCCATTGTGCAGTTACTGGTCACATTGGGTATAAGAGATGCACTTTCACTTGCTACGAAGAACCATTTTCTTGGTGTTATCTGACCAGGTAAAAGAAGGAAGAAAAAGCATAAATTAGGACAAGAAAATGATTCTTGGTACAACTTAAAGAATTGATTTGCCCTCTTCGTGCATTGGCATATCTGTCTCCTAAATTAAGATCATTATTGCTTTTCTTTCTGGATAGTGGGGGTGAGAATATAAACATTATACTAAAAAAACAAAAGTGCTTCAAGCTATAAAAACAAAAATGCACATAAATCTCCACTATCGCTATAGCTGAAATTGCAATTTGAAATTTAAATGGAGGATTAAATGTTTTAATTGTTTTGTTTATCCTTAATTTGTTTTATCTTGAGGCAGTGTTTGTGCTTTCATAAGCTTACTTAATTCCCTGTGGGACTGAATTAATATAAAATAAATATTTGAATTCAGAATTCCTTAGTTTGTGAAAGGATTTATTTAGAGAGAACATCACATTGCATACAAATTCAAGTTAGAAAAGAAAAGGCAACTAGCAATGATTTTTTTCAGCACAACCATAGGACATTGGCTCTCTAACAACCTGGGCTACAAATTCATGATCTTCTTATGTTTGGTGAAAAGTTGTTCTATCAATTATGCTTGTACTAGTACCCTAGAATCTTTTGTTAGAGCTCTCATGGCACCACCATTGACCCCTGGTACCACAGGTAGATTGTATGCAACAATTTCCCATCAGCACTCTGTTGAGGATGACCTTTTGCTTCTGCTGCTACATTTCTGGTGCAGACGTGTCTAAATGAGTATCATCTGGATAGTACCACATCCTCCAGACATTGATTCTTAGTGCTTCACTGGACACCAATTTTCCCCTGATACTGTCGCTGCTCAGCTATGCTCTATAATGGATATGTTGGTTTCATTCCTATACCAAATCATATTTCAAAAAGGAAAGGGAAAATTGTTTCTCTTCCATTTAGGTTTTAATCTATCAGATGGATCCTGAAGCCCTGAATTGTACTCTGATGTTTTAAAAAGATATTAGTAAAGCTGGTTCCTTTTTCTCCACCTTTGTACATTTAGACACCCCACCCTCTCCAGCATTTCGGCATATATTCATGTCATCCAGCTGGGAGGAAGAGCTAGATGACAGATACCACACTGTACTCAGGCTTCCTTGCTTCTCTGTTGAGTAAAGCTGTCTCCATGGGTCAAACTCTTGTTGCCAGGCAACTTCTTTCTTCCAAATGAGAACTCTCCCAAGAGGACTCTCAATCCATATGTGAACAAGCTTCTGGCAGCTGCTCCTATCAATTCAACAGACAGGCCCAGGCACTCTCTGAAAGCTCAATTGAAATAGCCATTACATAAATTGAAGGTAACACAGATTCTTCGCTCTATTTTTCTTCATTGAGAATTTTTTTTCTTTTATGATCTATTAGAGACATAATAAAAGAACACTAGGCAGGAGTCTACAGGATCTGAGCAGAGCTGTTGAATATAAGACATTGTGGACATCCCTCATTCATAGGGTCCCCAAGGAGTCAGAGCTGTGTCAATGGTATGTAACACACACACAGTAAAACAACAACATTATAGTATTATAATCCATCTTTATTTGTAAAACCATTTATTCTCCTGCCCTCCCCTAACCCACCAACATAACAACATAACGTGTGTGTGTGTGTGTGTGTGTGTGTGTGTGTGTGTGTGTGTGTGTAGTCATTCATCTTGGGCAAGACTAGTGCAGAGACAAATCTTAAGTGCATTACTTTCTTCTGTCAAGAAATTATCCTTATATTTATGTCAAAACAGTAACTCTGAATGATATTTATCAAGGACCTTTTAAGTTCAAGGTGCTGAGCTAAGCATTTGTGATAAAGGTGAGTCCAGCTTAGTCCCTAAAAGCTTGCAACTATTTGGAAGTCAACCATGAAAGGAATTGAGTATGACATATGTGCTGTAGCTGAACATCTAAAAGCCAGAGCAAAGGCAGTGATCCAGTCCTTCTAGAAAAAGATGCACTGTTTGTGGAGAAGGAATATCAAGTTGCCCCTCTGATCTTCAACCTTAAAGTCTGGGATTGTCATTCATAGTCATTAGACTCACCTTATTACCTATATTTTATAGTGTCTGTATTTTATAGTCACATGATCTGCTTTCCATGCTATACTCTCATTGAGATTAGATCCCCTCATTTGCAAAACAAACATGAATCTCTCCATTTTTAAATAGCATGAAGATATGGGTGACCAGAACTGTCCAGCAGCACTCATTCTGCGCACCATGTTCCACATGAAATAGTCACACATGAGGCATACAGACCTTCTGGTGGACCAGCCTCATCCTCCCTGATATGGAAAGTTTGCCACTTTTTATAAAGACTAATTGAGACTAAAACCTTAGTTTTCTGAAAGACTGACAGGACAGATCCCAACATAGGTCCTCAAATGCTAAGTTAAAAATGATCTGCAGCATTTTCAACAATTCTAGAGATGAGAGAGACACATTTATTCCTCTCTGAGCTGTCAGAATGACAAAGGGGTAACACCTTTTTCATGGAAGGTGGTAAGATGAAAAATAGCAGCAGGAGAGGTTTCCAGAAGTATCCCAGACATCTTCAAACAACAGACACAGGATTGGAGAGCAGAGCAGTGGTAGGTTGCTGCTAATAGGCAGTGGGTGAGTGACGAATGAATGAATGAATATAAATAGATATGGGGAGGGTGTGAGTTTCATGCCTGGCTAGCAAATGTTGCTACTATAATAAATAACTTGAAAGAGGAAGCCAACCTAGTTTCAGTCAGAATTTTCTCTCTCATGTTAAACCAAGGAACATAATCTGTTACTGTGGAGATTGTCTTCATTTAAAGAGGCTTTTCAGTATAAATTCTAGAGGTAGGCATCTCTGTAAAATGAGCAGGTTAAGAGCCGGGGCTTTGGCACGAACAAATCTTGGTTGACTTCCAGCTCCAGCGTTTGCTCTTGTTTGGCTTTACACAAGATTCTTAACTTAGCTGAACTTCTGTTTTCTTATCTGTAGCATGAGAATGAGAATATCTGCCTCATGGTGTTATTGGGAAAATGAAGTGAGGATATCTCCACAAATATTAGCACAGCATAGCATTCATAATTCACAGCTACCGTCAGATCTGATTATAATGATGAACAGAGGGCCACACTTGTCTCAGGCCCTGCCTCTTCGACCCCTATTAGTGTATGAAGAGAGCTTTGTCAAACTTCTCAGAACAGATGTTGGCAACCTTTCCAGAGCCCAAGCTCACTGACATCCTTGGACTTTCTTCCACCTTTCTGTGTCTGTTTGGTCATCAAGTCTTCTTCTTTCCACCTCATAAATCCACCCCCGCCCCCCCAACTCTACTCCATCTCATAGTCTCCATCTTCCTGCCACTAATCCAGACTAGGTGTTGATCATCATCACTCACCTACATTACCTTCTCATCTTACATGTTCTCTCTTTCCCTCTTTCCCTAATCCACTGCCCTCATGCCTGGTCTCCAGAATTAATTTTATAAATCCCATTTCTGAACTAGTTACCTCCTTAACCACCTCCACTGCTTGCACAATGACCTTATTCCAAAACTTAATTTCAGCAGTGCTTATATCTGAATCCACTTCCAAGTCCTCCTACCATTTTCATCCTCCACATGAATTTGAAAAGATTCTATTGAATCACTTCTCTGGGCATCTTCTCATGAAATTTAATTTTCGGCAATCTTTACCCAGTTCCTTGCTGGGTGAACAACAACTCTTCTATTGGGTTGGTAAAAAGTTTGTATGTTTTTTTTTTTTTTTTTCCTGTAAAATAAAAAGCACATTTTTCATTTTCACCAAATAACTTTATTGACTTGGATATTTTGAGTATGTCAGCTACCTCCTACATGGTAGAACATTGATAATTCTCAATTAGTGTCTTGATTTGATTGCTGTTAACTTCAACTAGTCTACCCAACCCTGGAGCATCATCCAGCAAGAAATATCCAGCACAAAACATGGCAAATCCAGGCAAAACATGGCTTTTGACACATATGATCAATAACAGCATCTTCTCCATACACAGCACAAATCTTTTTTGCATTTCCGCTGCATTTTTACCTTGCTTGAAGTAACAAATCACAATATGCCTAAAATATTGTGTATTTTTCCATCTTCAATATTTAAATGGCTACCCCAAAATTCACCCATCTTGATGTTTTAATAAATGCACATTGATATGACAGCTGTCACAGTACACTCTAAAGAAATTGTTTTGAGTAAAGTTAAAGATGACTAAGCACTACTAGAGCCCTCTTACAGAAACAAAACAAAACAAAACAAAACAAAACTTTCTGGCCAATTCAATAAAACCTCTCTAAATTATAACCTCCAGAGAGTAGTTCTCTTTTCTGTGCTCTCATAGCACTTTATGATGTCATTATCACAGTACCTTTGAGTTCCCATTAAAGCTATTACTGAGCTGCCAACCTGTGCCAGCTGAATATTTGGATGCTATTATACGTATATTAGTTACCCCAACAATAACCTTTTAAGGGTATTCAATTCCTATGGGTAAATAAGCAAGGCTCCAGGAGGCTTAGTAACATGCCAAAGTTCACACAGCACCTATGTGGCAGGTTTGGCAGTAAACATGACAGGAGATCCCAAATCCTCTCTTGTCACAAAAGCAGGACCTCCTCAAGCAGTCACATTGAGTTGTTTATGTATTAGTTTCCAGAACCAGCATGTGCACTTTCAGAAGAATTAGGTGTATTCAGATACGGGACATTTTATTCTTCTTTCCATCGTTGGCTCTTACCCTGGGACCACGCATATTACGGGTACTCATTAAGTGTTTGTTCAATGGGAGAATGAGCTGCGTATACACAAATGAGGTTCTTATGCCTCTGTTGCAAAGGTTGATTCAGGAAGGGGTCGCAGGACCGTGTTGGAGGTGGGTTTTCACTCATCTAGTTGGCAGGCAGCTTGCTGAGTCTGTGAGCTCCCTTTTTGACCCTGCCAGGCAGGTGTGGCTGGACCCATGGACCACATCAGTGAGCCTTGTCTCCTAGGCCATCTCTGGCATTGTGACTTAGCTTGCAACCTTGTCCATAAGTGAAATAACTGGTTACATGTAGTCTCTCGGGAAGTCATTCGTCACTTACCTAAAGCTTTTGTCGCTTTCATCTTTTAACAAACACCTCCATCACATGGCACTCAGCCAACTGGTTATCCCTCCATCTTCTCCTTCTGAAGATAGCAAATGAAATGGAACCAGAGGAAAACTTTGTCCCCACAAGGATGCCTTTCGACCCAGCCTGAACAGAGCTGCCAAAACATCCTGTGACTTCAGAGCCTCGGTTTGCTTCATGTTTGACAAACAACATCTGTGAAGCAAGCGTCCCCAAAAAGGCTAATCAATATCAGAATTTGTGCACATCTGAAATCTTGCAGAAGTATGAGGTAACTCAGCATCTGTCGGAATAAGTAAGACCATCTTGGTCTCCCAACTTGCCTGCTTGGGCCTCATGCCCTAGAGATGCTTCCTGCTAACTGAGGTCCCCGCTGCTCTCTTGGGGGTAGACATCGTTGATTAGTCACAGATGGCTGGGTTTTGCCACCCCCATCAGGGTCTTTAATGTCCAGGATAATTTCAAGGTCAGACAGTGGTTTTGTTAATTATTTCACTGTAATTAACAAGCATATTTTTAGATGATCTTGTGGGTGCAGAGTTACCAGGTGCTTTGGTGTCAATTCCCAGGGAAACTCTCTCAGTCACTTTGCCTGATTCCGTTGAAAAAATAAAAAAGGTGTTTCATTGCTTTTCCATCAGCTAATGAGTCATCCAGCATATCTCAGATTAGCTCGGCTCTTGAGGTGGCCTACGAGCAAATTGGAGCCCATTCTGTAGCACAATTTCGTGGCTGAGCTATTACAGGAGGTCTAATTAAATTAAGCCATGAAGCAGGAGAAAACTGTGCCATGACCTTCCTAATCTGTGAAACCTTTCATCGTTTGCCAAGCATCCATTTCTTAAAAATGGGGACTTCAGCACATCGCCGGCAGATGAAATCCTAAAATGGAAAGTGTGATTGTTTACAATGTGCACTGGGATGCTGAGCCACCGAACTGGAGAGGGAGTGAAGCCCAAGCTCCGGGCCTGTGAAGAGGAGTACACCGCACACAGTGACCTTGAAATCTCAATGAGCTCCTGCTAATTGGACAGAGAGAACTCTCCTGTCCATTTCTGAATTCGTAAAATTGTTTTCTTCTCAGGGAAAAAGAAACATCTGCTCTACTGGGCTAGCTCAGTTCTGAGTAAGTTTGCCCTCCTGTGTTATGGTGTAGCGGGGTGAGCAAAAGGGGACCCCATCCTGGCAGCAGAACCTGGAACCCTGCTCCTTGATGACACACATCCTCATCTAGCTTTCCCAGAGGAGTTGCCCCCGCAGGCCAGGACGAGCCAAAACTAGCTGGGTAGCTAAGCTTGAGAATGTCATCATCTCCTCCCTGTCACACAAGCTAGCTTTTCTACACAAGAAATTTACCACCAGCAAAGACATAACATGTATTGAGCACTTACTATGTGGCAAAGTCCCCTGCTAAAGTTTGCACATTCAGTGACTGTCTTATTGAACCCACACAGTGAAGGCTCAAGGGATGGTAAGATGCCTAAATCCTCCAAGTATAAGAGGAAAGACTCAAACCTAGACCTTACTGGTTTCAGAACTCATTTTCTTTACACCATACTATTCTTGTAACACAATGTCGGTAGGGTCTAGGGAAAGCTACACAATATTTTATAACTTTCATAATGGAATGTGACCATATGAGTACAGGCAAGAAAGAGAACAAAGTTTCTACTCTTTGTATTTTCTTAAGGATTTTAAGTCTGGGTAGTGGCATGGCCAAATGACCATCAACGAGTTGCTGGGTGCTCTTTTTAAGTCTTCATCTCATTGGCTGGGTGATTTTTTGTGGGCAAAATGATTTTACCTATTTAAGACTTGAATTCAAAGAGAAAGGTCATAATCATCTAAATAGCTTATCCAGAATCTCTTGAACCTTGATTTTATAAGAAAATAAACCAGTAACTTCAGCTTGGAGCTGGGATGTTCTGACCTCATACAGGTAACCATGTACAAGCACCTAAGAATTCCTACTTCAATACTTTCTTGTCAACCTGGTGAACTTCAGGTGGGGAATTGACGATGTCAGGAGCAGTGTGGTATCTGCTGCCTGATGTTGTACATGACGCTGGTGCCGTCAGGCCTCACTGACTAGGTAGCAAAGGAGATTAGTTCTGACCATGACAAGCATGGAGTTCAGCAGGGGGTGCAATTGTGATAAGCTCAATGCCAATGATACTCCCATTGCAATGAAGTTTTTAAAAATATTTTTTATTTATTATTTTCAGAGAGAGGGGAAGGGAGAGAGGCAGAGAGGGAGAGAGACAATGTATGGTTGCCTTTCACCTGCCTCCAGCTATGGATCTGGCTGGAGACCTGGCTGGGGACACTGAAAAATTTTAAAAGTCTATGTAAGTGTTTCCGATCTGTCTTTCCTCTAAAGTTTAAAGTTGCATAAATTTCCATTGACCAGCTTACCATATTGCTGACCTTGTATGTTAACCAGTAGAGCTTAAATAACTACATGATTATATTCTTTTAATCTATGGGTAACTAAATTTGGGAACAGTCATAGACTCAACAAGCTCAACAACCACAACAGATTTACTTTAAAATAGGCCACCTGACAGATCTCTTTTTAATCAATAAAGAAGACTGTGCTCCTAGAGTAAGTAAACTATTAGGAAAAGAAGTCTTGTGTGGTCAAAGGTTGATTCTTTTCCTTTCCCTTGCAGCTAGTTATACTAACCAGTTAAACAGAATCATCTGGACATATCATTGAACACTCAGCCTTGCAAATTACCATTCTATCTAGAATGACACTTTATATTCCACTGACTTACGTAGCATGTTGATTTAATGTTTTACTCAAACTATGCACTAAAAAAGCCCTTTTCACCCTGGCCAGTGGAGCTTAGTTGGTTGGAATGTTGTCCCATAAACCAAAAGGTTGTGGGTTTGATTACCAGCCAAGGCACATGCCTAGGTTGTGGGTTCAGTTCCCAGTCAGGGTGTGTGTGAGAGCCAATAGATTGATCTTTTTCCCTCCATTCTTTCCCCTCTCCCGAAAAATTAATGCACATCCTTGGGTGAGGATTTAAAAAAAAAAACTTTTTGAAAGTTCATTATGTGCAAAGGTGTCTTTGTGCCTTTTTAAAGGATTAAAGGCCTAGGTTGGTTTTCATGCAATGGTCAATGTGGACAACTTCTTTATAAAACTGACCCAGTTGAATAATACTTATTTTCTAGATCTTGCAAAGACATAGAAGGAAGAAGGGAGAAGAGGTATTAAGGGTTAATTTTTTTTTTAAATTTTATTGTTATTGTATTACATCCATCCCTTTTTTACTCCCCTCTGTCCCCCTCCCCACCCACCCTTTCCCCCCAAAGTCAATCCCACCTGTTGTCCATGTCCATGGAAGGGTTAATTTTAAGGCATGGAAAGGAAGTCAAAACCAAACATGAAAGGTACGCCATAAGAGGTAGTCATTCAATTACTATAAAATGTAACCTGAACCATGTGACTTCCAAGCCTCAGACTCTGACCCCTGGTGATTTTGACTGCATTTTCACAAATTACTTTCTACTCTCATAGGCTTCTAATTTTGTTTTGATGATTTACAGGCTATTGTTTTTTTGATCGTGGCTTTTAAAAATGCCTATGATCACCTAGATTCCTCACATGCTTGTCAGTCTATGTAAACATCTTGACTCTCTAGTTGCCAGTGATTTATTGTCTAGACATTCAGCATCTATCATGTTTCAGGCACTGTGCTGGACACTGGACACATACATGGAGAACAATGTCTCCGCCCTCAAAGACATTGGGATGAATTTCAATTAACCAGAAAGCAAACTAGATGAAAAATATTATGTAGAAGAATGTGGGGTGTGTTATGAGGCAACAAAGGAAAGGTAGAAAAGGTAGAAATTTGTCATGGATAGCTTACCAAATAAGGAAGGCCCTCTTCACCCAAGGAAAAGGTGCAAGAGGTTTATTGGAAGGGTCCGTGGAGAAAGAAGTTTCTGTAAAACAAAATGGTCTATTCAAGGGTAGGCAAATCAGGTTTGTCCTGAAAGTATCGAGCCATATAATGTTTTAATTACATTGATGTTGTCTTGATACTTTCAGAACAGATCTCATACGTAACAAGCCCAACTTTGTATGGTTGTCCAAGATACATGGGTGGCTGAACGGTGAAGCCCACATGATTTTAGGATCTAGAATTAAGTTATATTGAATAAAACAGAAGTTACTCCCTCATAATTCTGGTTGACTGAGTAAACTAATCTTTCTGTATTTCCCTAATATATTTCTCATCCCTCTAAAGTTTGCTGGTCTTCCATTTTTGTCAGAGAGTAGGATTTCGCTCAGACACTTTAGTGGGCAGCATTATCTTGTTAGAGCTTATATTGTTTCAATTTCGTGATGTACACTTTCACAGTTTTATTTTTATTGTGGCAAGTGATTGCAGTTTCCCATTCATAGTATTGATAACAACAGTTCATTTGAAATGACTTTATTGTAGTTAAAAATGAGGTCAATTTAAGAAATAATATGCAAAAAAATAACACAGGTGGTACATGAACATGGTAATAATCATGGAGTTGGTCTGCCAATGACCAAGGTTCGATGAACACTGGTGTGGTGCATTTGGGAAACAGGAACCCACAAGGTGGAATGAAGGGTGAGAATGGGAGGCGAGCTGCAAGGATTTGCAGAAGCCATCCTGTGAACAACGTCTTAGGCCAGGCTGAGAGGCTGAGCTTCAGGCAGAGGCATGATAGGATTATAAGCAGGAAAATGGCACAATAAGGTTTGCAAGATAGAGAGAACCTTCTAGCAGAATGTAAAGGATGTTCCAGAGGAAGTGAAGGGAACAGACCAGCCAGGAAGCTAACGGGGCCCAGTGACAGAAGGTGACCAAGGGTGTGAGGGCAGTGGGGCTCTGAAGGAAGGGAGGGTCTTGATTGATACATCAGTGGTACAGTCACGATTGTCACAATTGGATGTGCAAAGAAAAATTTAGAATATTGCTCCAGTTCTGGCATGGTCAAAGGGTGACATGTGGTTCTCTTAACCAGGTGAGGGCTATTTTTCTCTTACTTGTCAATTTGATAATTGACATGATTTTGACCCCTAAGTGCAGCCCTAAGTCTCAACAGCTCACTAACAGCTTCATGAAAGGATCCAAGGTCCTTCCCTCACATTCCTGCCTAGAGATCTAATTCCTCAAACCAACAGAGCAGAACTCAAAATATGTGGTGGAGTGAGCACCTTTCCACATTGTGAAAGAGAAGTGCCTAGTTAAGCAAATAATGGAAAAGATGCAATGCCTTGTGGCTTGCCCTCATGTTTTCTAGATGAACTACAACAAATCAAAGAAGGTTTTTAGTTTCATAAAATTACTTTAAATCCTAAACCCCATGATTTCTGTTCAAAGTGTGAAGTTACATGGTTCTGCAACTTCAGACATTTTTAAATCAAAGGAACCAAAGGAGAAATATAACTAAGGGAGGTCTTTGCTTAAAAAAATTGTTTTTTGAAGGAAGGATGAGATCTTTGTAGGGAGGTTCTTGGATGAGGATCAGCTCATAATTGGAAGGAACCTGGCTTCTGGGAACTGAGGAGCTCTCAGAACAAGTGGCTTTCAGACATGGTTATTTCCTGTCTTCCTTATTCTTCATGGTGCTACTCTAGGATCCCAAAGGAAAGGATCTGTTTCGTTACCTCATTGATTACTAAAGTACACACCAGCAACAAGGATGAGAAGTTTATATTAGGCTCAGCCATGAGAAACCAAAAAAGCTCTAAAAACTACCTTCCCCAGAGATGTTTCTAAGCATCTCCCTTCAGGAGAGGGGCTCCAAATTAGGCAAGAAGGAATCACCTACTGAAAGTCACAGAACAGAAGACAAGTGTTAGCTTCACTCATGATGATAATTCATAATTAAAAAATATATAAAATTTACACCCAGATTATTATTATTTAAAAAAAATTAGAAAGCCTTCCTTATTTTTTAAAAAGTGAAGAAAACTTTGTCAATCAAATACATCTTTATTTATCATATGGACAATTATAATAGACTCACTTACTATTAAAAATGCCTATACCACAAACCTAATGATGGACATCTTAAGAGCAAGTCATCCACCACCCTTGATGGAGAATGATGTTTTAAAGGATTAAATCCAAAAAGCTTAAATCTATACATTATTAATTGCTTCACACTCAGGATGAGAATACTGTTTTATGCATGGAGTGAAGAATAAATAGAACCTTAAGAAAGTTTGGTTAGGTATGGGAGTGGCTGAAAAACATCCATAAGCAATGTGGTTTCTTACATTTAGGAGTTAATCTGAGACCAGACTCCTCTCATTTTAGTGCTCTGCAGACCTTTGCCTGGACCTTTGGGTTATAGTTTTTTTTTTTTTTTTTTACCAAGAACGCGGAATATGGCTGAATATCCTGGTGCAAACTAAGACAAATGGTGTGTATAGGTGTCCTACCAATTCAGGATCTTTAAATTCTGTTTGTTTTACTAGATATTTGCAGAGAAGTCTGAAGGTGAAATTATGAAAACTCTGTGAAGACATGTTTTAGTAAATTTCTGTGAAATTATAATGAAACATTAGTAGAATAAAATGCTAATTATTAGAGAGTTCATGTAAAATGGTGTGGCTACGTAAGAAACAAACATAAAATATGTGAAGTTATCTAAGCTACAACTTTAAGTAATTTAGTGATTATGCTGCACAACATACCGTTGTTATTAAGAAAGAGTTTACTTGTTGTAAATATTGGTACTAGATTAGAAAAATGATAAAATATGTTTACTTGATAAGTTTGTGCAATGTAGAGTGTTTCATTTGGAACTGAGAAACTTAGGTGCTCCAACTTAAGAACCTGGAAGAGAAAAAGCATATGGCAGGTGGTTTTGAAAATCACTAGGGGTGTATATTTTCTGGCTTCCTTACCTGTGCTCACTTTATCCTCACCACAACCCAGCCTTGTGAAGTCAATTGAATTGCCATGTTAGAGATCAGAAGATATACTGGGAGAGGGAAATTGTCCACCTTCACAAAGTTGCTGAGAGCTGGGGACAGAGCTCTTACCCCAAAACTTGTACTTTTAACTGAAAGGTTACTACTTGCTTCTTGAAACTGTGCCTACATTCCTATGGCTACATTTCATTTCCTTTGGAAGCGACATTTAGGGAAAGGTACAGAGAGTCACTAAGCCAAACAAACTGGGCTCTAGAGAAACTCTAAACCAAAGCCAGAGGGGCTCACTGTCTTTCCAACAGAAACTTGGTTTTGGTTGTAACTCATACTGTCCATCCAATGAAAGGCTGAAAATGAAAGACTTCTGTGCTTGAGTCAGCAGGATGGAAGGAGTGTGGTCAAATAGAAATGTGAGGTGTAGCCAGAGAACCTGATAATAGTATTATCTCTGCAACTCACTAGATGATGTGTAGCTTCTGCAAATATTTTTAACCTCCCTGAGCCTAAATTTTGCTCAGCATTTACCATATCAACATCCCATGGGGTTAAGAGAATAAAAAAAAGAGGTAAAGACATTTTTTTTAGCCATAGAACATTATAAAATGTGATTTATACTTAACAGGTTATTTTTCTATATGTGAACAAACCTATCCATAAGTTATTAAAGGTGTTTATGCTTACAAATAATTCTCTACCTCTTCAGCTTGTTGTGGGGTGGGAAGGGATATTGATTCCTCTATCAAATTCTGTCTCGATAAGTCATTTTGAAGGTCAAGGGTTAGAAAAACATGCTGGGTGCAGCCATTATCCCAGCTTGTCTCCTCTTTAGGAATTATGGGTCTCCTCCTCCTCTGTTTTTTAGCATGATCAAGTAGAGTATTATAGTTTTCATCTGCGTAACAAAATCCTTTCCTATTCCCCTGATGAATGACATTTCAGAGCTCACTGAAGTTCAAAACCAACATCAGCTCATGAGAGAGGTCCAACAGTTGCGATTTCAGAATGTCAGCAGGAGCCCCCAGGTACACGCAGGATTGGGCCTAACTGCTTTGTCCAATGGCCAGATTTGGGATATTGTTGCTGCTAATAGCAGCAGGCTGGTTCTGTCTGTCATAAACTGAAAGCATTTCTATTTCCTCCCAAGTTAATCTCTGGAGTGATTGTTTCCATAAATTTACTATAGGCTATCCATTTCAGAGAGGGTAAGCCAGAGGCAGATCATAAAAGTGATGTCCATGAGACCATCAGCAATTCCCACTCCTTCCAGCCTCCTAAGTCTCTAAATTTCAGAGTTGCCTCACTTAGTCCCAAATCATTGATATTGAGTCCTTTTGTCATTCATCATCAGGACAGGGAGCTCAGAAATCTAATGATAGGGAAGACACTGGGTTGCAAAGACAGTTTGCTAGTTTGGGGAGCCTGGGTCTGGCCCTCAAGAATATACATGGTTGAAGTGAATGGAGAATGGTAATAATTATTCAGATATTTAATTTGCCTATTTGTGCATCTTCATGGTCTCTCCACCACCCTCCACCATACATGCACCTGCCTCACATATCCTAGGTGCCCAATTTTAAACTGAATTCCTAAGAAAACTGCTTGCAGTTTTCAGTTTGAAAGACAGAAACAGCCTCAGCTTAAACTTCGAGACATAGGCAAATGGATTCGTCTTTAAATTTTTAATATTCTGGGCAATCCTTGAGTTTCTGAACTAAGTGAAAGACTGCGATGGCTTCAGGTTAGTGTATGTTCAGAATTTGTGTGTGTGTGTGTATCACAATTGACACAAATATGAGGTTTCTGAATAGTTTTGAAAATTTAGTAACATAAATTGTAAAAAACTAGCACAAAGGTCACTCTTCGAATCTCTAGACATCCAGGCTCTTTTGGAGAGGACATTAGAGGAGCTGTTAGTAGGTCATAGGAATTATGTACATATATGGAATGATATTGATGAAAAGTCTCAGGGTACCCTCAAACTTCAGAGTGGGGGAACCACTGTGTACCCCAAAGGACTGATGGCCTCCCCTTCATGTATTTCAGAAGCCCTTATCCTATTTGGAATAATGAGTAAATGCTTGAAATGTATAGAATGTACCACCCAGGCAAATATCTATCTGTTAAAATATGGCTTTTGTTTAGGCTGATTTCAGTAAGAAAAGTAGCATCCTCACTTCTATGTTAGTCTTAGGCTGTGGGAAGTTTCTCATGCATAGGCCCTTCCCTGAGCAGTAAGATGGTGGTTGAGTTTAATTTATTGATAGAATGAGGGGAATGAGCCTAATTTATCCTGATCTCCTCTTAAAACTGTGAACTGATCAATTAAGAGCTGATGGAAAAATAAATGGACGGAAGCAACAGGAAAGTGTAGTAAGGCCCTGTTCTGACAGACAGGTCCTTTTAGGCATGTTGGCTATCTGACTTTTTGGATCATGGTGACAAGTTGTCCTTTCATGATGGTGGCAATGGGGTTGTCATATTGACATTTCCATTAGCTTCTTGATGTCCCTACAGAACATGATAACAACAGGACCCAGGCAATCATGCCCTAACATGTCCTCTCTGATATGTAATTGTGTGTAAGGGGGGCATCATATTGCTTGGTCATGGCCCCTTCAACCAGGAATACGGTGGCAAGAGGAATCCATAAGAAGATGGTTCAAGGACAGGTGATGTGGCACAAGCAATGGACAGACAAGGTGATCATGGGGTCCATGGAACACATTCCTAAATTAGCACAACTGTTACAGTAACATGCAAGGTGCTGGTCTAACAGACTGCAACATTAGTCTGCTGAGCAACACTCCCAGTCTCCACAGAGTAGCATTTTTATTGCAGTCTGTCTTTCATGGAAAATGAACAGAACTTTAAATAAATCACAATTACTTATTGCTTAGTATTTTGGATAATAAATTCTTTAGTTTATCAGTACCCCACGGCCTTCAAATGTGCATTCTTCCAATAGTTTCAATTACATATACATTCTTTCTCCTGAACAATAAATTATTAGAAAAAGAAAAAGGAAAAGATACATAATTTTAAAGCAAAGAAAAACAAAAAAACATATATTTTTGACATTTATCTTAAACTTATATGGAAACAACTCTATGTTAGATGCTTAAATATAAATAATAAAGGACATTATGTTATTTACAATGTTACACAGTAAGTGGAGAGAGTAAAAAAATCTGACATTAACTCATAAAGACAGTAAATGATTTAGGAAAACATCCAAGTAATGTACAATATGTATTTACAAAAGAATATATAATAGAGCTTGTGATATGTGGCCATTTTCTTTTGTCTGCATTTCTCTGCAGTGTTTCATGGGTTTTTGTAGATAGAGATCTCTGTGGCTGGTGGTGGAAAGCAGCCAGTACTGAGTGAAAAACCAGGCCTGCCTTATTTCCACCCATGTGAGCCACGCCCCTTTCCACTCCAGACCAAGATAAAAAGAAAAGGAATAATTGCTGAGCAAGTTATCCTGGATAAATTCCACTTATATCAAGACAGTCACACTTAAACAAAGAAGATACAGCATGATGGTGTTGGAAACACATTCACCTACACTCAGGTCGAGTGCTATTTTGTGGAAAGTATAAGACTGTCCAGGTACTCTTGAAAAAAAAAAAAAAAATTCATACCAGGCAGAAAGGGAAGGTAGGACAGAAAAGGAATCTTGAGTGAGAAAAAGGAGTTTTGTATAAGCTATGTCCCACTTCATACCCCTTAGTGGGGTGTGAGATCAGATCGAGGGAACAAAGTTGCTGTTGAACTTCTGGGCCATTTCCACTACCTGAAACCCACAGAAGCTTTGCATAGGCTGGGAACCTAGGTTCCCGCTCCTTTGAATTGCCACAGCACTGCCTATGGGTATAAGCAGGGTTGGTTGAAAGCCATGTGGCAATTAAACATCATAGAGATGTCCCTATGAACACAAATTTGGTGGCTGCAGCAGATAACCCTGAGGAGTTAACTGGCCTTTCTCATCAAGGGAAGCTCTTATTCTACAGACGGTCACACTGTCCCAACTAATGCCACCTCTGCGAGTGACCAGAATCAATTTGGAAATGAAATTTCCTCTTATCCTCGATTTTCATATATTTTTGCAACCTGAACATTTACAGCTATTCTCATACTGATGAAAGTGTTGTTCATTGCTCTCAACAGATTTGATTTATTCCTGGACTTTTCCGGAATGAGACATTCGAATACTCCAGAGCCTTTAGAATTTGAAACAGACATTTTAGAGTTTTGAGTCATGATAGAAAGTATGTTTTTATTGAAATAGGCTCAGATGCACTAAAGTTTTTCAAAGGCAATATTAGAATAGCCTATAGGACTTCTTTGGGTTGACTGTCTTCTTGCTCCTGTCATGAGCTGCCTCATTTCTACAGACCTGGGACATCAGTGCAACATGTGCAACTGCAAGGGGCCCCTCCATGCCTGTTAACCAGCTGCTGAGGGCACTGCTGGGCATGGAGAAAGTGGCATGTGGACATCAAGGGCAGTTCAGGAGACCAAAGACTCAAGAGTGACTTCAAACACCTGCAGACAGTCATCTCTATGGATAGCAGACACATGGCAGAGCTCAATGACAGGACTCATGCTCAGTCTGCATCTTTCTTCTAAGACTTACTTGCATGTGCTTCCTTCCCTTTACTTTTAACATAGAGATTTGGTGAAGAAATAGGTTCAGTGCACCTTCAAACAAGAAGCAGTTATTCCCATTGACTGCATGCCTGGGTATTTTGTTAACCTGTGTCCCATTTGGTCACATGGCTCCTAGGAGTCTACCTGGAACCTAATTAAAGCTCCAACCTGATTTGACAGCTATCAGGTAGGTCATGAAATGAGGCTTTGGATTTTTAAAAATTTTCCTGGATTAGCAGTTATTTCAAATATCAATACCTACAAGCCTCCCTTGGATTTACAGTCATAAGAGAACATGCAAAGTTTAGGCCCATCTTAGTCCTGTTTTGTGACAGTAAAGCAAAAAGTAAGAGAGAGGGAAATGGGTGATAGAGGCTGTGAATCGAGAGGTCAGTACACAGCAGGGTGCGTTTCTGCAAGGAAATTTGCAATGCGCTGTCTTCCCACATTGATGTTCCCCAGTGAAGCATCGCTCTGGAAGGTTCTTACTAATCACAAATCACATGCACATTGGCCATTCCCGGCAAGAATGTTCATGCATAGTTATGACCTAATCAAGGCAATATTGAAAAACAAGAGCAAAAGAATGAGGAGAAAGGGGTGGTCAACAAAACCATATAAAATTGCAACCCAGTCACACAGCTGCTCTCCACCTGGGTCCTCTATACAGTCACTCCTTCTAGACACTCTATGTCGCTACAATGACAAGTCACCGCCACGTACGGCAGGCACATTTCACTCCAGGAGTATTTCAGAGCAATTGCTGAGTGTGCTGTTTTAAGTTGGGGTGTTTGTGCCATAGCGTGTCTGTTTTTGAGCTGAAAAGATACAACCCATCTCTAGCTCCAAAATCAGTGAAAAAATACAAGTCAGGAATGATCATCTTTTCCAGCCACGGTTTGGTCTTCACCTAGTTGAGCCCCTGCGTCATTCCCCCAGAGAGGAGGTGACAATGAGTCTTCCTATAAGATATTGGACTCAACCCAGTAGCAAGCTAGAACCCAATTTCTCTGCTACCCCCCAAACTGAGGCTTGCTTGTCAAGAACAATAAAAATCAAAATAAAGTAAATGGTAGTCCCTTTCAGTGAGAGCAAGCTGTCCTCTGACTAAGAATATAGTTTTTTTTTAAAATCACAATATTACTTTCTTCGTAATATTTAACATTACTTAATGCAGTTGCCTGCTCTAATGAATAGTAGCATGCTGTTGGATCTACTATTGTCTCAGAGCCCAGGGAAGCAAACCCGTTGACTGGCAGAGTAGACACGACTCATTTCCATATACTGAAAGCAAAAGAAAAAACTTGGTACCAAAAAAAAAAAAAAAAAAAAGAGCATTTGGATGGATGTACCATTATAAGACGTACTGACTGGGCGCTACTGTAAGCAAACAGAGGAACAGCTGCAAGTCTTGGCAAATCATACATCCGGTCAACATCGTAACACGATGCTCGAGAAGCCAGCAAAAACGGGATACATGGGAGCGCTGGCGGAAATACTGTGGAAAAGCAATCATGGGGAACGGTACAAAACTTGCTCTCGACATAACATAACATAAAGGCACCATTGATATCTTTCTCGTTTTGAAATACTGTAAAAAATTGCTACATATGGCACATAACACATTTTTACATACATATATTTAATTTATAAAAGTTTTTTTTTCCTGTTTTTCTATTTGCAGAACTGCTAAAATAAAATAAATTGTTTAATTTAAGGTGGAATACTTTATTATATAAAATAAAGTTTTACAGGTGAATCTATGTGTTTATTTAGGTTTTTATACAGCGATAGGGTCTTGGTTAGCGATTACACTAGACAGCCTGGCCTGCAAATCTTCCTGCGCGGAGAACCTGCCGGCTGGGTTAGTCCTGTTCTCCGCCGCGCGCAAGGCGGGCGCCGCCTCCAGGCTGGCCGCCAGCGGGTTCTGCATGCCCAGGAAAGGCGTCGCTTCACCTACTCTCTCATCTTCTGTTTCACTCTCTGAGTTACTGCTCTCAGCGCTTGTGTTGCCGCCCATTTCCAACCTGTTGGCAATGTGGCCATTGGGCTTGGTTCTTTTGGCCCGCCGGCTGTTGGTGAGTTTCTTAACAGGCTCTTGAATGGGCTCGTACTCCTGGGTCGTTTCATACTCCTCATCCTCCACTATCCTCAAGGGGCTGGGGGGCAGGCTGGTGCTCTCATGCGCGGGGTTGTGGTGGAAGGAGTTGAATTGCGGAGGGTGGTGGTCGCACTTCTCCCGCAGCCGGGGTGGTGTCACCAGGAGCAGGGGTCTCTCTTCTTCCACAAAGGGGCTGACTGCCATGGAGGGTACAGACACCGTCGTGCTGGACACAGGTGGAGACATTTCCGAAGGGGGTGACTTGGGGGAGCTTGGCGTGTGGAAATCTACAGGTGACATACGAGCCGGGGTGGTCATTGCTGACACATACCTGTGTGAGCACAGAATACCCCGCATAAGTGTGGTGGAATAAGAGACATGGAGTAGGGAGGGGAAGGGGGCCGAGTGCACATATTATGATCAGAAAACAACGACTCTCATCGCGGTGTATATACTTCTTGACTTTTATGCTAGGACATTCAGCACCCTTGGAATCTAAAATTACATAGCCAAGAGTTTCCTGACAGGAGCGCATGCACACATCAGCTACATTGCCTAGCTCATCAAAGCTTTTAGGATGTTTCAATCTCATCATGATTTTAAATAAAAACATGAGTCAAGACAAGAAGGCACTAAGTCCTGGAACCTGTCAGTTTATAAGGACCAAGGCTCAGGGATTCGTAAGAGAAAGAAGTATTACTTAAATACTATACCTTCCTAAAGGCCAAGGGGTCTTAGAGAATGAAGCCCAAATGGGGAATGGAAGAAGATCTAAGATGAGTTGCTGAGAGCTGGATCTGCATGCATTTGGATCTGTGTGCCTTGTTTCTCCTTAGCTCAGCTATAAGGTTATGTCTTATGAAAAAAAGAGAGCATAGTGACTTAGATTTATTCCTGATAACAGTGTAACACATTTGTGTGCTTTAAATTTTTCCACCAGATGCTACCTCTTAACATTCAGTTTGCAACTCTCCATCCCAGTGACCAAGACATCCAAAGATAAGCCTGAGAGAACCTTAGGTTGGTGACAAAGATTGCTCAATCTCTGGTCTAGCTTTCTTCCAACACTTACAGCTGCATCAGTCTCTGACTTATCTTTGTGACTGTTCAAGGTTGGATTGTACCGTGTTACCTTATGTCATGTTATGTATAACGGCCAGTGAATCTCGCTGTCAAGACATGGCCTGCATTGCTTATTTTTTACCATATCATGTTGCTTTTCTTCCCCAGAGTAAGAAGCTCTGACTTGACACAGAAGATGTGGCTTATTCAGTCACATTTCTCAGCATTTTATAAAAAGGTTCCCAATACATAGCACTAAGTGTCTCTCTTCTTCACAGTTGCATTCTCAGCTGTGAATTGATATGACCTGTGATGACACAGGATATCATCATCTGAACAAGAACCTATTAACTCTCTTCTTCTCAGCCATGATTCAAAATGATATGGATGTGAGATCTAGTTGTGTCTAAAATGGGAAAGTGCCTAAAGATTGAAATATTTGGGGCTTGAGTCTTCAGATGTTTTGCTTTGAGGATACTTAAATTAAGCTCTCAGAGAATTGCTAACCCAAATTCAACCAGCACGTAAGTGATTTACGTTTTCTCTCCAGGATCTCTAGGATCAGGTATATTTTGCAGTTTTAGCGAAAACTGTTCAAGGAAGCTTACTACACAGTAGAGAAATGTTAGCCTTTAAAGATAAATGTCACATGAAGTGATGAAGAACGACTTTATCACTAACGTCTTTTTTGGATTTCAAAATAAGACTGAAATGGGACAGATAGATTTCTTAATACATAAAGATATAATTAAATGAATCTAAGGCTAATGTTTTACACCGGCTTTAGATTAATACCTACTTTTTCATATATGAACAGAACCACCTTTGATTCCATAAAACTCTGAAATACAATTTTGGGTATTTCATAGAAAGGCCCTTGAAGAAATGATTAGCAGGTTCTATGTGACCTGAAAGCTCAGAACTGATCATTCTTTGTTTTAAGTACTTCCAAGTCCATGAGTGGAAAAAGTCTATCAAGTTTATTTCCACCCATGTAAATACCACATAAGTATGGATTTAACATTCCGTAAAGCTTTGAACAAGTGGTCAAAGGTCAGACTGAGATGACACAGTAAACAAAGAGACAACCAACCCCACTGGATTTGAAACAAACAAGTGACGGTTTACTGACAGGCTAGAAATGGTGGTGGGGTCTAACTCTCTCCCAGTTTACCTGAAAATGGATAAAGAGAACCTATGTATTCAGTATTCCTACTGAGCATCTCTTTCAGTTTACTTTGTTCTGTATTTTACCTTTGCCATAGCTTCCCCACCCCCAATCCAATGCCCCTAGAAAAAAGTCAAAACATTCAGGAATAAAGGGCCACATCAAAGGCATATCTGCTTTTAAAAAACCACCTGTGAAGACTGCCAGATGCAGCATGTTAAAGATTTATTTATTCATCCCTTCTTGGAGTGTCATAAAAGGGATACTCTATGGCAAGCACTTCCTCCCTCTAACAGTTAGCAGTGACATAGCCCTTGACTTGATATAACTGAGGCTGGCAGGTAAGAAAAGTGAGTACATGAGAAGACGAGGTCAGTTTGACCAGAGTTTGGATAACTGGCAAATTGGATTTATAGAAGGGTCCTGATCAATCACTGGTGCCATCTCTCTAGAGTTACCACTGAGGAAACAGATCCCGAGTGGGGCTGAGCCTAAGGCCAGAGCTAGGAACTCCAAGCTTGCTGCACCTTCCACATCAAATCATTGCAGCTCTTTACGAGTCTGTCGCCTGTTAGCCACGGGGACGACGCGGGAAGCTCAGAAGAAATGAGTTCAGTCAAACCAAGAGATGACTTCATCAACTAGGAGCATGCCTAGAACAGGCAGCTGCTGCCCCTTATTCCCATTAGAGCAGATTTCCTTAGGTGAGACCGCAGGTGCTCATGGGGATTCTCTTACTGGGGTTCTTTCTCCTCTGCAGTAGCTTTGCCCTTCGGTTTTACCTTTCACTATGAGGAGAGTCTCGGTAGGAGTCAGGGGTTTCTCTGGCATGCCTGAGGAAGCTGTTACATTCGCGAGGGCCTCCTATGCCACTAAGACGTCCTCTTGGGCCCCCACTTGGGCTGCCGTGCCTACTGTTTTCTACGGATGACATCATAATTACAGAGTGGCTTTCTGACATGATGCTTTCGGTGTGTCCATTGCTCCAGCTGGAGGAGAAATGTGAAAGGCAAAGAGATATTTAAAAAAAAATCATATGCAAATGTGCAAATGAAAGAATGACCTGACAACTATTTCCAATTATCAGTGCATTGGTAGTTTACTATGACATTGCTTGTCTCAGAATAGAATTGTTACAGATACTTGGCATAGAAAGGTTCTTGATTGAAATTGGTTTTCGTAAAAATATAGGTTATTCATTTGTTCACTCAATCAACACTTTTATCAAATGTCACCATGTATTTGGTGTTCTTATAATCATCGTGGTCTTGAGTGGCTTAGGTTAAGGAAACACTTATCCAAAGGGCTACATTTTGTGATTTTAACCAATTTCTCAGGTGCATTTGCTAGGGCAATTCAATTATTGCAAGAAGTCAACCTCTAAGAATCATAGAGCATCTCAGACTTTTCCCAGGGCAGCAATTCAGTGCGTGGTCGGGCAAGAGTAGAGGCAATCTCTAAAATGGGTAACAACAATTCTTGAGAAGGTATCATTTTCCCTTGTTTGATGATGAAGACAATTAAGGCTCAAATTTAAAGAGCAACTGAATGGCAAAGACAGCTGATATCTAATGTCTGTTTTTGTCCCAAGCCACATGTTGGACTGGACTTCACTGCCCCATAAGTGTCGTCTGTCCCTCCTTAGGGAGTCATAGCACAAGGAAATGTGCAAAAATTCATTCCTGGAGAAATGTCATGCAATTTTTTCACTCTCATACCTGTGACTAGGAGTCTGGGTGACAGTAGTGGAATGGTGAGTCGTCGAGGTATAGTGACTGGTGGAAAAAGATGTCTCCACTTCTCGCTCAACGATATGCTCACTAGAGATGATATTTTTAGACACGTATTGCTGGATAAACAAAGAGACACAACTTGAAGATTCATATAAATCAAAACACCAACACCGTCATGCACAAAACTACCCAGTACACATGCTTCATAATAAGTTTCACTTCTCCAATGGCCAGGTAGCAAGTCCTGTACTGGCTACTATAGCCTTTAGATTCCATAAATGGAGTTAATAAATTACTTTTTGGATGTGCCCTCAATGTAGGTCCTATAATTATAACTGCATATTATCAGAAACAGACCTATTTTTTTTCCTGCCTTGTTTCCCATTCATAACATGATTTGAATTCAATACAAATAGTGGCCCAGTATGCATTTTTGTCAAGTGAAAGATTTTGTTTCAAGTCTCTACATTTTGGATCTACCTTTCTCTTACAATTTCCTCATGCCCAAGTTGCTCAAATGATGCCACTGAAATTGTTAACTTCTCCATGGTAAGGCTAACAAGGCTGCTGAGAGGTCTGAAGGATTTAGAGTGGTTGACATGGTCATGCATCTTGAGAAAGCAACGTGGTATGTAGAGGGCCCATATGCAGGGCAAATGGATTCTACTTCACTTTCATCACCATGTCGACAGTAGCTATTACTACCCTCTCACAATGAGAGAGGCACATTCTGAAGTTGTCTTTAAATGCTATTCATATTTACACCGAATTGAGTTAAATAAGAGGATAAGGCATGGAAAGGAATACTTTTACATGACATAGGGCACTTTATAATTGATGAGCTGTAGGTGCTACAAGAACCTGATATATTTGTGGAAACCCCAAAAATATTCAACTTGAACTGTGCTTGAAAGTCTAACTGGCTCTCTTAGAGAAAAGGCTATTCCATGTGGATATCTCTGGCCAAATGTACAGCTGGCAAGCTTTAAGGAAAAGGTGGCAGTGTCATACATAATGAACTATTTCCATTCTGTACCATTTCACTCTTGCTCCTTGGAAGGCAATGTAAACTCAATGAATCTAATGAAAATAATATTTAACAATTATTCAACACTTGTGAAATGCCACTAAGCTAAGTGCCTTATAGATTCTTTCATTTAATGCTAACAAGAACGTTCTGAAGTAGGTATGATTTTTAGGCCTGTTTTGGTAATGAATAGCATTTAGAAAGATTAAAGCCTGAAGTCCCACAGTTTGAGTCATAATTTGAATCCAGGCTGTCATCTGGCTTCTTATATATTGGAACATTCAGAGTGACAGGTTATAGTATATCTGTAGTGAGTGTATTTGTCAACTGTGCAGAAAGTTCTAGTGAACACCGGTCAGGGGAAGAAAGCAGCAAAATATGTTAACACACTAGCACCTTACTTACTCTTACAACAATCTCCTGAACATCTTTGCTACAAAACTTACTGGTGGTTTAGTAACCTCCAGCTCTGAACTTGGGTCCATGATATATTTGCTCCATGCAAAATATACCTTTTTCTGTAAGATAGAAAATGTAGTACAAGATCGTCTTCCAGCTTTGCTTAAAGAAAGCCAAACACCAGAAGGGAATGGAGAAAATGGGAAGAATTATAGTGGAATTGGATGAGCAATAATTCAAAAGCCAGGAAAATGAAGTCTAGCTCTGGCCCTTATCTGTGAAAAAGGGAGGTTTGGGCAATGATAGCGAAAGACTTTCCACAATCTAATAGTCTATGACTTAGTTGCATTTAAAAGCTGAGTGCTTGGTCGGTTTTAAACAAAATACCTGAAAAATTAAAAGCTATATTTCATCTAAAGGGTGTGGCCCCATGTAGAAAGTAGGAGAACAAGAAAGCATTACGCTCTTCCGGTTTTGCTGAGAAGCCAGTTTGATAAGTCACTTTGACCTTTCTGTGCCCTAATTCCGTCCTTTGTAAATCAATCAGCAAATCATCAGGCCCTGTGAAATGTCTCTAACGAAAATCACTCTAAAGCCTCTTAGCTCAGTTATCAGTACTAATCAGTTCTAGCTTGGAGTAGCCTTCATTTCCAAATTATAAAAATAAAACATTTCCTTCTTCTTGTGACATTAATTTTCTTATTTTTTTGTCTTTGTGTTTTTCTTTTCTTGCTTCCAGGGATGGCCTCCCTGCAGAACAAAGCCGGCTGCTGTTTTCCCAGCCCCTTAATGAACACTTTAGAGGAGGAAATTGTGCTTGGTTTTACAGTAACCAAATCCACTTTAAAAAATGTGTTCCCATTATTTTCTCCTGGCAAAACCTTGGATTCCTGGAAGCCATGGAAATTAATGGCAGTGGCTAGGAGCCTAAGAGCTTTTGCAAATAAACTTCCAGGTGCCCGAACAGGGGAGAGATGCTCAGCTTTTCCACTGGCCAGAGGCAACGTACGTTCACCAGCTGCACGTTCTCGGCGGCGGGGTGAGGGTGGTGGGGCCCGTTCGCTATGTTCACCAAGTTGTTGCGCTCCGAGCGAAGGCTCTGCCGAAGCCGGTCGTGAAGTTTTTTCCGCTGCTTCCTGGATGGGGAAAAGGGAGCATTGATTCTTCCGCCCCTTTATTCACATTTCTTAGCATGCAGTCAATTCTTTACAACACCCAATTCAGGCAGTGCGGGCCGGGGGTGAGGGAGGGTGACCATTTTATCCCAGCAGCCGTCTCCGGAAGGGAACCGGACGGTCTCAGCCCCCAGATTTAGGGAGCCGGATGGGGTGCATCTAGAAATTAAACTGGACTGCTGAGCGGTGAGACAGAAAGAGGGGAAGCTGAGAGAAATCAAGTTGATATCTGGCTAAAACCCCAACTTTCCTAATCGACCCATCTGCGCCTATGTTTTACAGATGTCTTCGGTGATAATCTGCTGTGCAATCGGGAACGCTGGTTTCACGGGCGGTTGTGCCTGCTTCTCTCTTAAGAAACCACCCGTTAGTTTTGAATCTGCACATGATACATAGTGTGTGTGCATGTATTGTGCTGCACGTGAGGGGAGGTATGTGCATATTTTGCCTGCAGATTTTGGCACGGTTGCAACATGATTCTACTCTAGCAACACTTGTGTCTATGACTAGGCAATAAATATTCAAGTATCTACAAAGACTCTTAAGGTTGACTCCGTGATGGCTTATCTCCATCACTTACTCAATTCTGGCACCGAATCCTGGGGTATTAAGAAAACACCGTCCATGCCCTTGATTTTATGGCATAAAAGCATATTGTCTTATTTCTCAAGGCAACATTTAGACCATAATAATATCCCCAGGACTAGTTCTGGCAAGAGCATTTATGGGAGGCGGCAACAAAACAAAACTGTTAAGATTATTTCAGACTTGAAATGGAGGTTGTATGTCAGAGAGAAAGCGGAGGGAATTCATGTCACAAAGTAATTATATTTGTTCATGTGGACCCAGTTGACAGGGTCAAACGTGGTGAACACAAATCTGTTTTAATGTTGTCCCCTTTGTTCTTTCAAAGCAAGTTTTTCTCAGTTTTCCTCCCATGAGATTGCTTTGGTACATCATGAGAGCGGCTGAACTGAAAACTTAATTAGATGGAATTGAAAAATAATCAGTGTAATGATCAGAACCCAGCGTTTCAAATACCACTAAGTGTTATCTTCTGAGCGTCAGTGCCCATTGCGTGTGTCCTCACCAGCGCTGGGCACCAACCACACCCTTCTCAGGATGTGGTGTGTGCACTGGCACCCTCACACCCATGCATGCATGTGAGGTTCTGTACAAGCCTGTCCTCCCATCCTTTCTCCGTTCACGGGGCTGTGAACACGTATGAGAAGTCTTCTGAACATTTTCACACACTTAGGTAGTGCTTTCTAATTATGCAGTTAGGGAAGGTGCTCAAAATGGATCCATCAGAAGAAAAAATAAGGGGAAAGGTCCCCCTGGGGCTCCACTCCCCCATTTGTTTTCAGTTCTGGGCTGTGGAGGCAGGTGCCCCGGCCTGCGAGCCCAGGAGGGGTAAGGCACAGAGGAGGAGGTTTACTTGGTTTTGCAGTAGGCCACCACACACATGATGCCGACCACGAGCAGGGCGATGCAGATGCCGGTGATGGTCAGCACCCTCTTCTGGTACAGCTCCTCCGCTTCTGGAAGGGGATGAAAACAGATGTCAGCAAACCTCCCTTACGCTTGCCAGGACTTACAACTGAACAGTTGGCATGCGGCATGACATTGCCCATGGTCACAAGAAAATAAATATGTGACAATTCGTTACATTTGCAGACACACTTAAAATACAGCATACTCTGCATTACATTTTTTGAGCATAAACATCAAAGCCAGATGGGGCCATTTACAATGAAAAGTAATATGCTATAGTATTACTTTAAGTATAAGCTACAGATATATATGGATTAAATTAGCAAATCATAAACTTTGATTATAAAATGACTGGCTTAAAACTGTAGTTTTTATTTTTTAAAAATCTCTTGCAAACCTCTCTTGCAAAGACAACAGGAATTGTGTCCATAAAAGGAGCTGGGAGTCACATCACTGGGACACCCTCCCCATCTTTTCCTTTCTCTCTCCATCCCTGGTCTCTTGATTTCCCAGCTATTGTATATTCCGGTGGTCTTTACAAAAAACCATTTCTAACTTAAGAAAATAAACTCAAAGATTTTTGCAAACATGAGCTTGGCTTGCAGTTAGCAACAAAATTGGGGCAGGATTCCTGTGCTTTCACAGTAAAATGTGAATGTAAGCCACACAGACCTGAGTGGCAAGGCACCATATCAGAGAAAACCCAATGTGATGGGCAGGAGAGTCCTGGGCCAAGATGAAAACGTGTCCTTGGGAGGACAATTATTATACCACCAATTATACTTATAGGCCTCATTTATCTGTATAAAGGAACTATTAGCACAATTAATGTGTTACTTGGCATACATAGATCATACATTCCTGCATTGACTAACATGGCAAATTCATATAGATTACACTAAGGAAGTGTAATACGTAGAACTTTGAATTAAAGGTACTATAGTACCCCAGATGAAACTAGTCTTTTATTCATGGAAGTCTTTCTATTTGCAAATCAGTTTTTGGGGGTGGATGACTTGATTATATTAGGTCAGGTTCTTAACAAGATTGGCTGACTTAATGGTGAACCTGATTCCTGAGGAGCTGAGCTTCCAACCACTGTTGACTGAGAAAGAGAACTCAACCGGGTGCATAACAAGTGATGTAAGTGGTTTTCTGATTCATAAGCTGGCCAAGAGCTGGGGAATGCCACACACATGAACATCTTTAATGTGTACTTTAATAAGAGGCCTTATGAACATTTTCAGTTTGCATTCTCAGTCTCAGTCACCACACCTCTTTTCTCTCCAGGATGGAGGGCAATTCACAGGAAGTTTTCTTGAAATGAAAAAGTGCGTTTTAATTTCTGTGCTACAGTGGACCTTATCATTAAACACAATGTTTCCTACAAGCCAAGCCCATAGTAATCAAATTCCAGTTAACAGGTCAGGAACATTGTCAAATCCAATTAACATAGCACTGATTATTAACAGGAGAAGGAGGAGGAGAACAGAAGTCAGTGGGTAAAAGACTAGAATGCTGCAGAGATTAGACAAAAAAAAAAAAAAAAAAAAAACCAAAAGGGTTGGAAGTGGAAAAGGAAAAACAAACCAAGGGGACAGACAGACTGACAGAGTGACGGAGAGGGAGGAAGTCAGGTACGAAGGAAAACAAGGTTAAAAGTGAAGGAGTCATCTGAAGTCCCTGGCACAGCATGCCTGATACTAAGGGAGGAAAAAGAAAGAAAAGGGAAACCAGAGGGAGGAAATGCTCAGGTAGGAGGAAGAAAAGGTGGATGCAAAGTTGGAAGGGTTGCCCCATACAGCATAACTCCTAACCTAGGCTGGCTGGCATGTGGAAGCCACAATTAGGAAGCAAAGCAGCTAGTGCACTGCCGTGAAACAACGAACCAGGAGACACGAGTGCTGGCGCGTAGTTTTGTGCAGCGGAAGTCAAGTGAGGAGTGGAATGTGAATGCTTGTGTGTTAATGGCTTGTGTCTGCTGCTCCCCTGCCCCCACAGGACCAGAACAGGGAATTACATTTAATGGGGTGTTAATCTGTGAGCTGATGCCCCTGGAGCCTCCTTGACCTGGCATCTGGATGAGCCCCTTAGCATGTACCTGCTGGGCCATCTCCATGGGACGTAGGACATGAAGCAAGGTGCCTTCGGTTATGGAGAGTTGATGAACAGGAGTGTAAAAGCATTATTGCTAAGAAAATGAAGACCCTGCCTTACTTGGCCTTATGTGCTCTATTTTTTGCCTCTTTGAAAATGATAAGGGTTTTGGGAGTGTTGACATCTCAACCTCATATCCTTAGGGAAAAACTGGGAAACTGCTCCTGCAAACTACAAAAATGGAACCTGTCTAAGGACTGAAGGAAGAGGAGGCATCATACATACTCACAGGGATTCTATTGCCCCATGTTTTGATTGTTGTTCATGATAAAAGAATACATCGCCCTGGGTGTGTGAACACCTGGTACGTGATGACTCACCCATCCTGCCTGTGCTGTGTGGAAAGGCAGCACTTCCCAGTGAGATCAATTCTAGCAATAAAAGGGCTCAATAAAGGCCAAGGGGTAAAGCAAAGGTGCTAAGGTGAAGCAATGAAAGCAAAGGCCCATGGGACACAGATGTGGGGTTCAGATTCTGTGTCCACAGCATCAGCATTTATTGAATGCCTTAAATGTTTCTCATCTAAGCTTCTATTTGATTTTCCAGTGCTTTACTAGATCAGGTGCCCCACTGCCCCCACTCCCCACAATATTGAATGTGTTAAAAGAAAAATACTTGGTGAGAAATAATATAATCAATGGTTTCTTTTAACCCCTCCTTTTCCTTTTCTTGCCTAGTGTGATGGGTCAGTCGGGCAACAATACATTAGAGGCAGTGCTGACAAAAATAAGTCCTCAGTTCAGTTGGCAGATCTGCCTTAATGAGTGGAAGTACTGCTGAAACATTATGGTTTCACTGGACACATTTCAAGTGAATCAGATCAAGCATGTTTTCCAGTATGATCCAGCCAGGCCAAGAGACAAAGGCCTTGTTTTTCTCCATTCTAATTGACCTTTAGGGTCTGACTTTCCTTAGCCATGGGTCTTCGGAGGCTCTGGAAGGGATTGCCTTTATGAGGCATGTGAGTACCAGCAGACCGTGTCTTTATTAACCCTTGAGATGGTATCAAGGGGAAAGTAGTATATCTGAACTAACTTTTACCTTACTTCATTGTTTGGGAGTGAGAATAATAATTTTGTAGTCAGACTCTAAAGTGATGAAGTAGGAAACATGCTGTTAGGAAAAAGAGGGGCGGTAATGGGGTAATATTTCTCTTCCCGGGAGGGAAGGCCAAGAAGCCTTTGTAGAAGTGGGTCAATTTTTATCCCAAGGGAAGTGACCGCTATAGATGACTTACCCCAAGTAGACAGCCTGCCCTCTCTTGCCTCTTACTCCTGGAAGATGACTTCTGACATTCAAAGGACCATATACAAATGGGGAGTTTCCTCATCAAATGAACAGTTTTTTCTTGGAAGGAATTTTTTTTTTTTGGAGGCATGGGCAAGCAATCGAGTTTCTATTCGGGCAACTGCTGGAGCCTGCAACAGTCTGCTGCGCCACGAATTAGAGAAAGTGCACTAGCTGTCAACTGTGATGTTATCAGGCAGCAGGAGACAGCAGCTGCAAGGTGCCCTCTTTGCTCTGCATGATGCTACTGACATCAGCTGGATGGGGAGCAGATATCCTGTTCTTCAGGACAATGTAGCCCATGACCATGGTCTGGGGCTATACGCAGTGTCCAGAAGGCCGGGGGACTGCATCCTGGAGTCTCTGGGAAGGAAGCGTGGCTTCCCCTCCCCCCAAAACTGGTCTTTTCTACCAACTATTTAGGATGAAGACCTTCCAAAGGAGCATGCCCCAACTTCATATGCTCATGGGAGATGTTTTATGTTTACAGTGTTTGATTACTTGTCTGGATAATCTTAGTGACTCAAGTTTAATTCCATTAGCACTAGACTTCCACCTAAAATAGCACATGGCTTATCTCTTTCTGCTTATTTCCATGCTCATGAGGTAATGAAGTTGACCAGAGTCATGCTTGAATAGCTCCAGAAAGTCAGAGCAATTCATGTCTGTTCATGTAGTATTGTGTTGCAGTGTAACAGCTTTCTTTGTGACTATATTAACTATGGTTTGTCTAGTGTATGTCAAACTACCGTCAGCCTAAGATGTGCTGTTTTTTAAGGTGGTGTATTTAAAAGTTCTTTGGTTCTCAGGCCCCTGGTTTGGTTCCTCCTGCAGCCTTGTGTGTAGTTCCAACTTACCCCACTCTGAAATAACAGCATGGTCAGATCCAATCAGTGGGTCAAGGAACGTGGGATATACGTGAACTTGCAGTAGGTGAGATGATTTTAAAATCTGAGTGAAGCTTGGGAATCTAAACGCTGCTGCACTCAGTATCATTTCGGTAAACTAATCATAGATTGAAAGCAGAGAAGTCATTGTTATAGCTGTATGATCCCTTCTAAAGAAAAAGGAAATTTGTTAGGAACTGAAAGGGAAGAGGAGGAAGGGAAAAAGAGTTCAGCTCATAGGCTCTAAATTCTGCAGGCTAAAAGGAATGATGATTGGTCCATACCCATAAATTCAATCCCAAGATGCTCTGCCAATGCAGAAAGTTGACAAAAAAAGAAAGAAAGGGAAAAAAGTTTCAGAAAAGAGCAATACACTGCACTCCAAAACACATTACACATGACTACTACAGCTTTCTGTGCGTGCACAGCGAACAGGACAAATGGTGTTTGTTAACGAAGCAGTGCTCAGGTACGCCTCCAACAGGCCACAGAGGGAACTTCTCTTTTGAGGGGTGCGCCAATACCCGCACACTGGCTTTATTAACCCTTAAAAGACCTTACTGAGGGAGAAGTTGTATAGCTGAACTATCCTCTGCGCTCCTGCTCCTACGTGGTTTGGGGATAAAAATACCATATTTATAATCGGAAAAGGCATTTGGTATAATTTCATTCCTGTCTTTTTCAAAGGTAGAAGCAAAGCTACAGACAGGTGAAAAAAAAAATTCCCCCGCGCCCCTCCACCCTGAAGACACACCGTGGCAGAGCCAGGAATAGAAAGAAGCCAACGGGGTGATAATTTGGTCTGAACATCTCATCATTGGATCTATATTTTTCATTAGCTATGCTCTCCTCCTTCATGTTGCTTTGGTGATTCCTTTAAACCCTCTCGTTTTTGTCCTGACCTTCTACTTTCTCCATCATATATGTGGTAATTCACGCACATTTCTGCACCCAAAGCCAGACCGGGCACTGGGCCATCAGAAGCCCACCAGCCGCGAGGACCTGCAGAAGGGCAGCCCAGCGAATCTCACCGTGGAGGCACCAGGGCTGCAGGACCTGCCCGGGCTTAAGTGAGTTAGGAGGGAAAACTGGGGCAAAAAAGGGGAAAAAACCTGCAAATGACCCTTTCCATTCTTGAAATAAAAATTGCTAAGAAGTTTCCCCAGGTGGGACCCGGTAGGAGCTCCCAGCATGGTTGATGGAGCCGCAGGGGGCAGAAGAAAAACAGGGGTCTAGTTGCCTACTAATTGGGTGACCCAAAAAGTTGACAGGGTGCCTCTTAAGTTTGAAAACATGTGGTAGTGGGTATTTCTCTGACAAAACCGTCAGTTTGGGCCTGGACAAAGCGCCTCACACAGAGGGGGAAGAGTAGGAGCTAAGATTGCTGGACTCGTCTTGGTTTCAGGTCCTACCTCTGCACTTTACCTGTTCGGTGACTTTGGCCAAGTTCAGTTCTCATTGAGAAAATGCTTATAGTCACACATGCCTCATGGGCAGACCTGTGGAATAAGGAGGCCCGGGAAATGGGCTGGCCAACAGCTGACAATAGACCCATCTGGGGCCAGTTCCGGCATGGAGGTTTACTTTTTACTAATTTCACTGCCAGAAAAACTCTGGAAGCTCCTGGGGTATATCAAGAGTTTCGACCTTAAAAATTTGCCACCTCTTAAGGACATGAGGTTTCACAGATTAAAAAAAATACATATATTGCCATGTATATTTGAGTATCATTGAGTAACCATGGCAATGATAGGCCCTATATGAAACAGGGAGTTCACACTGCCTTGGGTCAAAGGTACTCAGGCAGATAACCTACGTTTTTCATAAATTAAAAGCCAGATGATGTAAGGTTAATTTGGCTGCAAATTCACAGCAAAACAACTGATTGCAATGGAAGCAAATTTCTCTTGCCTCTGTGCAACAATTTGACAAATGGATATTATTTTCCATTTGTGTCCCTCATATAAATGTTGGAACACCATGGTATGAAAATTCATGTTTGGAGGAAATGCTAATAAATTTCCTTATACATTTTTATGAAGAGGTGACTCAATTTTCCTCTCTAGAGCCCTCTCCATCTCTTGCCTTTTCCTTCTACCAGTCAGTAACAATTTAAGGGTTAAAATCAAGATGTATCTACAGAAACTCTTTGCAGAGAATCATTATTCCATGCCTACGTGAACACTGCTAATGATCTATATTAGTTGCATAGAAAGCTTTGTTAGGTCTTCAATAAAATTAGTAGCATGCCCATGCATACATATTACTGCATTTACAGTTTTATAGGTAAGTCTGTGAGCCTAACTATAATTTCATTTCATGGGAAGTCATTCATATCAGGCAGCTCCAATTGCAAATAATTCAAAGGGAAATTGGTACTTAAAATTGGAATCTCTTTTGGCCATAAGCCCTAACAAGGAAACAAGCAGAGGAAACATGCATCAGTCATTCTAGACCTGGAGCAAACACGACTCTAATTTATTTTTACTATTGGTGGTTACATTTCTTCTTTGTGAGTCAAGAAAAGCATAATATGCAAACACTTTCCATTTTATGAAGAGGTTATTACTTTCTATCTATTCTATTTAATCTAATGTTGGCTTCAGCTCATTATACATCATGCACTTCCTATTGAACTGCTGCCTTGCCACTACATTTTTCAAATTAAATTAATAATTCAAAAACACAAAGGTTACTGTAAACAATTTAGTTTCCTTTTCTACATGTGGTTTCCTGCTGTGCAGTAAACAATATAAAAAATTAATTTAAATCTAAGAGTCTGCAGACACTATTAAATATTGACTCACTAATCCTTTGCTGTAGGATTTTATAATTGTTTGAAGAAAATTGATTAACCTGAAGGTTAATTTAAAATTTCAATTCCATTAGAAAAAAGAACAATGACAGTTTGCTTTTCCCAAAATTATATATGTACATCCAATTATGTTTCCTGGTAAAATTGGAAGGCATTCAGGATTTTATTCTTTTAACATCTTGGGTCTCTTACGGAAATAATCTCAAAGACTGTGTGCAGTTTAGATTTTCTGCACCTTTGAGATTTCTAAAGAAGTCTGTCAATTCCCATTCTAAATGGGACCAAATTAATATCTGACTTTTAGTTTTCAACTTACCTTTACAAATGTAGGTACTTGTTTTTCACATATACCAATCCATATGGTCACTGAGCCCTTCGAAATGTAATAGGAGACTTTCTCTTTACTTCCGATTCCATGTGCACAAAGAACACACTCACACACAGACACACACATACAGACACACACACACACACTCACACACACACACAGTAGGACCTCACTGCACTCAGTGGGAATTCATGAGGATTTTGTCAGGGATAGAGTGTGCCTTTAGTCTACTGTTTGCAAAATACATGCTTGATAAATATATTAATAACTTCAACAGAGTTTTAAACCATTTAGAAATCAAAATGATTTATGCAACATTCAAAACCACTTAGAATTCAAAACTACTTTTAAGGATATCTGCTAAGTTTGCTCATTCTGAGGCTATGCCAAAAAGTTACAAAATTGCACTTTAAAAAATATTCTATAATTTGGACTATTCTATAATTACTTCCTATTATGTTAGTTTCTATATCACATACTTGCCCCTCTCACTGTTGAAGGCTTGAGTGCTTATGTTGCCTTCTCCATAAAATCTATAAATTGATTATGGATTGCCTGTACATGTACACACACACACACACCATATATATATATATATATATATATATATATATATATATATACACTGACGAACACAATCCTTTCAAGTAGAAATTCTGTGTCAAGAGGTCAAATTTGAAGCTAACTAGCCTTGGCAATATTGTCCTGGAAAGTACTATAAATGTTTTATTTCAAGGCACATGACTGTCTCCAAGAAAGTCATATAAAATGATCGTTTGTTTCTTTCTTTCATATTTTAAATAAGTTTTATAAATTAATAAAATGTCTCAGAGGACACTCTGATCAGAAAAGTTGCATCAAATCTTGATAATTTAGTTTATGTGTCAATAAGCATTGTAAAAATTGTACATTCCTTTAGAATGTTATTTTCCAACTGAAAATGCCATTTTAAATAAATGCTTCTCTTTAAAGCTGGGGGAATATCTTTCATTTCAAAACTTATGTATTTCAGAATTTATAGATACTAACAATTAAATTTTAAATATTACCACTGTGGCAATATTTTTTATTCCTCATGCAGCCCTCATTGCTATTTGAATATAAAGTTCTTAGAACAGCAAAAATTTATTTTCCTGCCTTCTGTGGGGGTTTTCAGAAATAAAAATTGAGAATTTAAGACATGGCAGGTAGAAAATTAAGTCTGGTCTTGACAACTTTGGAAAGCAGTTTCTGATTGGAAGTCCTTTTCTGGGCATGAGGCAGCACTATGCACTGTCATGACAGATATTTTTCATAAATGTGCTTCTAATCAATCTTGGTTAAATCAGGTTAAATATGAATGCTGCTTTCCTGGCTCTCTTCCAAAAGTGACACTGAAAGCCTACTAAAGACTTTATTTAAGGAATTGTGTACTGACTAAATATATAGTGTGGCTCAGCTCTGACATGGTGGCTTGGTTGGGTGGAGTGTCATCCTTCAACTGAAAGGTGGTGGGTTCTAATGCTCCATCCAGACACACACCCAGGCTGCAGGTTCGATCCCTGGTCAGGTTGTGTACAGGAGTCAACTGATCAATGTTTCTCTCAAACATCGATGTTTCTCTCTTTCTCTCCCTCTCCCCTACTCCCTTCTTCTCTAAAATCAATGAAAAATTATTAATCTACATAGTAAGGCTTTTAAAAAATAATATGAAAGAAAATGGTCTAAAAGAGAAGTTGAGAACATTTTTTCTGGTTACAACTCTGAGATCTGGTGGTATTATTATTTTTTGACATATCTTCATTTTTAATGCTTTTTCTCTACCTAGTGCCCAATATTGCCTTCAATGCACAATGAAACTATATAACACCAAAAATTTAAGTATAGCACAAATGTTCAGAATTTTCATTAAATTATATAATTTAATTGTATTTATATAGTTTCAAGGATTTGATAAACTAAATTTTAATACAAACACATTTCTAAAAGTAATGGCTTTAATATATTATTTAAAATTCAATTATTTCCCTTCTATTTTTACTTTCCATCTTATCTACTTTTGAAAAAATCTATTTACTGCTGGGTAGAAAATTTCTATTCACTAAATACATATTATTTTAAGATTTGGATTTGTCAGCTCTGGCAGGTAGCTCAGGTGGTTAGAGCATCGTCCTGATAAGCCAAGGTTTTGGGTTTGATCCTCAGTTAGGACACTTACAAGAAGACATTAATGAATGCACAAACAAATGAAACAACAAGTTGATGTTTTTCTCTCTCTCAAATCAATCAATAAAAAAGAACTTTAAAAGATTTTTCAATAAAGTGAAGGCTACATATGAAATTTTAGTGATACCAATTTACCAGTCTTTTATAACAGAAAATGGCCCAATGGCCAAAACATAATCTTTGCCATGTGGCCTATGTAAATATACAATAAATGCCACCTCACTAAATAAATGATTAAATATATTATGGGTCTGATTTCCTTCTGATGCATATGGAATTTATTTTTCCATGGAGTTTATTATTCTACAACTATTAACATGAAGAACGGAACCTCATTCTCTGCATGCAGATGAATAAGTGTATACCCCTTCTCTTAGGGCCCAAAAATGACCATCTTTTATCACTGTTTCTTGTGTTACATAAATTTACACTATAATCAACTATGTGTAATATTATTGAGGCAAGCAATTGACAATCTAAATCAGAGGTGGACACATCCAGCTCACTGCCTATTCTTGTACATAAAGTCTTAATAGCACACAGCCATGCTCATCAGTTTACGCATTGTCTGTGGCTGTTATTTTTTCCTACAATGATAGAGGTAGGTAGTTGACAGTGATGGTATCATTTGAAAACCCTCAAGTATTTACTGTGTGATTCTTTACAGAAAAAAAAGAAAGTCAATCTTTGATTGAAATGAATAGTTTTATGGACTCTATTTTAAATACAATGCATAGGGAGCTACAGAATGAAAGGCTCTCAACCCAATCACAATAGAAGGACCAATATATAGTTTAATTATCCGTATAATTATATGCTTTGCGAATTGGGTTAGGTTGTTTAGGAATGATGTTCAAAACTTCATGAAGCCACAGAAACCCATTAAAGTTTCTCAGTTTTTCATTTAAAAATATATATCTAGAACTGAACTGTTATATTTCAAAGTAAATAATAAATGTTGTTAAAAAAACTATTTTACCCCAAAAATTATAATTGGAGCTAGCAATAAAGAAATGCTAACATAAATAAATGATTGTTTAAACTAGTTCCAAATTACTTGTTTTCTAAGCAACATAAATAGCAGCCAGCCTATCTCATTTGCTGTGAAATGTTTGTTTTTAATTTTCTTTCTCAGTGCCTTTTCTTAAAAAAGAATATATATGTATATATATCTAAATGCAAACTGCTGGTTAATGAAGAAAAACATCTGAACTCTTTTTATTATGTTTATTTGTAATAAATACATTCCGAAACCAAAATTAACTTACCATCATTTCAAGTGCATATTGGTTACAGCTTAGCAACATCTTTTGCATGATGTTGTCACTTTATAAAGAAGATGGGGACTGTTCAGTGGAATGCTTTTATTTTATCAATAAAAGTGAGACTTTTAAATGCCTTTATTATCATTGCACTGCTTGAGATTTGACTATCATGTTGTATCACATTATTCAATATCACTTTCAGAAACATTGGGAACCTCACACACCTATTAGAGCGTCAGAGCCAACTAGTCACAAACAGAGGAAGTAATACAATTGCTTTTGTTAATGCTCTCATGCGACAGGCAGAGGCAGTCAGTGTTAGACCTGGTCAAACACATCTAGCTCTAGGTGGAATCTGAGGGGAGATGTAGCGGCAAGAAAGCAGCACCAACTGAGCATGCTCCTATTCAGGCAGAGACAGAAAGGGAGTGGACGTACTGTAGAAGCTGGCCATTACGTAGTTTTGGCAGCGATCACCAGTAAACTCATTTGGGCACCTGAGAGAAGAAACAAAAAACAATGGTAGAAAAAAAACAGAGAAAAAGAGAAGAGGTGAATATACGCTAGAAAGAAGCTCCTTCAGTGTCATTTGACTGAACTTGGTGAGCTCACCCTCAGGAACTGAGTCTTTGTCCTAAGCATGGCTTTTGGACTCAGGCATTAACCCCCAGGGACTAAAAATTTGGACCAAATGTAGCCCTTCGGTTTGTATGACAGACGGACCCCAGCATTTTAAGTGACTACTTTCTTTCAGAAGGAGCCATTTAGAATTAAATCTGACATTTTCTTCATCTCAGTTTTCCATTTGATACCTTTAGTCAAAAATGTGGGAAGGAAATTTTTTTCTATTTTTGGTTGGCCTGCCTGCCATGGTGGCCAGCATCACTGGCCATCCTGGTGGGTCAGTCTTTTAAATTTGACTTTTGGGGCCCATGTTAAGAGACCAGTGAAAAAGGTCAAATCAAATGGTTTATGCCTGAGTAGTCAAACCATCATTAGCACAAAAGGAATCAGTTACAACTGAGCTGTTAAAACACCAAGTGGCAGTGATTGTTGCTGTAGTTTGGGGAGAGAAAGCAAATTTCAGATTATTTTAACATACTTTCTTGGGTTTGGACTTTCATTGGCACATTCTCAGTACATCTCGCTCCAGTGAATCCAGGTTGGCACCTAGAGGGTAAACATGTGATAAGCAATAGAACGCTAAAGACATCGAACTTTCAGACTGGCAATTTTCCTCCTATGGAATATGGAGATTCCTACAAATGACCTGGTGACTGGATAAGATCAAGAAAAGAAAAAGACAAAACATTTAGAAAACCATGTCCCATGAAAACTGGGGGGTATACTGTTGTGTTGTTATTTGCTTCGGTCTTCATAAGTTAATTGAGTGAAGTTGAAAAGTTGAATAGGGGTGGGCAGCTAGGTCATTTTCCCTCTGGCATTTCCTTATTGCATTGATCATTGACTCTTCTTCCTGTGTTAATTGGGGTGACCCCTTGTAAGGCATAGATCAATATCTAACTGCTGTATTTACACCTGAAATTAATATTGCATGTCAACTATCATTGAAAAATAATTTTAAAAAAACACTGGTTTTTGGTAAGAGCTTAAATGGTTCCATCCAGAACCGTCTGTTATTTAAATGCTTCTGAGCTTTTACTTTTATAGACACCCTACTTTGTACTTATTTCCTAGGTGTTTTCACGTTATAAGTTAAATCATCAAACTACACTGGTGGTGAAGCACTTTCACACCCTAATGATTACTGACAAGAAAAACTACGTTCTCTGTTTTTTTAAAGATATAACAAATCAGGCCTCATTTTTCATGTTGAAAGACCGAAAGAGGGATATTTTTATGAGAACAAATTTCACTTCATTCAATTATCTCAAATCAAAGACGAATACCTCTAACACTTAAACACTAAAATGTCCACAGTAGTACTTGATATCATTTTGTTTTTAAGGGAACACTATTCGGAAATTGTATGAGATTTACATTTACTCACATATATTCACCTATCAATTCTAGAATTGATATACTACTGTATTTAAGGCCATGTAGTGGGGCTATGGTGCCTATATATGGAAGTCTTTGACAACTAACTGCTCTTTTTGTATTGTTTAATTATTCCAGTAATTAAAGCATTTCAGACTGGATTCATTTTATCCACTATCATACTCTAATAAGTGGGACCCTCGAAAGATTCTAGGAAGCAAATATACTTACAGATGCTCAACGCCCATAGCCATAATTATTACTAATAGTTCATTTACAACATTGAGTATGAGCAAAGCGCCTAACATAATGTTCCGATTGCACACAACTCATAATTTACATACAGCCCTTTCTTCTCCAGATAAGAATAAACACTATCTTTTGGCATCAGAGAGATGTAAGTAAAACTATTCTTTTTTACTAATACACGGGCTATTCTAAAAATTTCCCTTAAAGACAAATTCACTGCCAAAAAAAAAAAATGTTATCATATGATTTGGTACATATAATTCTCCTATTTCATGAAAAAAAGGCCTGGAAGATAAAATACTGGCAGTTGCAAATTTTCACTCTCATGCATACTTGTGTCAACTTAAAGTATAAATGATCATTAATAATAATATAGATGAGCCTAACAACAAACGTCTTATATTGATTATTGATATAGCGCCTTTGAACTCTCCAAAAACACTTTTATATATAAATGAACAGGTTATCTTTGGTTAGAATATTTTTGCTGCAGTAAAAAGAGAGAGATTTTCCCAGAGAAATACAGAAATAAGAACTCTAACCTTTGGGGCTGGGTCATTTCACATGCTTTAATAAGAATGTTTTTAGAGATATGTAAAAGTACATGGAAACTTGCTCTCTGCATAACTTATCTGACAATAATTTCTGAAGTATTTGGGGTTTTTATGTGTGTATTTATTTCTGAACCAGGACTATAAGTCATATAAACATTTCCTATAATTAAGCAGGCAATTTTAGAATTAAATATATACTTCATAGTAATTATTTCATCTTATCTGTTTGCCTTCTTGAAAACCAATTAAAATCCTCATATTGATCATACAATAATCCATTTTTTTCATACAAAGAATATGGTGTAACATGTGTGAATGCTGTGTATTTATGTATTTGTGTGTATGCAAGGAGAGAGAAAGGAAGTGAATCATTTGAGGTCAGGAATGCATTATTTAAGAATCATGAAGTTAACAAATTAACAGGAGGAATATACATTTATTAGAAAATTGTCATTTATGCATCTTAGATGACAGTTTTGAGATTACAGGGCAAAGAACAACTAGGTGAAGGGGATCAAAAATTTTATGCAACCTATTTTCTAATTAGTATGAAACTCTAAAATGATGTTTCTTAAGAAACTAGGATTATGATTGTTTGGTTTATCTCTATCATAAGATGATAAAGAATATTCAGTGCAATAACACTAGATCTTAATGTCTGCCAATTCATTTTGGAATTCTCAGCTAGGTCAGAGTCACAACTACCCTTCCATCAATGCTGATTTTCATCAGATACATTATCTTAGTGTAAAGCCTTATTGTTTTCAAAGTATGGTCCATGGATCAAGAGCACCAGCATGTTTTGGATTTTTGTTAGTAGAAATGCAGAATCTTAGGCCCTAGCTCAGAACTACCGAATAAGAACCTGCATTTTACCAAAGTTTCCAAGAAATCTGTATGTACATTAAAGGGTAAGGTATCAGGGACCCTGATTTGGAAGATGAAGACTAAGGCCCTCTGTCCTGGCACTGCAGTGTCTTACTTGGATGCAAATGGCCCTCTGGGCTTCACTGGGCTTCTGGTTTCCTCAGTGATAAAATTAAGGGATAAAAAACTTCATAGACAGACAACAGTATGGTCATTACCAGAGGGAAATGGGGGTGGCGGGAGGCAGAAGAGGGTAAAGGTGATGGAAGAGGCATGACTTGCGGTGGTGAACACACAACACAATGTACAGATGATGTATTATAGAATTGTACACCTGAAACCTACTTTTATTAACCAATGCCACCTCAGTAAATTCAGTAAAAAATTTAAAAATAAAGTAAAATAAAAGATTAAGGGATTTAACTAAGTGATTATCAAAGGTTTCTTTTTCCACAAAGGTTTTGGAAATCAAAGCTCATCCTGACACATGGAATCTCTGCAAAAAGCACTACATCATTCCTTCCGAAGGAATCAGGGAGCACTCCAGGTCTTCTAAGAAACGTTTTTGATAGAGTAAAATTTTAAGACAACCATAGAGGGAAAACCAATTGTAAACCCTGTTCCCAAGCAATTCAAGTGTCGAGCAACAACAGCCATTGTGTAACTTCTGCGGACGTCTAGGGTTGTTGCCAAGTCAAAAGGACGGAAGTGGAAACTGAGATAGTTTCCGCCTAAGCAAACTGCAGGCTGCATTGATTGTGCAGAAAAAAGCATGCACAAATGAAAACGCATCTGCTCTTTAAGCCCTGATTAAACTCTACGGAATTGCTTCTAAAAGAACAAGGGAGACTGTCTGGCTTCTGACTTATTTCTGCATTAGCATTCTATGTTAAGCATCCAATCTATCACTTTGCTTGGTGATAAGAGTATGGTAACTTTAACTGGATTTTGAACAATACGCTTTGGCATGAGTCTGAGCAAATTTCAAGAGTCTTACTTAGAGAAACCTGGCTGAATTAACCTCGAGCTCCTACTGCAGCTTCGATTCATTCCGTTGATTAGAAGGTGGAGATACTTTTTATGAGACTGATGTGCTACCTACTGCACTAATGAGGCACCTTAGAAGATGAAATTTTTAAATTTCAGCACCTGCTCATAATGTGATAAACACTCTTTGTTCTATGTTTGTTCTAAATGAGATAAAAGTTCACAGACAGCTTCTCTGAACTTAGGTAGCACTTCTCCCAACTAACCCTGACCTGTTCCTCCCCATCTCCCCACTTCCCTGTTCCAGCCTATTTGACTGCCCTTAACCTATCAGTGTTGTGATTATCGTTTCGTGAGGACTGTGACATTTTGATCATTTTTTACCTCTAATGTTTAGCACAGTTTAGCTCATAAAAGGCTTTCATAAAATGTCTGTTAAACTGAGCCCAAGATAGGGTAGGACTGCAGTGTCCAATAAAGAACTGCATCAAAGAGACTTTCACCATAGTCAATTGATTTGCCAACTACAAATCAATATTGAACTTCTCGCTCTTACTTTTATAGTTTATGACAGATTGTCCCCTGTAAATTCCTAAATAACCTTTTTTATAGGAACTCCCTGCACCCTCCTCACAGGTTGTCCCCCTAAACAGAAACCTTTAACATTGTGTTTGAAATTTGAAAAGACTATATAACTCTTTAACGGTAGGTCTATTATCTCAAATTTAAATCGTCATTGAAAAAAGTTTACCTTGGATCTAATAAAGTAATACAACCTAGTAACCAAGACTTCCACACAGCATCAGTAAAATAAAAGCTGTCCTTTCTGATAACCTAATATACTGTGAAATATCCTGATATGTTTATTATGTATTTTGAAAATTGGTTTAGCGTTTGGTATATTTTTATACTCTAATTGAATAAATTATTTCCCATAGTTTTGATGGGGATCCAAAATATATTCAAAGATATCTGCTACCCTTCCCCTAAAAATTTCTGGTTATTTAGGGTTTGTTAACTTTATGAACCATTATGAATGGTTTTATGGTTTTATAAATGTATGGTCAAGTTATAAACAACCATCCTTAGACATCCTTTCTCTTTCTTTATTTCTTGGTTTTATTAATTTTCATCAGGCTCTTCCATTGATGAGACAGGAGAAGGGAAAAAAGGTCCACACCTGATATTCCCTCTCTCTAGTTATAACTGTATAAAAAAAAAAAAATTTGGACAATTTTAAAGACTATGTCTAAAAAAGAAGCATCTTTGCTATCTTTTTGCTCCACCTCAACACTAGTTTTGGTATTACATTCATGCTGTAAAACATCTGAAATAATTTTTTTGGTATCTATATTTATAAGTGTCAAATAATGGAAATGCCAACAAATAAATATTGAAGAATATCAGTGGATTTAAGTGTTAGGTATTCAGACCTTTGCCCTCACCCTGTGCAAACTGGAGCTGGCAATGTGTACCTGAGAGAATGTTTGTCTCTTTGTCCACAGTGTTATACAGCAAACTCAGACTATTCCCACCCCTTCGCCTGTTCAGCATTCTCTAGAGGCCTCACCTACTCACTGGCTGAGTATCTGTGTTGTAGATTATTCTTTCCCAAATGTACTGTTACTATTAGTCTGCATTTTTCCAAGATGACCCTCATTCTGTTATCTACCTTTTAAGTGAAATTTCTAGAGGTTTGCATATGCTTTTCTAATTTGAGTTTTAGTGATTTTTATGACATCATCTGCAAAAGACATTTATTTCCTCAGGGAAGGCCTTCTTCAACATCATTAAAGAAAATATTAACTACAAAATGTTCCAATAACGTTCCCTTCAACTCCAACTCTATCTACTTCAACCTCCCTATCACCATGCAGATAATATGTATCATCCCTTCTCTTTTTGTAAAATTATGATCTGGAGACTAATTCTCAATCCATGAGATAACAAGGCAGCCACACTGAACTCATGGGCAAATACTGAGGGGAAAAAATCTCAGTTTTCCTGGCTCTCCGATGTTGTTTTTCAGCGTCTAAGACATAGAGAGACTCTCAATAATGAGGATGGCAATGTTTAGGAATTAACCTGTCCCTGTTGCTCTCTTGGTGCCCTTCCGAAAGCCGTGTTTGCACAGCTTGTTCTGAAATACCCCTCTGCACCCTAAAACCCTGCCACTGTTTATCCTACATGATGCATCTGTAGCATGGGGTCAAACAATTCAATCGGATATGAGATCAATCCACAACCCATACATCTCCATATTGTGCGTGACACAATGACGTATTGGCTGCTAAGTTGTGGTCGGGTCTTCCTCTCTGGAAAATGCCTTTTCCTGTCTCATCAAACAAGAGTCTGTGAATTCAGAACTTTACAGCTCCCTCAGCTGAGGTTTTCTTTCTTTCTTTCTTTTTTTTTTTTTTTTGGATACACATAAATATTCACATTTTACTTATATCATTCAATACAAAATTTTAAAACACTGTGTTTTATCTTTAAAAGACTGTATGCCTCTCAAAGTGAGGGCCACAGACCCTACTTTTTCAGTCTATACCTCTGACTAATTGAAGTCTGTCTTCATGCATTCCCTTCACTCCCTAACTATCCTTCACAGCACTTGGCACACCTATAGCTATAATTAAATGAATTACTTGAACTACATTTATTACTTGCAATAGCCTATAGACTCATGGGGGCAGAGACCAGCATAGTTTTGCTCACGACTGCATACTGAGCACCAGCACAGAGCCCACCTCAGAGCAGGAGCTAAGTAAATGTATGTGTCTCTGCAGCTGACTTTAGAACAAAGGAAGCAACGCCATGAGGGCTCCTTAGTCAGGGCACCTGATTTTAGGCACAACTGCACCTAACTTGGTTTCCTATAAAAACCAAAGGATTTCCTTCAATCAAGTAGTGAGTGAGAGTCAAAATGGGTTACTATATACCTAGAAGCACATGAGGCACACAGAAGAGAGAGAAGACATGGTCCCCTGAAGAGGTGATGATCTTGACCTAAGCCACAGGTCCTACCTGCTCTCCCTCACAAACGCCTCTGCATCTGTTCAATGTTACAGCTTTTAAAAACAGAGAAGGGTAATAGGTACGTGTCACACTCATTCTGAAGAATGGGCTCTTTCAGGGTTGGAGTTGGAATATAATTAGCAGTCTGTTCCTATGGACTGTAAGTTCTAACTCAATATATATCCCTTTATTCCAAATTTCTCTTTCTACAGCCAAGATGATGAGGCTGCAGGACCCAACCATGAACTTCAATCATCATGCCCCTTTTTACTATGTAAATCTCATCACTCATAAGTGTTATAAATATTATCATCACTATCAATATTACATCATGATTTTATAAAATTTTAACCTCAGTGAGTGCCTTTGACTTTCTCGTCCTATTTTACTTAGTCCCCAAATATCTCTAGTCTATACAGAAGTATATCTTGACTATCTGCTATGTAAGCATGTCACCGTGTCTCACAGACACCATTACTGCAACTTCAATGCCTGTCTGCTATATAAAAAAAAGGCTCTACAAATGTTGATAAAGTCTTCTGCAAAGTACTTCAATCTTTTCTTTTCCTTCTTTAAATTCTCATTACCATAATAATCACTGCCACACCACTTGGGATATATTCACTCTAATTAATTCACCATTTTAGCTACTTAATTTTCCTAAACAGATGAAGTTTCCTGGGACACAGATCATGCTTTACATTTTCTCTGTGTTTTCAAAAATGCCTGGCAAAGATGTTCCATAAGCAAATGTTAATAAATAATAAATTGAACTACTGAGTTCAATTTTCTATACTTGTGGTCTCATCTATAGCTACACATTTTCATAACTGTCTCCAATATTAATACAATGTATACTGCATAGTTTCATATAAATTAATCATAAAAATCCTAAGTTCATGCTTGAAGGCACCTTTCATCTTCCCAAAATTTATTGTTTTTTGGTTTATTTTTGGATATAAGGTATATAATGATCAGAGTTATTTAATGATCTGTCAAATACAAACGTATAAAGCTAGCTGGTGGCCCCACCAAACCAAATAAAAGCTGCTAGTGTTAAATAAGAGGAGGAATGGGAATTAAACATGATAATACAGTCTGTTAAGACAGGTGTATGTATTTTTCCAATGTCTACAGAGAGAATGTAATACTACCATTTAATTTTTATTACAAGGAAAGAAAATCTTGCCTGGCCAGAGTTAGAAGTACTTTTGCAGAAATGAATTCATTTCATTTCACCGATGTCCTGGGAAGAAATTTGGAGAACATATTAACTCTACGTTACAAATTAAGATATTGTCCAGAGAGCTGAAGTGAAAGGTCTCATGACTGTTCACCAAAATTGGTGGTAAAAACTCTAATCCCCTCACGGGGAAGCCACATCTGTCCATGGGACAACATAATGGATTTATAATCACAGTCTGGTATAAAATCATTTTTAGATGAAAAAAATCACATAAGCATATTCCACTGAAACTGTTCAGGAAAACAGATATATATGAATGAGGGGGGAAGCAGAGGAAAATTTGGACAATGTCATGTTCAAACTTGTCTCATTTCTTTGAACCATATGACTACACAGGGCATCAGGGGGTAGAAGAGGAATTGTTTCTTTTCTCGTCTTTATGTAATCAGGAATAACAGCTATTTTTTTCCTCAGGATAAATTTTAAATTACAAGAGAGGGGAAGAGGAATATAAAAGATGAGAACTACCACTGAAATTCCTACACAGTCCCCAGGGAAAGTCCAGGGAACCAGCAAACCTCCTTGGAGAAGTGTTTCACTGTTTTACAGTTAATCCGCTGGGGACACCCTGGGCTACACGGACAGGCAAAAGAGATTTGCTGTCAAGTCTTCAGCTTCAATTCCCAAGAAGACAACATGGATTAGGTGACCAAAGAGACTACTTGGAAACGTGCGTGCTTGTGGTGTTTCTGAGTCATGTCTTCAGTCAGGGATAAAGCTGATTTTGAATGATGTAACTCATACTTCAGCAATGTTTTGCTCTAGACAGATGGCCCATATGGAAACTATGAACTGGCTTCGAGTACAGGACCGTGATGAGCCAAAGCAACATTTTCATGTTTTCTGCTTCTATTCAAGTGGTCCAGTGAACAATACATTATCCTCAGATGTGCCTTTGTTTCACTTCTGACTTGTGATTATTTTTAATGCTATAAATGTTTTTAATACAGAATATTTTTTGTAAAGCACACTTTTATTTAACCAAAACCAGCCTGAAATAGTTTGGGTGCTAAATATATTCCAATTCTTTTCCTAAGGTACTGGCTTGCTGTGATGCATCAATAAAGACATGGTCTAAAAGGGTGTGTGTGTGGGGGGGGGCGTTTATCAAAATCATAAATATCAAAGATCTTCTTCCCAACAAGATCCAATAATAAACTTTCCCTCTTTCTGAAAGATTCCAATTATAAAAAATAAAAATTAAAATTACACTGTGATGCCAATTTGCTGAGAACTAGAAGGCAACATAACCCACTGGACAATGAACTTGAGGGATACTAGTGTCCCTTCATGGTTTACTGCTTTAATAATTATTAGAGAAATAACAAACATTTCCCTCTAAGATTTTAAAAAATAGAGCAAGTATTTTTCTTCTGGATTGGGCTTCCAATTTAATGAAAAACTGTGTGGGTGGAAAAAAAAAAACACTTGCAGTTGTTGGCATGACACCAAAATGGAACAAATGAACAACACTTCTGTGATCATGTGTTTTGTGTAGGACGCAGGAGGGCTGCAGAATAGCTGAAATTAATATGTGGAAAAGAGCTGCACTGGTTCCTTAGAGGTATTTGGAAGCTATCACATGTACTCACTCAGCTTGTAAATCTTCGCAAAGGCTCTGATGAAAAATGATCAAGTTTCATTATTATAATTAAAATATAGTGGTCTCAGATGTTTTTCTAAAGAAGTAAAAATAGGAGAGATAGATAATCTGGGTACTTTTTTTTAAAAAGGAGATGAATGTAAGGAACTATAATTTAAATGTTTTTCAAAGAGATTTATTCAAACATAATTAGACTGTATGCCTGAGATTAGGACAGAATAACAAGATTTCCCCAAATAATAAACGAACCTCATATTTTGCAGGCCATAATTCTCAGCTTTGGGTGTTTTCTATTTTGATCTGAGAAAACCATGCAGAAAACTATAAAACTCGTTCATCCTGCTTCACTATGATATATACGGAGGCATTGTGTTTGTGTTGTAGTTACAAGTTGTCAGAACCAAAGACTAAAAATGACCCATTTTAATTCTTTACTCTAGGTATGTAGATTTGAATATATTGGTGATTAAAAAGTGAATCTCTAAGATTGATTTGAAAACAATAGACAATGGCGGTCATGTGAAATAATTCAAAACTGAAAGAAGTAATTTTTTTCTAGATACTCTTTCAGTTTTTATCTTGCTTTAAATTTTTGAAAAGACTTTTACCTATTAATTTTATTTTGGCTGATAACTATTGCCTACCTTTATCAAAGAGATGCTTAGTAAATGTAGCACTCTTGTGATTCCTAGATTTTTATTCACCCCAACAGATTATATTGACTTCTATATCTGATTGATAAAATAAGCTTTTTACTACCAACAATCCTTGTCGTCTCCTGGAATTCCTTCTACTCTTTTAAAAGACTACCTATTGAGGGCCAAAAGTAATTCTGGGCATTTTGTTCTTATGTTACGATTTTTAAGTGTCTTCTAAGATGTACTTTATTAATCACAAACAATTGAGGTTTTTTTGGGTGGGGAAACTAGCACATAATATTTGTATACTATTTACATGATGTAAAATGGAAATGACCTTCTTAGTACTTATGCTTTTTTTTTTTTCCCGTTTTGCTAATTGCTCTATTAGTTCTCTAACAAACTTGTTCTTCTTTGTCCACATTTAAGTCACAAGCTAATATTTTAAAGCAGAAAATAATTTTTATGATGGCATATTTTTGGTTTTGTTCTTGTTTTTCTCTTGGAGAATAAGCAATGCTACTGTAGAACAGTGGGACATATCTTTTGATCAATTGCAAAATAAACGTGTATTTTTCATTTCAGTGAGACATTAAACATCTTTTACCACATCAAATTGTATGTATCACACATACCCTAGATATCATAAGTAGAATTAAAATGCATGGCACAATTAACACATACACACCTTTTAATGAGACCTACTAATTTACAAGGCTTAAATATTTAATGTATTGATAATATTATCCTACCTGTTGAGAAAGAATAATTCTGATACTTATGAATGCATTAACCTTTTCAGGTCATAGGACAGAGTACCATTCTAAATATATCTACAAATAACTGCAGTGCATAAAAGGGCATTCTGCCTTCTATACACAAGGATGCTACCCACACTAAATCCATTTCCAAACACAAACAACTTGCTTTTTTTTTTTGATAATTAGCAAGATCAATCTAAATTTCATTTTTAAAAATAGTTATAAAATAATACATTAATGTCAAGTGTCACCACTATGTCTGTAAGGAATCTTCTGTGGTCTGTACCTCTTATTTATTCCATTCATTTTGCAGGTGACCACTGGGATAAAAAGGAACATTATCTTACAACTTAATTCACACATTAGATGGAGAAGTTGGTATCAATAATTATAGACCTCTTTGACATTTGCACATCTCTTTTAGTAACACTGATGAAAACCATGAAGAAAGCAACTTCATAAATATAAAAGCAAAAAAGGAAAAAAAATCATAAAAAGCAAATAACCAATTCTGAATATAGCAGAAATGACAAATGATATGAACATTTTCAAACACTCTACAAATAAAAAACGTTATTCAACACGATGCAATGCAATTGGAAAAAGAAGCAACACTACAGCATGAGACACAAACTCATCTGCCAGAAGCAGTTATGGACATAAGGCACACAGGGGATTTCTGTTCTTACTTGCACAAGTATCTTGAGGGGTTTGACAGGTCTTTCACCATGAAGCACTCGCCTCCATTCACACAGAACGTTTTCTCCTTCTCCGCACATTTCACAAGATGGCTTGTCCCAGTTGTAGAAGTGGATGTAGCTGGAGGGAGAAAAGAAGGACAAAGCTTAGATTTATCTTCCCCTTTCTGTAGAGCCTTTAATCTTAAATTCTCATGGGAGGAAGAATTCGTAAAAGGTACGACAGACTCCACTGAACTTCCAGGATTAATAAACAACAGCAATGAAGTTATTTCTGGGTGTAATTAAACCCAGAATTATAAAAAGGTAATTAGAATTAATTTAATTACAATAACAGGATGATGGGCTCAACATTTTTTATAACCAGTATTTTATCTTCTAAAGGAGATGAAAAGGAGATGATTTATTGTCATTAAGTAAAATACATTTTCCAGGAAGGCTCAACGATAATGATATAAAGTCATGCCAGTGCAATTCAATTTAGATGTCAATTTTTTAAAGGCAACCAATTGGGAAAATTACTTATTTTGGAAATTATACTTTATATATATATATTCTTAAATAAAATTTAATATAAAATAATATTATATATAACATTTAATATGCATAAATATAAGATTTAATATAAAATAAAATTATATTTTATATGTATATTTTTAGACATAAGATCTAGCAAAACAAGGTGGCTTATTTGTTCCTAAAGAAAAATTATATATTAATTAAATATATATTATCATAAAGACTAGGGGCCATTCTTTTCAAAATTTCCATTCTACTCTAATTTTTACTTAGAAGAACACTTGAAATATCCAATTGCCATTATACATTTGAGAAAATGGAAAGACAGTCTAATATTGTTGAAAATGTAGAGTAAGCACTACATCATTCATCCATTTTGAATCAAGAGTAGAAATTGGTCTTAATTTTGATTTGTAACATTTTACTTCATTAATAACCTTGCTACTCACTTATCCAACTTCCCAATGACCTGAAAGTGAACCTGAAAACGATGCCCCCACCATTATTAGGTGCACGGATTGAATGAAGACAAAACTCTCAGTCCCAAGGCTAGGCACATTCAGTATCAGAATTTTGGCTCACATCACTGGAACACCACAGGCCATGCCAAGTTTTAGCCAAAAGCAGCTCAATTTATACAATGTTTATCACTCATATTATCAAGACAAAAAACAAAACCAGTATGTCAAGCCGATGAAGATTCTATTTACTCTTTTAGGGAAAAAAAAAATCCATCTTTAGACAAATTTTTTTTCTACTAATCATTCTTTGTGATGTTTAATTCTTGCCTCTCTTATTTTTACTTTGATATTCACATATGATAGATTCCCATTTACTTTTCTTTAACCTTTCATGTATTATTTTTGCAGTGTCTTTTGCCTTTCTTTTTCATTCCCTTCACCAGTCAACATTTTGTTTTGACTTTTAACCCACTTTCTCCTCTAACTCTGCTTGATTTTTACTCGACTTGATAGAAATACTCGACATCTAATTTATTCAGTTTCTGAATCAATCAAGATCTTCTTTGCCTTTTCAAATTAGGCATGTTTTTGGACCACTTTACTGTTCTCAGCATGACTTTTGGGAGTAACAGCAAAGAAAGGTCAAAATGATTTGTATTTTGAAGATAGATCTGGCTCACATCCTATCTCCTACTAGCTTCGTGCCCTTGAACAAGTCATTTAACCATCAAGATGCTCAATTTTCCTGTTAGGAAACAGGGATAACAGCAGTTTTACAGGATTTTTGTAGAGCTTATAAATAATCTAGGTAAAAGAATTGGCTCAAAACTGGCACTCAATGAATAATAGCAGGTATTATTACTGGGCAAATGGGGAAGGTATTCATTAATAAAAAAAAGCTTGATAGCCCTGGCTGGTAGCACAGTGGATAAGGAGCCGGCCTGCGAACCCAAAGGTCACTGGTTCGATTCCCAGCCAGGGCACATAACCAGGTTGCAAGCCAGGTCTCCAGCCAGGTCCGTAGCTGGAGGCTGGTGAAAGGCAACCATACATTGATGTCTCTCTCACTCTCTGCCTTTCTCCCTTCCCTTCTCTCTAAAAATAATAAATAAAATATTTTAAAAAAAGCTTGATAATGGAAATTTGGGGATTTCAAAGATGTATTTCTTGAGTTATTACTATGGATAATTAAGAAATGGTTCAATTTGACTTGAGGCGGTGACCACAATACGATAAACAGGTGATGTATTATAGAATTGTATGCCTGAAACCTGTGTTATTTTATTAACCAATGTCACCCCAATAAATAATAAAAATTAAAATTAAAAAAAGAAATGGCTCATTTTCTATTATTATTGCAATAAAAAGTCTTTTCTAAATGCCTTTCCAGATATCCTTCACAGGTCTATAAACTAAGCCAAGAGCACTCAGGAAGAGTGAGGAGACAGGTGATTTTACCCTCCACTATCAGCTACGTTTTCCCATCCTGTTTACTTTGGTGCTGCGTGTTAATCCTTTCATCCATGGTGATTGCTTTTGAAAAAAAATATTAGGAGGAAGTTCGCCTTCAATGTTAAAGGTTTTGTGCTTAAGACTTGCAATTGCTGACAGGATTCTGTGGGATGACAAATTGGGCAGGGCAGCCTTATCGTCTCAGGTGACAGTGCAGAATGGACCACCTGCAGGGTGCTGTCACCACTCATATCCCTGTAGAGGAGTCCGAGCCTCAAGCGCACCCCAGTGGTCTCTGAGTCCCTGACAGGTTGCTAGAATCACCCCTCACCCCTCTGCACAGCGAACACTGCACTGGGCTCTGCCGGAACAAATCCTGAAGCTTTTGCTTAAAACAACAAAACTAACAGCCCCCTAAAAGCAGACACTCCGTATAAATTGTAAACTTACAATAAAAATTAGCAGTGATATAAGCAAGGGGCAGATACACGATACCAATTCCCTGGATTTTCTGATCTTGTGTTACCACATAAGCAAGATTAATACATATGTTAAGACTGGAAACAATTCCCAGATTTTGGTTCTTTCAAAATATTTTCCCTAGAATAATTATCCTTTTTGTTTTTAAGATTTTATTTATTATTTGGGTTCATAGGCCGGCACCTCTCCACTGAGCCACCAGCCGGGGCTTAAATAATTATTTTTTTAATGCTCTCCTGCAGCTCCAAGTTATGACACATTCATCTGAACAATTTCTTAGATCATCACTTGAAGCTAGCAAAGGGTTATTTGCAAGTGAAATAGTTTTTGGGAGACAATGAAGTAGGACCAGATTATCGTACTTGGCCCTTTTATCTGTTAGCAGCAGTGAGACAGAAATGATCATGGAATTGCAAAGCAGCAACAAACTGCTAAATTGTGCTCAGGGTGACTGACTGGGTACAGCTGTTCTGAACCAACAGACACACACACAGGAATAGTTGTGGTCATCAGATGAACTGGGATGGAGATGATCGTGCACCTGTCCGCTTTATGCCAGGTGTCCTTTATCCCCCTTGGTTGACTGCAGCGCACGCTCAGTCCTAAACAGAACTATCAGTTTTGCAGTGAAATCTTTTCTCTTTGGCTTACACACGCTGGGGATGCAAAGTCAGTGTTCACATGGTCATTCTGCCAGAAATTCATGGCACAGACAGAGCAGCTTTTTAAACCAAATGGTAGAAGCATCATTCTTTCTGGGAGCTTTGGGAAGAGTCTAAGTGGAAGTGAAGCTAAAAGTTGTGCAGACAGAATGCGCCTCAACATATAAAACATGACCCTCAGAGCTGTTTCTGGAAGTAAAGGAAGTAGATTTGGCTCTTCATTCAGTACTTACGAAAGCCTGCCTCCCTCCACTTTGAGACTCGTTTGTCTTAATTTGGGAGTGTGTCACCTTCCAGTAAGTACTAAATGAACAGCAACTAGGAACATTGCAAAATATGGTTTTATTCCTCTTATGTTGGCCATTTATATAAACACTTTCCTTACATGTTCGCGACTACATTATCAGGAAGAAAGTAACCTGTTATCAGAAAATGCACTTTGGGGTGTTTCACTCTTAACTTGGTCTTTCTTGGCAATTTAGGTCAGGACTAAGGCTTTGGAGACTAAGATCACCATCACTTTTGGACTCCTAAAATTCCTCACCACACAATAGGGACCCCCTCTTTCTTTCTAGCCTGACTTCCTTCTCTCCGTCCTTCCTTCCTTCCTCCCCACCTTCCCCTCCCTTCTACCATTCTTTAATAATGGCCTATGCAAGGCATAATCATAACAACTAAAGTTACTGGCGTTAAAAATTTTAAGACAGTGAACAATTCTCCCTAAAAGGAGACTTTCATAGATAAACTGTGTAATGAACCCTGGAGTTAGCTCAGAAGAATCCAGGGCAAAGGCTCGATTTTAGCAATTCCTCTTTGTGTGACTCCTGCCCAGCTAACCTGCCTGAGTAATTACCGCTGTAGGAATGAGCTATCGCAGGGCTGCAATGCTGCACACCAATATATAATACTGCTACTATTACTATAAATACGGAACAAAGAGATGCAAAAACATTTCTGTGCAGGCTCTGGAATTCGATATAATCAAGCCTTAAATGTTGTTTCTTAGTAAATTTTTACTCTGTGAAATATGGAGAAATGGTCTAATTTGGAAGGTTAACCACTGAATGACTGTAAAACAGGAAGTAAATATCAATAGCCTACTCTATTTTAACTTTATCACAATTGCTTGTCAGTAATTTATAACCACTAAAATTGCCTGTAAAATAAATTGGAGAACAATGCGTGTTACAAGAAAAACAACGAACATCTTAAATGTGTGATTATTTTCCATTTTCAAGATTCACACCATTCTTTAATATTTCTGAGCAAACTCACCAATTACAAGAATAAGGTTTACTTATAAAATTGCGCGTCATTTTAACAGCTTAAAAATTCTAAAATAATTTTTAAAAGGCTGTGACATCCACAGTATGACTTAACATTGGGGAAAGCATATATTATTGCATACTTTAAAAACACATGAAGAAAAAAGCTTGCGGAATTAATTAAGTGTTCTCTGTTTTATTGCTAAATATTTTCCCATGGACTCACACAACATTTCCTGTAGAATGCCAGGCTTTTTCTGCTCAAGGAAGGCTAAACAAAAAACAGTGCTGGAAAAGGATGGTTTTCTTTCCTGCTGGTTTTAAGTGGTGTTTTCCTTATCAGTGGAGTAGACAGCAGCAACAGACCAGGGCCATTACACAAATGCAAATTGCTGATAAGTCAGTCTATTCTTTTTTGACAATTAGCAGGAATTAGCATGGATCTACAGTGTTGAACCCCAGGAGCAATCATTTAGATGATTCAGTCTTTCTTGAGTGAATGAGTCTTTACTATAGGTTTTTAGGACAACAGTTCATGATTTACTTGCAGAATATTGAACTAAATACCCAGTTTCTTCAAATATACAAAATTAAGCAATTTTATGTTGCAGTATGAAATAGTCAATCACTATAACATTACAGGGTTTTTTTTTTTTTTTAAACCTTACCTCCTGTGATATCTTCAGTGGCTATGGATTTAGAAATCTGCATGCTTTCTTGCTCTTTGACCTCCCAGTTTGAAAAATCAGAAACCTCAAATTAGGATTCTTACTTAAAATACAGCTCCTCTGCAGCGACTTATTGGAAGCTTTGAACTTCTACCAGGGAAAAAGGAAGCACTTATGCGTTTGGAAGATGGAGCTCTGGAGCGCGGAAGCTGAGCGGAAATGCCCTGCTACCTATTGCGGCTGCTGCAGATGCCAAGGGAACGAACGACATTGGTTTTCCAAGGGAAAGTCCAGAGCCAGACTACAAACTACTGAAGCATTGTCATCCTGAGGAGTAATTCAATCTTATGCTGAGTAGCATATAAGTACTTGAAAAGGAAAAACTGACAGAGGGTGATAAAAGAAACCTATGCTGACGTGAAGGTTCCCAGAACCAATACTGTGATTTAGAGTTGCATACGCTCTCCTTGGCCTCTCCTCTAACACTCTCTGCTAAAGAAACAAGAAAGGAAGTCAGCGATGAGACATTACGAGACCAGAACTGGAACCAGAACTTTCTAAAGTAGAATTAGGACTTCTCACTTTATGGAACTATGGTAGAAGTACTTAGACATTTGTAGACTACCTACAAGGTGCGAGTCTGTCCAAAAAATAAGTTGATGCTAAAAGTCACTGAAGATTAACTGGTTTAAACAATGAACTCAGGTCTTGGAATCATTTAAACACACACAAAGCAGTGGACCAGAAAGAACTTTAATATATTTTATAGTTTATCCTACATTTAAAAAGAGGGTTCAATTGTCTCAAAACAATAATTCTGTGGTCTTTAATAAAATCCCTGTAGCTAAGATTTCACAAAAGTACACAGGGAAAGGCTGCCCAAGAGCACACAAGAGAATTAGGAAACACTTATTGTCTGTTTTGTGTAATGTATATTGGGGCCGAAGCAGGTTATAAGATTGCCTGTACGTCTCTCTCTCTCCCACAAGCTCTCTGGATAGACCCTAATATTATTTCTTCCTTCTTCAGCAGAATGAAAAGTGACCTTTGGGTGTTTCGCCTCATGAAACAAAATTATAATTTTTTGTTATAACACTGATACCTCATTTGTAGCTAAACAGAATGCAGATTCTAAGTCCCTAGCAGTTGTAGAACAAATGATACGGTATCATTAGATAGTGTGATCCTTAGAAAAATGAAATTGTCGAGAAAGGTTATTTTTCAAACACACAAGTTGCTATTCATTTTCTTTGTTTGTCTGACAGCATCTTTCGCTCATGACCCAGTGTAATCATCGTCATCTGCTACTTCTCGAGTAACGTCTCTATGACATCCATGCCTTGTAGAATGTCATAGCTTTTCTGAAGATGAGGGACAGTCTCTTTCCACAGTGGATCACTGACTGGGTGAAGTTATGAGAAAACTTCATTTTCTTGCTGACAAAGCTAATCATCTAAAAAGCCAAACTCCAGAAATGTAGTCCTGCCATATATTGTCTACTAATTACTGACAGTGTTACATGAGTGTAAAATTTCCATAGCTGTCCCTTGAATCTTTTCCCACCAGTATCTATTCTGAAAGATTAAAATCCAACTAGCCTGCAAAGCAAAATGAGCAGTCCCTCTGACTGGCTCAATTTGATATGTTCATAGGTCTCCAAAGGTTAAAAGTAGAAGTCATACATTCTTTATTGCATTCTGCATTTTCCACCATGTCAATTTGGTTAGGAAAAGGTCGTGTCAAAGTAGCAATGTTCACCTGTCACCTTCCAAATCAAATATTTTGAGAGCCCAACAAAACAAATCAAAGCAGACTGATCAAAGATTCAGTTGTCCGTCCAGCTGCTAAAATTACCATGTGACATTAACATAGGTTAATTTATCCATCAGCTAAAATATAATTAGGAATGAAAGTAGATGAAAGGTCAAAATATAGAAATCCTGAAGCAAATTCATATTTAACAAATTTTAAAAAATTGTGGCATAGACATATGTCATTTCAACAGGCACTGAATCAACATTTGATGAGATTTAAAAAATCAATTTCTATAAAACTATCTGTCAAATATTCTTATCCCTAAAATCAAAGCTGAACTTAATAGCGCATCCAGATAAAACTACTAATTTACAGGAAGTGCTAGGTCAGAGGAACATATTAAAAGACACCCTGGGATGCAACTTTCAAGTCCCAGACTATGAAGAACTCTCTCTCTAGGGCAAATTTTACACACACACACACACACATACACACAGAGACAAAGGTGGCCAGAGTTAAGAGAAATCCCAACAGGGTGAAATAAAAGAAAAATCTAAAATACAGCCATTTAAAAGAGAATTCTGAGACATATAAACCAATAACAATGCATGAAACTTACTTAGAACCTGACTTAAATAGTTATAAATGTATGCTATTTAGTATGAGATTAAAATCTGATCACTGATTAGATAATTAATATTTCTAAGGGGTTACAATTAATTTGTAACCCCTTGGTGTCAAATACATCCTGGTTATGTTTGAAAATAGATTTTTTCTTTAGAGCTATCTACTGAAATATTTATACATTAAATGATAACATGTCTGGGACTTGCTTCAAAATAGTAAGAGGGAAGGGAGGTGAAGGGGATCAAGATGAAACAAAATTAATAGTAATTGCTGACTTGGATGATGGCTGCATGGAGACTCATTATACAGGGTGTGGCAAAAGGAAGTTTACGATTTTCATATGGAAGAAGATATGCTGGTTGTGATGATTACAATAGCTTATTAACTTTGTGTTCCATGTACTAACAACTGTAATCATTTTGCCCCTTGCTGTCCTCTGTTCTTCGTACATCCATATATTTGATATGCAAGTTTAACAGTATATTATACATGTTAATATGTTTACATATGAGTATGGCTAAAGTAAAATGCAAAAACTTTCAAATTGGGCCTTTTTAAAACATGTATTTATAATGTAAAATTAGGACAATAAGCTATATCACCTATAAATATATCAGTTTTTAGGCAACAACCTGAATACTAAACTTGGAAACTCTAGGAGGAATTTCCATTAAAGAATGTCAATGAGCCAGGGAAGCTGACTGCCCTGGCTCATTAAGTAATAGCATTGCTATCACTTAACATTGCTATGCAATAAAGCAGGAATAAAAAAACTGTGGTAAAAGTACAGGAAAGGGGAACATAAAATAATCATTATTTGAAGATGATATTATTGGATACCAATATTAACTACTAAGAAAACTCAACGAGATACAGGGATCATAGTCACAATAGCAACAGTAAAAATAAATCAGTAAGATTGCCCTGGTGTCAATCTAACAATAAATATGCAGCATAGGAAATATCTTAAAAGGGTGAAATATTAAGAAAGGGAATTAGGTCTATGCTTGGGGGAGAAGAAAGGATTCCATTAAAGAAAAAGCAAAGGAATTTGTGGAGGAAGAAAAATGAGTGTCATATTCAGTGAAAGGGACCAATTCAGTCTGACTAGGAGATGGATTATAAATAGATTTTATAATCAACTTATAAATTATTGAAGCTATACAATAATAATGTATCCATATCAGAGAAGCCCTTGATAATCTGGCTAAAATTAATGTTCATTATGCAGGCTGAAATTAATGTTTACTATGGAAAGTGTTAGGTATTTGAGAAGGGCAGTAATTAAGAGCCTATTCTATAACCTTTGAAAGGGGAAGAATTGATGATGAGGTGACCAGTAAAGAAGTTATCGAAAAGGTCTAGGACAGAGGGGAAGATTGCTCAAACTATCACACTAAAGATGGAAAAGGAATAGAAACCTGTTAACGAAATAAAACAACTTGGGATGTATATACATTAAAATAAGGTAGGAGCTAAATGCTGGAGCTCATTTGTGTTTCACACTTTGTATCACACCTCTTTCTAAGGCATTCAAACTGTTTAACACACATTTCTTATTACTGTTTACACAATCTAGGAAATACCCATGATAGACAAAACTGAGGCCCATTTTCAATATTCAATACTTGTGTATAATGAAGTGAAAATGTCTAAGTTACTGCCAAGTCACAGGATGGTTTTCTCCTGTGACTACAGCACATGTCTGTTGATACAAAGGAACCCACTAAGAATAGACAGTTGGCTCAAAGTATCACTCACACAGATGATCAAGACTGCCATGCCTGTTAAAGTTCTGGGAGCATCTGCACGTCAGAAAATGATTTTAGACAAATAACCTAAACTTTCAATGTTTTTGCATAAAGGACCCTTCATCGAAGTATAGAACAATGGGGACTAGACAATACAAAGACAGTCTTCCAAGTGACTCAGGCCTCTCCAGCACAAGGAGCCTGAATAATCTTTTTTGAATGTCACCTTAGAAGCGGCTCTGAAACACCAGATTTCGCATTGCTACATACCGTTTAGCCAAATTACTGCAATTCTGGGTTTGTGTGAGGGCTGTGAACATAAACAGCAGATTCTGTTTGCATAAGCACTCCATTTTCCTCATGGAGGTGAAAGGTTGCTGCGTATAAAGGAATGAAGTAGTAAAAGCATGTTCGAACATACGAATCTTGCTCTGCAACACTTGGCTGGTTTCAGTCCACGTATTTTCCCAGAAGTCCCAGGAGTCCCCTGTTCCCAGGTTCGTGATCAGAAGAGCAAAACGCCCCTCCTCGTAATGTGACGTGTTAGTAAATGTGTATCTGCTGTTTTTAGGTTCCCAGCGCAAATCCTAATAACCAAGTAACACATGGAAATCTCACTTTTTTCCAACATGGTTAACTGTCATTTATTTATACACGACCAATCTGAACAGGAATAACACAAGGTTTTAGGAGAACACATAATTTTAAATGCTTCACCTCAAGGAAACTTCTGCCCTGCCCCCAAAGGACGAAGCGAGTCTCATAATATTTAGTTCATAACAGGTTTGGTTTCTCTAAAGAGTATATACTTTTTAGAGATGGGGACATAAGGAGAAGGTAATGTTACAGGCAAATCCTGGGCTTTTACGGGAACTTGGCCAAAATGATAAATTAGCCTTGACTACATTATGTATAAAGCTTCCCTTAAGCCTTTGTTTTCAGTTGTTGTTTTTAATTTCTGGGCCTCTGTAGCCCTACCTAACAGGCACCTGTTTTCCCTACTGTTGTTATGAAAACTTACTGTTCAATGAAAACAGACAGGTGCACACTTTGAACTCTCTTTCCAAAGTGCACAATATTTTATGAAACCTGGAGCCATGTGTTCAGTGTCTAACTCTCATCTTCTGGTCTGGCTGTTTTCTATCTATACATCATTCAGTTGTTGGAAGAACGCAATAGAAATCATTTTGCTTGTAGTTAAAACTGGAAAAGGACATGTTGAATCACACCATTAAAGAAAAAAAACGTAGAGGTCACAGTCTTATCTAAGCTCGCCTGGCTCTTTCCCCGCACTGCCTGGAACAGGGACTATTAAGAAGGTCCACACATCAGATCTTAGTTATAATTTATTAGTTTCTTTCCTGGTGGTGATATATCTATCTGTGAAGATGGACTCATAAAACACTTCCCTCTCCTGGAGCTATAATAATTCAACATGGCTGAGGTCTTCCCCCTTTTAAAACATAAACCATTTTGTAGACACTGCAAGTATGTGTTTAACACCAATCTTTGTTCTTTCCACATCCATCACTAAGGTGCTTCTTACCCAAACACTAATCAAGGAAACAGCTTAAAGCAGGAAATCATGGCTGTTCAGCACACCAGCTGATAAAGAACCACAGCTCTACACAGCCACCTAAAAAATCAAACCATGCAGAACGGAATCAGAGGCCATGTCCAATTTGCCAATTTAATTCCTCATATTCCCGTACAGGAGTCAACTGTTTTCAGTTGAGACTGGTCATCTAATGAAAAGCTTTCAAGAAGTCAAATATTTTGCAACACCAAATAGCATGGCTAATAAAAATTTGCATTGGTACTCTGCTCACATAGGCACTGTCAATACCTAGTGAGAATTTTCCAGTTCTGAAACCACAGAATCTAGTGACCACCATCAGGGCTAGACATGTGTAGAGTTAGTTAGTGTCTGTACTCCTCTAAAAGAGAATTCACAGGTGACAGGCAAGTTCTTGTTATGTTGCTAAGCAGGAAAACAAGACTTGCTAGGTAAGAGTTCTTATTCATTAGAAGAAACCATACCTCTGACCCTCTTTGAAAAAGCCTTGTTTATTCATGACTTTTCCCTTAAGAAATCTTTACTTGTGAAGAACTTTGAAATATAGAACAATTTGTTGAAAGAATCAGAGTTTTCTTGATTACACAGCTTTGGGAGTGTTGGACACAATTATTGTCTCTTTGCATTGATTAGTCATGGGTGGAAGACCCTTCCTGGTCAGAGACCCCTTCACCTTGCACTTTCATGCCCAATGTTATAAACTAAAAACTAATACCTTCATTATTCTCAAAGTCTGAAGAACTCCAAGAAGTGAGGTATTGTTCTAGAGAAACCACACAAGTCTCTGTAATTAAATGGCAATTATAAAAAAATGGATCTTAACTACTAGACAGCTGTTGCAAAAATTCAGCAATTCTTCATTGCTCCTCACATTGTTTTCCATTAAAAGTTTATCAGAATCTGTCAAATGGCTACATGGATCCATCACAGCCACTACATCATACCTGAGGCTCATTCTTGGGGAGCTAATCCCACATTTGCCAGAACATTCTGCACGATTGTGCATGTGCTAGTCTAAGACTGCAGCTTTCCTTACTTTGGAAAACCAAACTGCACTCACCCGGTTACCCATTGACTGAAAGGCTGCTTTAAATTCTTCTTTTTTATTTTTTTAAAGAAATGACATGAACTTAAGGGTTCACTGGTAAAAAAGGAATGTAGGTTAATTTGTCTGTAACTAAATCTCATATCACGCCACTAATCAAAGCTCTTTACTTAGAGCTAGAAAAGTGCTCACTGTATCCCAGGATTGTACCTCCTGCCCTGCCATTTTTGTTCTCTAGATTTTTTTGTTTGTTTTAGTCTCATCAATTTTTATTCATCATAAAATATTATACAATTTTAGGTGGACTGAATATAAGTACACTCGTTAGTTAACACTACCATGACTCGAATGCATGATTAATCTTACAATTTTTAAAAATTCACTTTTATCCTTTGACAAATTCAACCCTCCAAATACTGTGCATTTGTTAATTTTGTTTGTCTTTTTTCCTTTTTTGCTTGTTATGTTTGTTTGCTTTGAAGATTTGAAGACCGTTTCATCTGTGAATTATTTTAGTTGTAAATGACACATTTTAGTTGTTCAAAGGTGAACACACTGGCCACATGGATGAACAGATGGAAATTATAAATGAATGCAGAGTGTCAAAATATTTCTTCTGAAGTCAGAACGAGGCATTGGCAAACCCAGGGTAATATCTATGGAAAATGCTGGCTGCATAAATGTAAAAAAATATAAAGAATGTAGCCAGGATGTCAGAGAGAAAGCAAACAACAAACAAGTAGTGTGATGATGGATGTGTGGAAGAGGAGAGAAGAGTGAGTTGGTTCTGTGCAAACTTAGCTCTTCTTGGGAACCAACCATGACTCTGAAGTTCAATTCCATTAGCAAGGCCTGGGATGACAGTTTTGCAATGGAAATAAGTCCTTCAAGGAAGAAATTTAGAAAATCACAGGAGGGTTTGCAGCCCCAGGAGGGACTTCTGATCCTCTCCTGAGGGTTTGCTATCTCCTGTTGAAAGCACCAGAGTCATTGGGTGGAAAAACTGCAATTTATGGTCAAGTCTAGCTTCAAATTGTGACACGAAATTGAAGTTTCTTGTGCAGAACTACAATAATAGTGACACAGTAAAAGGGAAGTTACAGAAATTAAAAAAGTCTCATGAAATGTAATCGGCTAAATGGGCAATGTTATCTATGTTCCCGGGATCACAGTCGACAGATGAGATCTGTATAAAGCTGAGAAGAGAGGTGACTGAGCAGAAAGTGAGGTGTATCTTCTCACTTGTGGGACTAGTAATTCTGGCTAAGGATGACACTGCTGACTATTTTAGCAGCCCTGAGAAAATAAGTCATGGATGATACAACCTTAAAGGTAAGAAATGTGCTTAATTTATTAAAAAGTTTGCTCTATTTTATAAGGAACTATGAGGTCCAAACAAAATTCCAACCATTCTTAGATCACAGAACCACAGGAGTAGAGGTGGAGACAGATAAATCCATCACTATCATCAGTGATTATAAGAACTACGTTGGGCAGGGGAGCGTTGAAGTCTTAACTAGAACTACCCTAAAAATCACCAGGGATGTATACATTTTCTAATAAAAATAACAAAGACAGCATGCCCTCCATGCTAGGCTAAACTTAATGACTTAATGAGGTTAATAACGATATGTCCTAAATTAGATAAGAAGTAATCATTTTAATGAGATTGTCATAGATCAGTACTGATTCCAAATATAGAACTTGCTATGAGTAGCATTTCCAATTCCCCAGGCATAATTTAGAATAAGAGAAGAGTTTCTTAAAAATTATTTAGAAGTTGAAGAATATGCCCAGTTGCTGCTAACTAGGAAGAGAATGTTAAATTCTGTAACACACTCTCATTGTCTACCTCCAACTTCTTTCACCAAAAAATAACAGTAACAAATAGGTCTGGTTATTAATCTGGGTAATGCAACTAAACTCTTTACAGGCAATTCCCACTCAATATATCATCCAAACTGGAAATTAAATGTAACAATGAAGGTTGTAACAATTTAAAGTAGACTATCATCTTTTTAAAAAATTGGTTATTAATTTGTATAAAACTCTTTTACAGGTAATTCCCACTAAATAAATAATCCAAACTGGAAATTACATGGAAAAATAAAGATTGTAACACTTTAAAGTAGACTATCATCTTTTTAAAAATTCTTTTTGTTATTTTTTATCGTATTTTTTCCATCGCCATTTAGTGCCCTTATACCCGCCTCCCCGCCACAATCCCCACACTGCTGTCGAGGTCTTCCTTTTTGATCAATCCCTCCACTCCCTAATCCCCACTGTGATCCTACTTTCTATCTATGAGTCTGTCTCTATTTTGTTGGTTTTTCAGTTTTTTATATGTGAAATCATATGGCATTCGTCTTTCTCTGACTGGTTTATTTCACTGAGCATAAAGTTTTCCAGGTCCATCCATACTGTTACAAAGGGTAAAATATTTTATTCTTTTTTGTGACCGAGTAGTATTCCACTGTGTAGACTATCATCTTTACTTGTGATAGCAATTGCCATCACAATTGACATCTTTAATTGTGATAGTATGAAAGTCAGAGAGACCATTATGGTTCTTTCACATTTTAGAAGAATTAAGGTCTACAAAGTACTGTAGGGGGTGTGGTTTCTATAAAAGGGAGACTGAACCATCATAGCCACTATTCGCTTAAGGGAAAAGTATAAGGAAAAGTACTATGTCAGGCTTATTATTTATTCAGGTAAATTCTCTTGCCCAATACTCAGTATACTGTGAAATCTTAATAATTACTGTCATCTTTCTCGAAGTACAATAACACTTCTGTTGCCTTTCTTTTTATTTTTTATAAGCTTTTTTTAAAATTTATTTTTATTTTTATTTTATTTTTTTTAGCCATGGCTTGTGGTTCTGTGGATAAGCACCAGCCTGTGAACCCAAATTTTGCTGCTTCGATTCCCCAGTCAGGGCACATAACCAGGTTGTAAGCCAGGACTCCAGCCAGGTCTATAGCTGGAGGCAGGCAAAAGGCAACCATACATTGATGTTTCTCTCCCTTTCTTCCTCCCCCCCTGCCTTTCTCTCTGGAAATAATGAATATAATCTTTAAAGAAATGATTTCTTATTATAGAAGAAATAAATCTACCCATTCTTAAAAGTCATAGCTCTAGAAACTTGACCCTTCATAAAATATATCCCAATAAATCAAAGAGTTAAACACTAAAGGGACATATTAAATATGCTCACAACTATCACTTCCACTGAACATGCTATCTCCTATGTTCTGGCTTTATGGTGACCCTCAAAGTGGGTCAAGGGAAAAACACAAAAGAAATGAGAAAGAGAGAGAAGAGAGAAGACATTTCATGATGGCAAAGATGGAAGAGTTCTCTGTATACCATATTTTCTTCTTAACACCTTCCTCTTTATATCTTAAAAACTATTATCATTTCTCCAGTAATATTTTGAAGTAGAAATCATATTCACCTAGGATAGTAGGTATCAGGCATTAATAATGTTCATTGTAATTTGTAAAGTTATGTCTTTTGCTTCCACTCTTTCTGATCCCTTTCCTTTGGAGGAGAAATAAATGCTGAAGAATAGTCAAAAGTTATCTACATAAAGGAGATGCAATTCTTAGCAAAGAACAAGAAGACTGACAGTCATTAAATATAGTGGGTCATGTAGTCTTCTAGACTTGTAGACATCACAACAATCCTAAGAAACAGGTAACATTTAATTGTTTTTGAGGGTGAAGAAACTGAGGCTGAAAGAGGTTAAACATAGCATGCCTTTGTTCTCAATGTCACCAAAAATGTGGACAGGAATTCTAAGGCAGGTTGACTGCAAGGTTGGCAATATACCCACAAAAGCATTCAATGTCATGATTCTTTCATTCCAAAACTATGTATCTGATCTTGAGGTTAAAAATAAACAAGAGCAAAAATTGAAATTCTTTCCACAGGTTATTAGGGAACTCATATTCTTTCACCTTCCAGAAAGTAACACTGTCTGAATATTTGCCCATGTTTGTAAACTGTATTTTGGGTAACTTCTCTTACAAGATTAGTATTTTTAGATTATGCTTTCTTAGCAGAAGACAGAAGGCCAATGTTGGCCACAGCGATGCTATTTTTTGTCTTAACTCAGGGAAAAGGCTCAGTCCAAATTATCTAGTATTCTATTGTCTGAACAAAATGGTTATCATTTCAGTTAGCTTTCCTACGAACTAGAAAATGAAACTGACCCTGCATAGTTTAAATTAGGAAAGTTGTCAGAAATTTGATGATTGTGACCACCCAATGCCTCAGGGTTGTAATGGATGCTATTTAACTTCCATTCAAATTAGCCTCATTTTTCTTTTTAAATCAATTTTAGGAAAGTATTTTAATTTTCATTTATCAATGATCTCAAAGGATTTTTTAAAAAGAAGATCTCATTTCTTTATAAAGCCAAAGTAAGAGAAATTATGCATGTGCATATAAATGCATATATAAATAGAAATATGTTGAGTTATAGACATCTTTGAGGAATTATGACAGCAGGAATCATTCCAAATAAAAAGCTAAACTTAGTTAGGATGCCTGCACAATATTTAATATTTGCATAAGATTGCTGATTGACCTCAATGCAATATTAATACCACCAGTTTTCCTTTGGACACTAATTGTGATCAGCAAAGAGATAAGGGAAAGGAAAATGTATATATAAGCAATACACATATATTCTGTAAAATTAAAAGTTACCTCCAGTGACATGTGAAATGTGGCTCATTTTGTTGGCTGGTAATTTTCTTTAATCTCATTTTCATGATAATTGTGAAAATTTTATAAATTATCCACAAGAAGGTTTTAAAAATGGATCTTGGGGTAGCACCCCTAACTGAAAGTTAAATCCCAACAACTATGTAGTTGAAATGAGCAACTCTTACACAAACGGACTGTTCTAAATAGGTAACTTATTTCTTTTGGTTAAGTTACATGTAAGGATAATCTAACCAGATTTGCTTTACATACTCATCCCTAAAAAACTAATGCTATAAACAGAGTGGCAGACATAATTAAAGCATTTACTAGTGGCAAATGATTAAAAAATTAGAATAAGAATTTATAATATAGAGTTGAATTGCTTGATTTTCATCAACTGCTTCTCTGTTCACTAGAGTTTTACTAATTGTTTTTATTCAGCTGACTATACCAAGTCTTCTCTTTATTTAAAATTTGAAATAGTATAAGTCACTGATTTGTTCAAAATATGTTAAAGCTATGGAAGAAATCTGAAGATCACAGAATTGTATATTTATTTGTGCAGTAAGACCACTGAGGCACATAGCAAAAACGGTTATATAGTTCTCGAACTATTTTAGTGCATGCAAGAGACATGATTAGAATATTGAATTTGTACTTTCAAATGCACCATTAACATTTTAGCTTAGCATGCTTTGTTCCCTAAAAATAAGCAGTCCATGTTGAGCAGAAATGTCAGGAAATCAATGAAAAGTAATTAGGAAGAGTGTTTCATGTCTTTGAGAAAAGCTCTGAAGGCAGAAAGGGGAGCTTGAACACAGTGACCAGTTAACGTGCTTCAGGTTCTTCCCCCCATAATATAAAGAAAAGGCAATCATTTACATTACTTTATTAAAAAGTAACCATATAAATGTCAAGAGTCACCCTGGGCCATATTTGCCATTGATGTGTTTGTTTTCCATTACAAAATCCACAATGGGAAGCTGCCTTGGAGAACAAACAGAACCCTACAGGCAGTATTAAGACATACCCATGTGTCATAAGCAACAAAGAAGAAAACAGTTTAACACTTAGTTATTTTAACTATTTCTATCATCTCTGAGCAAAGATAGTGAGGAAAGGAAATAATTACTGAGTGACTTCAACGTACCAGGGAAAAAATATACATGACCTCATAGGGCTCTCACAATAACCTGCACATTCTGTGTTATTTCTCCAACTTTCTGATAAGCAGATAGTAAACAATGTTTCAAAGAGATTAAAGAGTCAGCCAGGGCCGTACAGATGAAAATTTTCAGTTAAGATCCTAACCCTGATTACAAAGTCTCTGCGCCATCCAAGACACCACTGAAGAATTTTAAATGGTGCTTCTCAAAAATTTTGAGGGTCATACACTTCTTTCAGAATCTGGAGAATGCTGTGACTTTTTGTTTACACCTGCAAATAAAACACTAGCCTACAGTTTTGGGGTTTCATGGACTTTCCCTTTCTCTGAAGCCAATTCATAGTTATTCCAGGGATCTAGAGTTAAAATTTCTTCACCTGAGGTCGGACTACAAAAGACCTTTGACTTTTGCAATTCAGAATCTCAGTATCATGCTTCTGTGAGACATAAGAGAAAGAGCTATTTCCCTTTATTCATTATTTTTACTTGCTTTATTTCAGAGGCCTTTCTTAATAATCTCTCTTAATTAAATTTAAGAACATTTCCCAAATCACTGCAGGTCATGATAAGATAAAACAACACAAATTAGGAAGTGAAAGCTTATTTAGGAGTTTATTTTTTTAATATAAGTATAATAAGGGTGATCTAACCTTTAGCAGTTTATAATAAATAATGTCACTATGGTTTACAGATTACCTATGGTAATGAAAGAATATTTATTTTAAAATGTTCCCCATAACTTAAAAACACCAAATCCTTTGTACTTAGAATTTCAGAAACTACTGTAGGAGGGGCAGAAAGGAAGAGGGTTTCTCTCTAGCTTAATAGTCTTAAATATGCTTATTTTTAAGCTTGGACTAGCATTATTCAAGAGAAACTTCTGAAAGAGAGCTATGGTAACAACTCAATTTAATAAAAAATCACATTTTTCCTAAAAGAAACAAAGCCCAAATACCAAGCACTTTTTAGACTTATTTTTATTTGTGTGTTTTGGGTTTTGAAATGCATAGCTTCAAAACACCAGGGGGATCTACTTAAATCTTAAAAAATAATAATTTTAATAGAAAATTCAAAGTTGAAATATTTTAACATTTAGTATGAAAATATATTCACATAACTCTAAATATTGTTGGCCATAAAACATAAATGTGTGTAATAGCACGGACAGTCAAGGTAGCACTTTATTTCACATTCAACTTAATTAACATGATCTAATTATTTCCTTCTGAATTGCTCTGAAAACAGAGGAAGCACTGTCCTATAGTGACTTTGTTCCTCTTATCTTCCCTAGAGTGTCACAAAAGATTCAAAAGAGAATCTAGCTCTTATTCTGAACAATTTTCTCACCCTAGAACATTATTATTATTGATTTTAGGTAACATTTTATTATTACTACTACTAACCAGTATAAATATAACAATGCATATTTTTCTTATAGAAAAGGAAAGGCAATCTGCTACATCTAATAATTGGTTATGAATTATTCTAATTAACTGAATTAAAGTGCCATTTATCAAGTAATAAATGAGCATGACATCCAACACAGAATGCAGATTAGTTTGAAATGTATTGCTTTCTCTATATAGGGATAGCTTTTTATTTTTCTAGAATATTCAGCTAATATTGGAATGAAAAGAATTTAAAAACTGATTTTACAGTAGGAGTTTATAATTTATCACTCAGTTCCAACAGTATATGGCATTTTAAGTGTTTCCTTTGCTAAGAGGATGTACAATTGCCCTACACACACACACACACACACACACACACAGCCATAAATAAAAAAACAAACCTTGAGGCTGTATTTTTTTCATTCAGTCCTCCAACTGGTTTTTATCAAAAAGGTTAGAATTACACTACAATATTTCTGCTGTACCTGAGGGATTTCTACTTCATTTCTGTTGTGGGTGAAGCTTTCAAATTAAAGCTCACTTCAAGCTAACAAAGTATACCCCCTACACATACACACTCACACTCCGTTGCCTTTTTCTGTGCTTTGATAGTCTCAGGATTCAAGTCCAAGGTCAAAGTCGGTGTCAATATAAAGACTTGCTTTTGGGCTCTAAGTAGCCCAGGGCCGGGCAGGGTGCAAATTCTAGAGTTAGGTTCCCATTAATATTCCAGGTCTACCTGTCTCACTACACTGTGGAGGTAAAAGCACATTTGGAGTCCCCAAGTTAGGCTGAATTTGCACGAGAGCTGCTCTGACTTCAGCCAAGTGCCACAGAGGAGAAGGGACTCCCAAGCACTGCTGGTTAAGAGAAGGTGAAGGGCGCACAGGCCACTTTTCGAGCTAAGGGCTACTAACGCTGCCAGCAGGTTCCCGGGAGAAGACGTGGAAAACCTTGATCACCGTCCCCACGTTTCCCTCTGCTACCCTGTGTGCCCCTGGCTCCGTCATCGCAGAAAACAGACGTCAGAAAAAAGAGTAGAAGGAACACTGGCAAAATGTAATGGAGAGGGCAGAACTCTTGGTTAAGAGGCTCAGAGGTTCCCCTATAAAGAATGTAGATGAGAACCCAAAGGTCACTGGTTCGATTCCCAGCCAGGGCACATAACCAGGTTGCAAGCCAGGTCTCCAGCTGGGTCTGTGGCTGGAAGGCCACAGATGAAAGGCAGCCATGCATTGATGTCTCTCTTCCTCTCTGCCTCTCTCCCTTCCCCTCTTTCTAAAAATAATAAATAAAATCTTACAAAAAAAGAGAATGTAGATGAAACTGATGTTTGCTGTGGGAGAGTCAAGAGAATGGTATTGGTCTTCAAATATATCAGAACGGGGCATAGGAAACATTTATGTACCTGGTGGGGCAAAGGTAGGTTTACAGTGTTGAGGGTGCAAAACACAGTTTACTCTTGTGTTATTACGTATTAATTGCTGTATTATTTTCCATGCCAACAACTGTACACCTGCTTTTGCTCCACCCTGTCTATAAGGGGTAGAAACTGGGTGGAGTCAATGGAGGCTACAGGAACACCAAGTTTCAGCTGAATATGGGGTGAGTAAGTTTGTACAGCTCAGCAAAGATAAATGGATCAGCTTTGGTAACTTGGCCACGTCCCTGTCACAAAAGAAAGCATAGGCTGTGTTTCCTCAGCGGGACTCAAGGACATGAGGGATGGGGTTAGACCTCACACCATCCCAGATTTCTTCCAAATTTGAGGTTCTCTGATTTTAAGGAGAAGATTAAATGGTTTATCAGCGAGGCTGGTGGTTTGGGCTGAACTCAACAATGTTCAGATTTAAGCAAGATATGACATGATTTTTACAGATCACAAAAATGCTACATCTTAATTTCAAGCATCGCATTCTGATTCCTCAATTTGTAACTGGTGCACATAGGGACAAATTCCTTAATGTCTGTCACAGAGTTTCTACTTCTGTAAAAGTCTAAAGCAGAAATTTTGCCCTTTTAGCAGCTTTTGTCAAATACAGCAGAAGCCAGTTAAAATAATGAGGTCACTAAGCACATGCTGATTGCTATTCCTAAAGCTATAATTTATCAGATACTTAAAACATTTCTTTTGGCAATGTAAAAATATTTTTGTGTTCAGAATTTTAAAATATATTTAATAATAGACAGAAGCTAATATATCCAATGGCTATAAGAAGCTAATCCCAATGATCACAAATCTAGAATGACAGGCATTAACTGCCTCTCTGTCCCCACAGATCACTAATTTCATTGATGAGACTTCCTATAGCTTTTATTGGCCATCAGCAGATGAATGGGGGTGGGGGTGGGAGAACTAAATGCACCAGGACCCATACAACCTGCCTGTAAGTGATAAATATGAGCTTGTTTGTGCTATGACTTGAAGAACACTGTATTTCAGTGATGTTTTCCAGGCAGAAATACTAAAACATGTTCCATTGATTTCATGACAAGAGTAGCAAAATAAAGCATGAAATAATCAAATTGTACCGAAATGCAGGGAATATCCATGCATTTTTCTCAAATCACAAACTGGTTTGAGCCTTGGGGAATCAGATCTTGCCTTTTAGTACAGGTTATTTTGTTCGTTTTTCGTTTGCTGTTGTCACATCTTATATATATGTAAGTACTTGCGTTTCTATCCTTGTGTGTCATGCAGATTAATCTTCCAGTCTATTAAACAAAAGTTCTTTCATTGTGTCTTATGCAAAGCATCTTATACAATTCAGTAAATTTTAGATTTAAGCCTGATAGTATTACGGGTTCCTCAAATGAAAACATCTAAATTATAAACAAATCCTTGAAAAAAGGAAATCATTTTGAAGATTCAATCAACTCTAAATTCATTTAAGCCGGCTCAACAAATCACTGTTTAAAATGCACCAATTTGTCACACTTTTTACTTAATCTGTCCCCCTGCCTCCACTTTTACTGCCTCCCCAGAGAGTATTGAGAGATGGAGAACAGGGAGCAAACATAAAAAATAAAACCTTCTTTTTAGCACACCTTGCATACATTATTATTCTATTTAGATGGCTGGTGGACCACTGGCAATTTGTTAAATTAACTCATTTCCTCTCCTCTGTATCATTCTTTGTTATTGAAAGGCCACAGCTCTGCACCATACAGAGCCATTAGTCTATAAGTGCCTGTTCAGCAGAGTCCATTTTTGCTGATGGTATCTGAAGTCACCATGTGCAAATGGGTCAGAGAGAAGCACGAGTGAAGACCATCTGCATTTCCCTATAAAAGAGGTTGCTTTTTCAAAGGCTGTATGTGTTGAAACACTATCTTGATGAAAATGATAGGTATGTACCACTAATTGTTTTCAAAGCCCTCATTTTAAAAACTAGAGCCTAAACTTTAAGATGTGTGAATATTTTTATGCCAAATACTTGACAAAACTTTCCTGTGTTAATTACAAATTTTAAAAACAGCTTGCTTTGTTACTGTTATTTTTTAAAGTATACTATTTTTAAGTAAGGCTGTTAACAGATTTTCATTTCTACATTTTCCTTTCTATGATTAGACTGGCCGGAAGAAAATAAATTAGTTTCTTTATTCACCTATTTATCAAAAAAGACAATCTTATCAATGAATTTTACTTAAAAATGAATTAGAACTGCCTCTTAAACCAGTTCCTAGCAATCCCTAAAGTCCCGAAAGAAACTATTTTACAAAAAACAAATTTGTAGAAGTTAAAGAGAAAGTAACATCATACAATATTTCTATATAAGATTCATTTACATGTGTTTATGTGGCAGGAAAACTCCTTTTCTTTTCCCAAGTGATATTGTTGCTTCAAAGATATACAACTGATTGATACTCAGCTGATGAAAAGTTCATTTTTCTTCAGTCCCATGTTCCCCCCTCCCTTTTTTTTTTTTAAGGCTGGTGTCAGATGCTCAATGAAGAATACTAAACCAAGGAACACTGTGCATGTTCCTTCATGATCACTTTCATGATCTATTGTTATCGGGGTGGGGAAATTAATTTTACTTGTTCTTGCTTCCAAATTGATTCTAAATTGATATCTTAGATCACACTAGAAAAGTTTGGGAATCCGAATAATTTGTATTGCTCTGCACGTAAGAAAGTTATAAACATGGCATTAAAGCCATGTTTGTGAAAGTAATATTTTAAAATTTGTGAAATGTTTGTGAAAATAATATTTTAAAGATCATCAACAGGGTAGCTCTACAATTGCAATGAGACAAGAATAATCAAAGTGCTTCTCATATCCACTGGGAAACTGAAGATAGAAGAATGTTTCAAAAATAGTAGCACGTATGAGATTATTTGCCCCACTATAGGGCAAATGAGAAGAGAAAATCTTAAGACTTCAGGGGTCAGGGCAACATCCTGCCCCTGCTGCCCAGCCCCCTGCCCTGAGCAGTGTTGTGCTCAGGTTCTAATTAACTCAAAGTCCTGTAGGGCTTCAGAGCCAAATAGTAAGGCCAGAGAGAGGCAGGGAATACCTCTAGTCTTCATATACATTGTCTGAACCACCTCCCATCCATTAGGCAAGATTAACAGCATTACTTAGGAAATTCAAATATAAAAATACCTCTGTAAACAAATAAAAAATATAATTTAACGTTACTCTGTACAGTTACTGATTCATTTGAGGCACAAGCTCAAACAAATTTGCACTTGTAGGTGCATAGGTACTTTTACACTCGTTTGTATTTTTGTTGAAAAATCCCTCCATTAGAGAGAGGAAAGATGAAAAAGACAAAAATGGGACTGTAAGACATTAAAATAGCCTAAGCAATCTTATAATTCACCTCTATTTTTTGATGTCTCCCTTTTTCAAGTTCCAAGAGCTCACTGACAATTTTGCAAGTAAAATTCCCAATAATACTGAAAACATTACTAACATTCATTAATCCATTCTCTTTTGCAAATGAACAAACATGCGCAACCAGGTTCCATCTGTGCCCATTAGGCAAAATTGAACTTGGCCTCATGTACCTTTTAGAAGCACACATGTTTTGCTATGCACTTTGTAGAAGTGACTTAGTGGGGTCATGTTTTAGATGTGGGCAGTATCTCATCAATGCCTTCAAGACAGCACTTGGGACATGTTTTCCTGAAATAGCCTTTTCTTTTTCTAAGATTTTTCCATTTTTGATATTAGGCATGAAAGCCAAGTCTCAATAATGAGAAGTTGTTAGTCCTAGGAAAATGTTATCCTTCAAAGCATGATTGATTTCTGGGAAAAGAGAAAAATCCGATCCCTAGCATTCCGATTTATTTTAGGATGAAATCTCAAGGATATGCCATTTTTGTGATCTCATGATCTTAGTATCACATGTTGGTTTATGGACTTTCAAATTCAGTTGGAAGAGTTTCTATTCAGGTGGGTCCCTCCATCATCAAAGTGTACTGACACATTTTCTTTTTGTTCAAGCAGGTGAATGCTGGACAGTTTGAATACTTTAAGAGGAAAATATGTAACTAATTCGTAAAGTGACAATTGATAAATAATCAATAATTTTTAATCAAGTTTTGCAAAGTGAATCATCTTTTAGTTGAGCACATTATCTTTAGTTGACAACTTTGCCCATTTCAAACTAGGTTTTTGTTAAGTTGAGAAATCAGGGGTCATATGAAATTTGAAAAATCAGAATTACTTAAGTGAAAGACCACAGCCATCAACATTTAAAAAACATTTTTACATATGCTCACCCCCTTGGTGGTTATGTCCCTCTTTCACTGAATTGCCATTCTTCTGAGAGAAAAATGCTGTTGTATTTAACAGTCGAAAGTGACCAATTGTGAGAAGTTATCATTCTTGGCATTTCTGCCTTTTGATTTAAACACTGAGAATAAATCTCACAGTACTAATTTGTTAAAAAAAATTCTGAGTTCTTTAGGGCACGTAGGTTCCGATTTATTAGAAAACCTAAAATGCAGATTTTCTAAAAAAGCTACTGGATCATTTGTCAAGCCTGTGCTTCCTAATGCTTATTACATCCTGGAGAATAAAGATTAGTGTAGGATCATAAATATCACAAAAATCATGGTGCTCTGAGAACACTAACAGGGACCTGGCTGCCTCTGGAAAGCTGGAAAAGGTTTCCCAGGGGAAGGGACCACCAAGGGGAGATTTGAAAAGGGGGTTATCTAAGTCAGCAGGGTGGTGTGGGAGGTGGGTGGGAGCACTGTAGATATGCCTAGAAGAGGACTTGTTTGAAGATCCAAAGGCAGGAAAGGACATAGCAGTTCCAGGGAGTGCAGGTCAGTGTGGTTTAGGGTCGAGAGGGCTGGACTGAACTTGAGAAGGAGGGAGGGCAAGAGCATACAGAATCCGGCATGAAATGGTGGTTGTTAGTTTAAAACCTCTGCAGGGTATTTACTTATATAAATTGCATGTTCCATTTGTACCTCGTCAAATAACTTATTGAGCCTCTCTGTTCATAGAGATAACCTTTAACTCAATTCTTTTAGTTGACATGCAGGGTAAACTCAAGGTACCAATTAGTATAGGTAAACAGAATAAGGATTTATTGTATTTGTGGTGAAAGGATTAGTTTTTGAATAAATAAAAAGGGATGTAGATTTTTAAAAGGTAATTCTGATCTGAGTTCTATTTATATGACTGCATAACTTATATAATGGTTTGTATATTAGAGGTAATTAACTTGCTTCTTTAAGAGACTTTATCTAATATACATAGATAATTTAATTTTCTGTTCATGTCAATTTTGAGGTAAGGAAAAGCATTCATCTTAGCTCTTTTATTTTAGTCACAATATTGCTAAGGTTATTTCATCAGTTACACATATAAAATATTTCACTGTTCATTAACATGAAATAAAAGCGTTGTAATAAATAACATATAATAATACTACACCCGTGAAATCAATTGTTTTACATTAATAAAGAATTTGCTAGCTACAAACACAAACACATAGGTTTAGAGTTCTAGTCAGAACACTCTCTTCAAAAATAACTTGAACAACAACAATAAAGTTAAAAAAAAAAATAATAACTTGACTGGGGGAGTGAGAAGGAGGAAACGAGAAGTGATATCTAATGGGTATGCGGTTTGTTTTGGGGGAGATGAAAATGTTCTGGGATTAGACAGGAATGACAGGTTGCACAATTTTGTGAATACACAAAGGCAATGAGTTATACACTTTGGATGGACAAATCTTACGGTATGTTACTTGCATCACAATAAAGTTGTTAATAAAAAAATTTTTTTTTCAATACCTTAACCTATTAAATCCTTAGAAGGGGAGATACATGCATTTGGCTATTTTCTTACATACTTATTGGTCCCTTCAAAACCCAAACCCCTATGTTATCGATTAAGAACCTGCATATTGGTATTAGATCATTAGGAATATGAGTACATTTCTAGAGAAAAAATTGCCCAAGACAACAGAAGGCACAACATTCTAAAAGAATTATCTCAAAAGCTGCACTAAGCACTTTCATGTAATGGCATAAAACCAAAAGAAATTAATAAATAAATAAGAAGGAAAGAAACCAGAAAATCTTGTTCTCTTACATTTTATTTCACCTTTCCATTCGTTTGTCAAGTCCCAATGCTAAATTACATCTACATTTGACTATATTCAAAGATGGTTCACACAATCAGACAACTGTCACATAACTATTCTCTTGTGACTTGTCTAGGAAAGCAGATTTCATTCCTTACAATTACATTCATCACTAACCCAGGCAAGCTGTTGAACTAATCAGAATCTGGGTCTGACAACTGCTCTAATTTACTGATTCCATTTCTGTGCCACCGTGGGCATACCCAGCCCCTCAATCTCTGTCAACAACAGAATGGGAGGAAATAGACAAGTCCCATTTTTAATAATTACTTAATTAAAGGCAGACTGACTTACACTTGGACAGCAGTGTTCATCCATGCAAAATTACTCAAGTACAGTTTCTAACTGACCACGGGACAGATGCACTTTTGTGAAGTGGGAACCCAAACACAAATTCACAGAGATAAAAGAGAGAAGATAGATTATCATTAATTTACAATAGCACATTTAAATCTACATGGAAAAATAACTATGGATTAGCTTTATTTAGTGTCTTTATCACTGGAAGCATTTCTAACGGTATTTATGGAATTTCTTCCAGGACACGTTATGCCTTCCTTGCGAATGGGTCAAGAAGGTAATAGATTTCCATGGTCTCTCTAGGCAAAGTCCCAACTGAAGGTGGTTATCAGACCCAATGTGTTATGGACATCACTCCCAGCCCTCAGAATTTAATATTATGTGAAAAGTCAAACCCAAGCAATGGCTGTATCCACAGTAGTTTTACCATCTCGTCTCCTTGATATACTTGTTCCTAAAAAGACAGGCTAGAAATTCTCTGAATCTAGTCTTTGTAAAGTAGAGAAAGCCATTGAGGTTATGAGTTATTTCCTTTCTGAAAGCCATCCTGAATTAAACTGAAATGGGACCTTTGCTTCTTTACCCAGGTTTCTTGCTAACCTCCTAGGCCTTTATTTTGGCATTATCCTTTGTGACAGAGACTCGGGGCTCTTTTATAAGTCCCTTATTTCCTACCTCCTACTGGCTTTACCTCCAGTACAATCAGAGGGATGCACAGCTGCTGCTGTACCACCCTAAAACTGTGCTTCAGTCTTACAAACTGGATTGTGGGCACATTCCCATATAGCTACTTGAGATTAGAAGATCCCATCTGCCCTCCTAACTCTCCTACAATGAACTTCGCCTACAGTGAATCATTGACGTGTATTTCTGGATGTTTCACTCCTTTTATGCTTCTTCCCTTTTCCCGCTATTCCTTGAATGCTATATAAAAAAACAATTTCATTCTATGTGCTTTACTCAGGTGTTTACTCATTGAAATTTACTGTTATCTTTTCAGCAGGTTTATGTTGTAACAGATCGTTCCGTATGGTACGGAGGTATCATTGACAACACTGAAATTTGTTTCTCTAATTCTTAATAAGCCTAAACTATAATGCAGATGCTATAAAAAGTAACAGATCCGTAGTTCCCTGATATATGAAAATCATATCTGCTTTTGCAATTTATTTTTGTGATACAGTTTTACTCTAATTGATTGACATGTCTTTTGATTGGTCTGCTATACTATATACGAAACAGTTCTAGCTCACGCATGTATAGGTAGGAGCTCTAAATTTATCAGCTCTCTTTTTTAGAAAGTTATGAGTTGAAAGTTGACTACAGTGTGCATTTATTCTGGAGGACTACATCAGCCCCACGAAAGCATGTTGACACTTGAGGGTAGTTCAATATTACCATATTGCTCAATTAGGAAGCTTTGAAAGATTCTTACCTATAGGACAAAGAGGTGAGAATTTGGCACAAAGCAATCCTCTGATTTGCTCACACCCAAAATGAATGGTTAACTTTTGATATGAAGGAAACACTTAATAATCAAATTTAAGGTTTCTCTGAATTGTCCATGATAAAGATTACAGGCGTGCAAATCTCAGAGAAATGACTAGTCCAGGACTCTCCCTTGCTAATTAGAGTTAGTGCCATACTAATTCTTCAACAGAAAAGGTTGACTCCAGCTCAGTCCACATGATTCTGCTTCAAGTTTTCTCAACCCACTTCAATGGAGAACTTTAGCTCTCATGTTTAATGTAATAAGGAGGTCGGTTCCACAAATGAGATTGCAGGCAACACCCACCCAATCCTACAGTTTACAGAACTTTGATTCTATTTACCTACATCAAGTCCACAAATCAGACTTCTGAAACAACCTTTAAAGCTGGATTACCTTGCATTTGAAGGTTCCTGGCAAAGAATCATGAGCCTTTACTACCTCCCATCCTCAATGAACTGGTGAAAACAAATTTAAAGACATGGATAATAGCTGCAGAAGTTTTGAGGCTGCTTCGTATAATCAATATTTCTGAAACAGAGGTAATTTGCAAGGCACTTGTATTCTTCCACAAGTGAAACAGCTGGTTTCTGTTGACAGAGGAGTTAAATGTCAAGGAAAAGCAGAACTTGAGAAATTGAGGGCTTTCCACTGAAAAGCGCTATGCTCTTTTTGCCCTAAGAAAAAAGAAACGAAGCTTTCCACTACTTGTATCTTCTTCCTCCTCTAAGGTAATTAGGGAACTTTGAAAGTGAAGAGGATCATGACATTATCCAATATGATCCAACTCTTGGGAAAGCTTTTCTAAGACAGGAGTAGTTTTTTTTTTTTTTTTTTTTCATTTTCCCCTGTCCCCCTGAGGCTATTGGTTTTGATGGGAACAGCCTCCTTCACATTATAGTTTAGTGACATAAAGCTTTCTCTTCAAAACTAAACAAATGGAAAACCGTCCTAATTTCCACCTGGGGCTGGGGGGTGAAGAGGAGAAACACAGAAATGGAAAACTGGCAAACACTGTTGGAAAGGAAGCAAACACATTCTTCTGGGTCAAAATCATCTAATTTTGTGGTCACTTTCATTGACTAGTCAGTCTGATTTTTAGCGTCCAGACGCTGGCTGAAAATTCTGTGGACATTCCTTTGCTTTGCTCTTGGACTGTCTGCATTGTTTGCGCATATCCTCATTTGGACATTTTATCAATAACGGGACACCCAGTTTCTTACTTCCTCCAATATTTAAATAGTCTCATTTCTAAGCATCTGATTTTTTAGTAAATGACACTTACCCATACTATCAAACACGGGCGGTACTCCTGATCATGTGGCAGTCTACGGATCTGGAGACCCACACACGCCCTGCCGGTGCCACCGTCCAACATCACAGTGAATGTCGAGTCACCCAGCTTTAAGCTGGGCTTTAAACAATTTGTGACTTGCATGGTCCTGTGTTTGAAGCCCATAGGGAACCTTTTGCCTGTGACTAACTCTTCCCCAGCTGCTCTGTCATGTTTCCATTCACCAGGTACAGAAGGTGTCATTATTTTGCTTTGGATTCATTTCAGCACTTCTCCACAAAACTGTAATAACGATGCACAGACATCTTTCAGTTTTGTTTAGCAACTCTTTTTGAACTCCTCACAGATTTCGAATGCTTTTTAAAATGTAGTTACTTTAGTAACATTTTTTTAATTGTATTTTTCCACAACCATTTAACTCCATTGTCCCCTTCTCTTTCCCATAATTACCACACTGTTGTCCATGTCCATAGGTCCTTTTTTCCTTTTTGCTCAATCCCTCCACCCCCTAACCTTACCAACTCTTGAAGTCACAACCTTGTAGGCAAATTTTAGCACCTGAAGGCTGACAGGTTGACTCGGATTTCCCCTGCCCTCTCCTTTTGTATCATCAGTCTTGACTGCCAAGGTAGAGCTTCAGGTCCTGTTCAGAGCTGGGTTATAGTAAAAAGGGCTGGGCTTGGAGCACAGTGTGGGGCCTGGGCCCCAGTCCAGTTAACCTGAGCTCTGAGGCATTTCACACCACTAACAAACCCTTTCTAGGCTGTAGGGTCCTAATCTGTAACACGAACGCTAGATACCCTCCACAGCTCCTTCCATTTTCCTACAAGGACACTGTGTAAGAGCTGCAGGAGGAAATATCATGAGCATTGTGGGCGGAGTGCTAGTATCGTCTCCCCACTTCACATGTGCACACACCCACACATTCTGCTTGATTCACAGAGGATTTGAGACATGACCTAATTTCATTTAGGCTCAGGATCTTGTCAGTGTGGGTCTTCATAGTTGCTTTATACAATTAAAATATGGAATATGAGACTAGAGCTCAGACTTTATTATTATTAGTCATGCTCAAAAGAAAAATAAGAAACTGATCTAGGGGAATGATGGATCAGCAAGGAAAGAAAAAACACAATGAAAAGAGCATGTAAAAAAGTGAAGCACCTCCTGAGACCAAATACTACAACCCCTGAAATGTCAGAACAGTTATATATTGAAAACTCTTGAGAAGAAAATACTTAAATTGGAACACTCATCTATGGGAAAAAAAGATACGAGAACATTGGCAAAGTCCAAGGATGAACATCTGCAATCTCGGATTTAAAATTATGATCATAATTGATACTAGCAAGTGTTGGATATAATTTGGGATGTCTATTTTTAAAATGTGAGTTTTAACCAGACAGATTCTAGGGGTGAAAGGCAGAACAGAAGATTAAGTTACAACTCTGTAACCTCGGTGAAAAGACTAGACTAGCCTCTACCTGGTAGAAAGTGCTGGACACATAACGATGAAGAAAGCCCAGCTAAAACTATGCCAAAAACCTGCTCTTGAGGCTGGATGAGAAGACAGAAAAGGCGAGGGGGAAAGCATGAAGCACGAGGCACAGATCATGATGTACAGTCTTTCAAAGGAGAACCTGAGAAGAAAGTCAAGTGTCTGTAGCTAAGCTGTCTTTTGCTTACTATTAACAAATACAATGTATGAATAATGAAACAAACATTTTTCTTATCCACGGGGAGCATCTCTCCCTAGGCCAGTGTGGTTCACAAGGTTTTGATTTTACTGTATCAAATGGGAGAAAATGAACACAAGGGATATGTATGTTAAGCCATAGTTTCTCCAAGGGAAATCAAAATTTTGCAGCTGTGGTAGAGCTGGCACCTTGCACCTGATGATTCCTAAAATAGAGACTGCTGACTAAAGGAAAGCATGCCACTTCTGGCTTCTATTCCCAACTCCAGGGCCTGAAAAAATGTGAATCCTTTGCAAACTGAAGTGTTCACTTAAAAATGAGTGACCTACAGAGGAGAGAAATGAGGCTGTCCAGGAGCCTCTAATCTATTTTTGTATAATGCAATCTCCTCTGAGATTATTGTAAGTCCAAAGAGCAGCCCTTACTTTATCATCTTCTTTGGGGAAAAAAAAAGACTTCTTAGCTGTTCACAACTAGTCAAAACAGCCACCAGCAAGAGCATTTGGTGCTTGGGCTCTCCATGAGGAGACGAGGACCACGATGATTTGCTCATATTTTAAAACTCTGATGCGTAGGATGTCTCACTTTCTAGTACCCAGGTAGACTTGTACACATCGATGCAGTGACTCCAACAGAGAAACCACACGCATGGCGAGCTGGGAGGGGTAGGTGCACAGGGGCGCTCATCTGCCTTCCTCCCCCATGCACACGGGGTAGGTGTCCTTAAAAGGAGCTGCACTGGCTCTTCAGCACTGGGGTGGGACTCAGATTTATTAGCCAATGCTAATAAATGTATCCTGCTTTTGCTATTTTTCTGCAACTTAGAACAGAAAGGGTAGTGGGGCCTGGAATAATCAAAAGCCAAATGCTGTTGTTCATTGCACACACATACATGATGCCAACTTAATACATGGGTATTTTTGTGGCCTGCTTTAATGTGTGGGGGATTGTGGGGTTTGATGAGTTTCTTCAGGAATCTTTCATTTCACCATTTTTCCTCTTAAAAAGGGACTTGAATTCCCTGTAGACCAGCCTTATGGGGCCCAAGCCCAGCTGGGATCTAGAGCTGCGGAAACAGCTAGACCGCCTGTCGCAGCAGTGCCAGGCCAAAGGCCCTCCATGACAGAAAATCATGTGCTGCTGGACAAATTGACTTTGCTAAGAGTCTGAATGAAACTGACTCACTCATGATCCATTAGGCAACTGGCTGGCATCCAACAGGCCAGAAAATAACTATGCAGAATAAATCTCTGTGTCTGTTGCCAGCAGCCTGTCGTATGTATGTGACAGGTAGCGCTACCCTGTCCTGAAAACACTTAAAAGAAAGAAAGAAAAAAAAAACCCCTACCTGATTGAATTTGGAATATACTTAGTCATTATGCATATTAGAATTGGGTTTGGGAGGCTAATTAAGTTATGGAAATACAGAAAGAGGAATAGGAAATAGACCTCAAAAGTTTATTCATCTGTTTGTCCAAGATTAGCTCAGTGCTATGTATACAGTGATGCCCAATATAGGTATTTTGTTGCTAGCTATGGATGATGGTGATGTGACCAAATCAATACCATTTTTTTCTCCATGGAAAACTGAACATGTACAAACTGCTTTTGATTTTCAATACATAAAAACTCCCCAACCATTTATACAAAAGCTAAAAGAAGAATGCCATTTAAGTGTCCCCTTCATACGATGCAACTAATTCCCCTATTAGTAGGGGAAAATACCAATTTGCAAATAAATCACACTAACGATTCCCACTTCTTTGTTACTATTACTATATCCAACTTATGCATAATCTTACTACTTAAAAATCTTTTCCAAAGTTTTAATCAAACAAGAGCACATAAGCACATAATTCTCTTTAAGAATTGCTCCCCATGTCACAAAAAATATCTTTATCTATTTATTAGTATATTTAAAAAATAATTGGTAATTGCAATTGAAATTCTCTTCTCAGACAGGCTATTTTCAGGGCCTGTGTTTCTTACCAGAATGTCCAGTGCAATTTGGAGAAGTGCAGACCTGGACAAAATAGGGGATAATGACATGGAACACAAGGTTTAGCGGAGTCATGAAGAGAACCTGCATTTCCCCTTTGTCTAACCTGTGTGACAATGAAGTTTATAGAATACTTTTTTTGCAGAGATACAGGAAGTTATGCTCAATAAATTGCTACCTCCCACGCACACACACAGACAGAGATAGACAACAAATTCTCTAGATTACCCTGTAACTTTCAGAATGAAATCCATCATATAATAAATTGTGAGATATTCCTACTAGGAATGAGATAATATGAAAATCACCTTCTATTCCTACCTCTTTTGTGATGGGCACCCAGCCTAAGAAGCATCAAGAGCCCTGAGGAAGGACTGCTCTGCTCAAGGCTCCTACTGATTTGATATTCAGAAGATAAAAAGGAAAGGTGATTTTGTGTATCTTCCCTGCTTTGTTTACATGCCCACGGGAGTTTATCTGCACCAGGAGATCTACCATGGTGGTTTTAATCCTTTGGAACCCAGGGTCTTTACAGACTATTAATGTATAGGAGCTTTAGAGCCTAAAGAAAATTAAATAAAGCCTACACTGATGGATTAAGTGTCCTGCCACAACACAGCAGATTCTCTTGGTAATGCAGTAGAGGGCACCTGGCAAATGGCCCTGCAGATCCCTGCTGCCACACAGGCCAGGGTGGGTCAGCCATGTTAAACTGGCACACACAGTAGACCCAGTCTGATTGGAGTAGAGCAGATGTTTTCACATAGTGCTGGGTGGGGAAGGGAGTGGAGGAGTCATTACTGTGCCCTCACGGGGTGCTGCAGAGCCTTAAGAAAAACATGGGACAATGGAATTATGGGTCCTTGGGTCCCATTATTACTGTAACAATAGGAAATCTATTTTATGGTTTTAAAACAACATAATAGAATTTAATTTGAGAAAGTAAAGATTCTGATGATTTTAAACACTGAAAAGCACCAGGATCCAAACTGGCCTTGAGCAACTAGCAATATTGGAGTCTGACTCATTCAAGGTCCTGTTATGTTCAGCATCTCAAAGTTGAGGGTGTATCAAAGTTTCGCTCAGGAAGGGCATGGGTATCTCAAACCACCTGACCTAAGACAGACCTAACATCTCAGACAGTCCCCAGAACAAAATCAGCTTCCTATTGGTTCCCCTACTCTAGACCAGGCCAGACAATGTAATTCAAGCTACTAAAATTAGAAGAGAAGCTAAAACATTTTCAGAGGCACGTGGTAGGAAAAATTTGACTAGGGCATTGTCATGTCATAAACATGAATTTCTGCAGTTCTTTATGGCTTGATGCTCTTGGCCATGAGCTATATTAATAGTTAGGAAAAAAGGTGTGAAGCAGTTATTAAGATGATGAAATGAAAATATAAATGTAATGTTACCACAGTGTTTCTCTGTTCATTGGAATATAAGCCAAAATGAGCTCTAGTTGCAAAAATATATAATTTAGCTACTTTGGGGGGAAAAAAACCCAATTTCATGTACCCGTTGCTCACTGCAAAAATACAAAAGGCAAACCTTGTTGGGGAAAAATAGCAACTAGAGCAGTTTATTCACAGTCATTGCAGTCTAAGTATATAGTTCTAGAAGCAATTTCTGTTCATCCGTCGTTTACTTGCAAATATTAGGGAAGAAAGGCAATTTTTTTATCATTGCACATTTATGGAGAAATAATACAGAGTCTGTGAACTCTTCCTTTTTTTTTTTCCTTGATGTTGCTATAATCCTAGTTTATCTACAAACTGCCCAACATCCAAGTCTGGACTCAAAAAGCAGATATTATGAGACTCCGTGAAGGGGGAAGGTCTTATCACAAAATTTTTTTCGAACTCTACCATTTGATCACAAAAAGTCCAACTATACAAATAATAGCCTCACTTTTTCTTGGACTGCTTATTCGGTTGGCTGAGGGTTGCTTTTTCAGCCGTCTCAATCCCCTCGGGCATTCAAGATACTATCTTGCTTTTCTTGGCTGCAGCCCTTGACTTGGAAAACATCTGGGCCACAAGGCACATGTTGTGTTTAAGATTATGGTGTGATGACCCTAAGAGGCTGACTACAGCCTAGACAATACAAGAACAACTGCGATGCGGAGTAATTCAGCATTTCCAATGCCTAATAGATGAACCAGCAGCAAGCTGTGGTTTTAATACAATAAAAACAGAAACAGAATAAAACGAGAAGGGAGCTGAGCTAAGGGAGAAGAGACTCCTAATTTCTTTTTATTAGTAATCTAAAGTGGCATTTTAATAACTTAATATAGTATTTAAGTAATTGTTGAAAAGCTGTCACTCTCATTACCCTGGGTCTACTAGGGCTTGGAAGGATTTTTCTAAGGGTTTCCTCCGGGGGTGAAACCTCTTGCTTATACAGATTTGGGATTTAATTATAACTTAACAAATATATTTTGCGTACATAATACAACAAGGGGTTGGGATTGGGCACAGGGCGGGGGGGGGAGATTAAAAAATGAGTAATAATAACAGGATTTTTATCTTAAAGAGTTCACAATATAGTAAGAAAAGTAAGGCACATTAAAAAATGACCTTTATGCAAAGCACCTTTTGGCAAATTCTTGCAGTTGGGAATAAAGGCAATTTCTTATTCCATGCTTTGAAAGAGGGGCATAAAGTTATTTCATGAAAACTGGTTATGGGGCAAAAAGCACTTCAGGTGGCAAATGGAAGAGGTGGATCAAGTCACAAGGTGCCTGACAATTATAATGAGCCCTGCAGGACCAGGTATTTTAGCTCTTGTTGGCTGTCAATTTTCTAAGTATTATACTCATGATTCTTTTTTCATTTATTAAAATAGCTGTAGCCTTATGCCCTGTTCTGCCTTCTCATGTTCGTCTTCCTATATACCATCAAAGTTAATTCCTATTTTCTAAAAAAATTTTTGAAAGAACTAGGCAACATGTTAGGGAAGCCCATTTCGCCTCTTCTGTGGCCACTATGTGACCCGACTTCAGTCTTGGCTTGCAGGCCTGTGGATACCCCCTGGCACATGCATACCCACATGTAGCTCTGGGGATAATAGAAGGAAGTGATAGAAATAATGATAATGTTTTGGGTGGTGATGTTTGCTACATGCCAGACCCTGTCTAAACTTCATGACTCTGATTTAGGTGCTAGTTAGAATTCCCATTTTATGGATGAGCAAAATGAGGCCCCACAGCGTGAACTAAAGTGTCTAAGGCAGCATAGCTCGTGAGGAAGTGGAGGCAAGAATAAACCTAGGCAGCTGTGTTTAGTGTGATACTGTTTCTGATAGATAAACAGTTGGGGATAATGATAGTGATGACATAAAACATGCAAAAATGACATTTCTAAAAGCCATGATTACCAGCTTTCTTCCTTCCCCAAATACTTATAATGCAGTCTTTAAAACATAACATGTTTTTTTTTTGGACACATTTTGAAAAGAAAAGTCCAGCGCAATTAGCACTGCTGTACAAAGGGACTATTTGTCCTGGTAAGCACCCCTGTGCTGCAGGCTGGCTATTGGTAGGAGCATCTTAAATTTAACAGTTTGCTTCATCTTTCCCAAACCAAGTTTGTGGTTTGGACCCAGTGATGTTCTCAGGATGGTCACGTAGGAAGCAATACTGTTCCCAGACGGATTCCAATCACCTCTCCCAGCACTCAGCCAGGTCCCTGCCTGCCTGAGAGGATTAGAGTCTCAGCTAATGGCTTTGAGCTTCTTGGTTTCCACTGGTAATGGATCATCTGTCTAGGCTGACAGCCTCCTTAATAGCTCTTCCTCCTCACAGCGAGGTCAGGCTCATGCTCAGCTCTGCTGAACCCATATGTGGTTTCCAATTTGTCCTTTGTTCTTTCTCTATGCCAAACAGATTCAAGTGACTTCAGATGACAGTGCTCTGTTATGTCTTTCAATGCACATACTCACTTAAGCATCCATCCATCCAGCCGGCCAGCCAGCCAGCCAACCATCATCTATCTGCTCACTTTCCTTCAGAAATAGCTTGTCCCAAATTCTCACAGATAATGCCAAAACAATCTTGTTTCACCCTTTTCTGGAATGTTAGTAATGACAATATACTTTACCAACTCTTTGTAGCTTCTCTTGTCTTCTCTGCTAATGATCCACATTATCTTTGATATTTTATTAATATAGAGTGGTATGCTGAAGATGGTTGTACATCATTGGTATATTTTTACACAAATGAAGTTATTTTTTTACAAGAAATATCAATAATCCCAAAGACTCCCCAAACTAGTACTTATTCAGAATCAAAATTATAAAGACTATGGCAGCTGGTACCACACAGGCTCTTGCATTCAAATTCAGACACTGGGCTAACAGAAAGCAGTTCTTTACTTCGGTGGTAACTGGCTATGCTTTCCGTCTCCCATGGAATCAGTGTATCAATAATACTAAATGATTTGTTTTATGCACGCTTCAGGGTATCAATAATACTAAATGATTTGTTTTATGCACGCTCAGAACCTGCCCATAAATTGAGCACATTTCCTCCCACGTCCTGTGGGTCACTCCCATTGCTCTCTCAGGCACAGAGCTGGTCTGCTCTCCCAGTCTCTGGGGCTCTCCCACTCGGTGCATTACTGCAGAGCTGGCAGTTCATCTCCTAGGGCAGCTGTGGCCCTTGCCCTAGAGAATTTGAGGATCTTACTTGAAAGCAGTTATCTGGGTTTGCATCTCCCACCCGTAGCTCTTGGTATCTCTTCAATTGCAATCAAGAATGCAGATCATCCTGTATCTGAGTAAGAGATCTGGGTATCTCCTGAGTTATTTTAAACCTGAAGACTGATACATGCACCCTACTTTTCTCTCCTCATCACTCTCTGCTCCCTGTCTCTGCCTTGGCTCATGCCGGTATGGGTCCAAAAATCTCATTTAGCTGTCATTTTGGAGAATATATTATTTTTCCTGGCTGTCCTTAATTTTTCTTTCATGTATTATCCCTAATGGGATATAGAAAATTTTTATTTCCTTTTTCTTGCCTCTTTGTTTGGTTTCTAGTCCAGACTCATTTCTTATTTTTCAACATTCCAGTAGGAATTAGAGATGTAATTTAAAATCCTGTTTCCCCCCACATTTTGGTTCATTAAAGAAAAAAACAGAAAGGAGTGAAATTGGTAACTTGTATCTAAGGAGATAGTACTAACTAAAAGAATAAAAATAAGGAGGTTTAATAACCAAGACTGGACCCTGGAAAGAAATATTTAAGATAGCAATTATAATGATAGAAACACACCGTGTTTTCTTTTTATGAAAAAAAATATATAATGAATCTGTTTTGGAGACAGGACATCAAAGTAATAGAGAAATCAACCTACTTCTAAAATTAAAAAAAAAAAAAAAAAAAGTCAAATCTTTACGTGGAGTGACTCATTTTCTTTGGGTTCTCAATCTGGGTGACTCAATTTCTGCAGGATTGTTCCCTTGTGAGAAGTGCACTTCCTCAGACCCCCTTTCTCTGACCTCCCTCCTGAACCTGGCCCATAGACTGAGCACATTTTACCTCCACCCTGATGAGTCATCTGATTGATCTGAAGAAGCAGGAAGATTTTTGATGTTCTTTAGGTACATTTTTCTTATTCTCTTAAGGTTGAAAAGTAGCTTACAGACACTTGAGACTGACTAGTTGTGGTTAAACTAGTGTATCTACAGTCCACCATTAATGTAGTCAATTGTTCTCATTAGCAATTCTCAATAGAGGATGAAGAAGTTGAAATTCTAGAAGTCTAGGGGCAGAAAAACCAGAATCTCCTTGTGGTGCAGGGGGAGGTGGAGATGGAGGTATAGAGGGAAAGGTGTTTGGCTGTGACTGCAAAAACCCTACAAACCCAAGATGCTCACAAGTCTTCATAAGAAGAGACATCCCTTGCTTTCATTCTAATTGACAGTGTCTGACTTAGAACAAGGCTTCACAGAAGAATCAAAGAAGGCTCAATGAGGCTGTGACTCCCAAAATGTGATTCAATCAATGAATGGTGGCAGAACTTAGAATGAATTCAGGCTTATTGACCCCTCGTCAAATCAGTTTTCCCATAAACCCAGCTATTAGTTTGTCCAGATGTAAGAATATTTACCACTGAAAAATTTAAAGATGGGAAATTCCTCCAAATCTATTAATTTTTTTTAATAGCCACACTCCTTGTATTGATGGCTATTGTGTTGATAGCTATTTCCTGTATCTTGACTGAATCAAGGTCAATACCTGCTTGTGATATTGTCTGTAGTTCTGTAGAATGTTACCACTGCAGGCATAGCAAAAAGTTCATGGGGTCTCTTCAGTACTATTTCTTACAACTTTAGGAGGGTCTATAAGTATCTCAAGTTCATAAACTAACTTTAGCAAAAATATATTTATTTATCAGCTGGATTCACGTTGACCTAGGATATGCATGTTTGTATTTTTTCCTAAAAAAGTCAGTCATGTCAAAACTGTCCAAAATTCATACGGTCCCCCAAACTGCCTCCCTGCTTTCATTAACTAGTTTACTAGATATCTCAAAATAAAATGGATAAAGTTAAGAGCTGTCAAGAAATGAATACTAAGCATGGATTAATGTTGTTCAAATCAAAGAATTAGAAGTTCTTCCTGTGTCTATTTGAAGAAATTATTATAAAAATGGTGTTTAGAATTATTTCCTCAAATAGTTCCTGTTAGAAAAAAATACGGAGAAAGAATAAAAATATACACAAAAGATGAGGACACACCTCAGTACCATTTCAATTTAAGCCACTTATCAATATAAACAACTTATCAGTACAAGTGGAAATGTAAATCTCCGCTAGTATCACTTTCTTTCCTACCATCCCATTTAAAAGTGGAATACCTCTTGAGGCAGTAAAAAGAAAATCATCCTAGTTTGATGAGACAGATTAAAAGCAAGACTTGCAGCCATCAAAGATTCTCTTAAATGCAATAATTCTTCAAATGTGGTGATGTTAAGGAGGTCTGAGTTGTTAAAGAGGTCCGACAAAAAAGTTCTGTGATCCCTGTTTTTTTCTGACCTATGGGTTCTGGCACATATTTTTATTCCAGAAGCAAATTATAAGAGTCTAAGGTTTTTAACAGGAATTTAGACTAGTTTCCTGGCTGTGGTGCATGATGAGTTACCAGGAGACATGAGCAAGATTCAAACATAAATGTAAAACTACAACAGCATTTCATCAGCATAAAGGTACAAAGGGAACGGAAGAGACTGGCTTCAGCATAAGTCTTTCCTTCTAATCCTCCGAAGAGGGGGGGGGGGGGCCGGGTTGGGCGACTTCCCTGTGTGGGAAGGAGGGGAAACACCAAGATAAATGAGAATGAGGCAATCCTTCTTCTGGGAGCTCTGCAAGCTCCAGCAAACCCTAAGGATGGCAGAATGTCGAGTCTGAGTACCTATTGTGAATGAACAAATGGGATCCTATTTTTGTCTTCGCCAAAGCAGCTCTGCCTAAAAAGTGCATTCAGCTTGGGCCATGGTTCCTCACTTTCCATCTCCTTTGTTCAGAGACTATAAAGTTGAGGCTAATTTGCATTTACAGTCAATTTCCAAAGACTGACACTCAACCTTTCGGCAAACATTTTTCTTAAATTGTGCTGTTCCGCAGAGCTGAGCCTCCCTGACAGTTCTATAGCCCGTGTTTCCTTGCTTTGTGACAATTTACATCAACACAAGCCCTGAATACTGTCAACTGACATAACACACTAAAACAAACAGTACATGGACGTGGGAATAGACTCTGTTGGCTTCTGGTCATAAATGCAGAAATGGGGAGGTTTTCTCTTAAGTGTGTCTGCACTTAACAAAAATATGTTTCTTTATGGAGCAGTTCCAAAGATTTAAAGCTGATTTTTAAAAAAAGTCAGAATTCTTGATGTATAGACAACAGATAAAAACCTTTAACCAACAGAGATAAATTAAAGTTGCCCGCTCAAACTAGCTGTGATCATTATTATCATAAAGATAAAAGGTTAAGTATAAATTATACTAAAAGTATAGTTGACACGGCTATTAAGCTTTATTTTGGTCCCAAAGTGTATGAAGTCCCTTAAATATCTGTCAAAACGTGCTCTATAAATCAGTTTAGATAAGGTACGTATTTTTATTCTAAATAAGTTATGACAAAGTAGAGTTGCTTCAAGGAGAGCAAGTTTTCCTGCATAAATTTTAGATAAATTACAGATTTACAAATGTTTTTATTTCCATAAATCTTAGCGCAACTACTTATAATTCTAATACTTTGTACATGAAAAAAAAAATAGTGTACTCTGGGGAAATAGCACCTGCTGCCTTCTCCATGATTAGAAATACGCCAAGCGGCAACACAGTCTTTTATATTGCTCTGTAGCATATGAGATTTGACTACTAGAAAGGAACCAATCTATTCTGAAAAGTAAAAGGATAGGATACATCAGATGCAGGTCTCACACAACTAGTGATAGGTTACAAGATTGTTCATACACATGAGTAACTTTTAATAAACTTACTACATCTTATACACATGATAAAATCTCTTTTTAGTCATGTCATATGAAAACCCACAAATTTCACAAAATTATATATTAATAAACAAAATTTTAATATGATTACAACTTCTACCTTGCCCAAAACACAACACCTTATTCTGAAGAGAATAATTGTTCAATTATTGTCTTAAAAACACACACACACAATCAAGGAATAACAGCTATCATTGCTGCCATTATGTTATTAGAAATATGGAAGCAAAAAGAAGTTTATAATACTACTTTTTGGGATTCTCCTTTTGGTTTATTCATTCATGTTTAATATTTTGATAAGAACTCTCTCTCCAAAGGTCAGTAGGTTTTTAGAGACCAAAACAAAACAAAACAAAACACCATGGGCAAACCTTCTGAGAAATACTGGACTTAAAAAGTAGGTAACTTTAATTCAGGATTTCTCACTTTTATGTATGCTAAAGTGCTTTGTAAATCTCCAGAAATGGAAAATAACTGCCAAACCTTGCCCATGAAACAATCCCCCTTTATACCATTTTTTCTATAATATTCCTATTAACATGTGTTCCACTGAACTAATTTTTTGAAATTGCTAGATCACAAAATTGCTGCCTAACTAACGAACATATTCTGCATTTGGTTGTAATTTTTAATTTAATTCCCCAGATTAATGTTTTGCATTACGCATTTACTACTCAGGACTCAGGGATTACTAGAAAACATAAGAACTGAAATGAAAACAGTGAGTTTGGGAGAGGGAAGAGCTGACTCTGATATCAGTTCTGCCACCACTGAGCTCAGTGACTTTGAGGAAGTGTTTCCACTCCTACAGACAGCAGTTTCCTTGTCTAGTATAAGGTTTGGCTAAAAAACTGTGGCTCTTCCCATGTGACTCTGTATCAGAAAAAGGGAATGGATGTTCCCAAGGAGGCATTTATTTATCTAATCAATGCCTGGCAGTTAATTAATCAGTGGGTATAGACTGATCCCATTTCCAAAGTATCTAAAGCTAAAGTTAGATTTCCCTGCCGGTAATAAAAATGCCACAAATAGATATTAATAAGCAACATAGGATAATTCAGTTCCAGAATAATTTCCACAGGTATTATTATTATTATTATTATTATTATTATAACCAACCAATTCTTGACTAGTACTTGGTGCAAAACTTCCATTTATCTATTCTCAGATCAAGATTATTTTTATCAGTGTAATCCTAAATAATATCAATTGCACAGGATTACATTTTATTTCTAAAATTCATACTGCTCAATAGGGTCACACAAGTGTTAAGAAAGAAAGTGGTATATTTTCATGTAACAAATTAATTCTTTTCTCTAGTACACTTGAATATGTTCTATTCTATGACCTTGGGTAGAGAATACAATTGTATAGAAGGGAGAAAATCACTCATAGTGTGATACTATTAGTTATATAGTAGGGAATAACTACCTGAAAAGTAAAAAATAATAATAAAGAAAAAAGAAAAAAAGTCAATTCATTGTTATAATTGTGCCTACTTCTAATTAATTTGATTCACTGGGGACAGGATACCTGTGTGTGATTCTAGATCTAAATTAAACAATGGACTCAAAGGATTCAATGTTCAACAAATGAGGTGAAAACCAACTGAAAATCAAAAAAAGGTTATTCTTGGAAAGACAAAAAAAAGTGGAGACAAGAAAGAACTGACGGTCCTGACACTGAGAGAGAAACACCTGCTGCATGATGGGCTTGAATTAGGAATTGCGGTTGCTGCTGCTGAAAATAATAGCAGTGGACCTGCCCTTGACATCCAGGCACAGTGACGAGGGCATGACCTGCCCAAGTAGGGGATGTATTTTATTATATTTGCATAACTGGTTAATACGGTGTTCCCTAGTTTAAGAAACACGTTTGTGAGTTGGCAAGAAATGGCAGGACACTCACAAACATGGCAGATCCGTAAGAGCCATCTGGCTGACCATGCCTTGCCCTACCCTGAACTTCCTTCTACTGTGTCAACACTGCATTCAAATAGTGGTAAATGGAGGACAGGGAACTCAAGTCAGTTTTGGCACATTATCAAATGTTTCCTTCCAGTCACTCACTGGGACTTCATGAATTCAGTTCACATGAAAGTACTGTATCCTACCTTAGTGCTTTATTTAGGATGATTGGAAAAGAACCATAGGTGCTTACAAATAAATTATTTAAAAGGTAGAAAATTAGTTCTTGTGGATGCTAATGCAGTGCATTTTTCCATGAAAAGAAACAGTAAATGGGGGAGAATAACCCTTTGCAAGTATAGGAAGAGTTATTAGAAAATAAAAAGGATAGTAAACTGTCCATTGAATGAGAGATAGGTGAAACATACCATTCTTGTACACGGTAGAACGAAGAACACTATCCAAATTTTGGGGAAAATATTTCCTTTGGGGAAATATATTTATATCTATATTGTCTAAATGTATAATTCTTCTCCAGCCTGTCAGTTATCTTTATAGGCTAAATGCTCCAGTCTCCACTGCTAAACCCATCATCACAGTGTCATCACAGCATTTATCTAATTAAGTTCGATTTCTTCAACCTAGCATTTCAAGAACTTTGCTGTGAAGCTCTAATTATGATTCCAATCTTATCTTCCTCTCTATCCCATACGTGTTCTTTGCTTGACACTACCTATATTTCTGCTATGTAAGAACTGGCTAAAGGCTTTCTACCTATGAACCTTGGAGTGCTTTCTCTCTGCTTGCCCACAGTAGGTCCTGACTATGTAGGTAATTGAAGAGTTTACTTACCCTGTGTGCATGTTTACATGTTCCACCTTATTTTGTACTGGGGACTTGAAATATTAAACATTTAATCCTTAGCAAGTAATTCACGATGTCTTTAAAGTCCCTATCACAGTTGCAAAATAAACCTTAATAAATGCATCCTATAAACTGAAGCCATATGCATGTGTACTTTCAGGTGGTTAGTGTCATATATAGCATATATGCATGTATATATATATATATACACACATATACATGCATATATATGTATACATGCATATGTACACTTGTATATACTTGTATATACTTATATATGTATATATACTGAATTTACCTAAATTGCAGCATTCTATGGTGACAATATACCAAGAGCTGGTTAATATTAAACTTTGTATACAAATGTTTTTCAAGCAGTTGGAAAACTCTTCTTTTAAGTTTTTGTTTAATCATTAGTACATCACTTTGTAAAACAAAAAGATGCTAGTATAAATATATTCTTCATGCATGTCTAACTGCCTTACTATACTTTATAACACTGACATACTTTATTATCTTTGGTTCCCAGGTGATAGGCAGAAGAAAGAGGACAAGGTTAGGGTTAATAAAGGATTTCTTAAGGTAGGGCCCCTTCATTGTGTCTAAAACAAAAGTGTGATACATAACTTTTGCTTTGTTTGCCTGAGTGTAGCATGCTTTCTGATTTCTTTGTCTAAACATGCTAGCGTTGACTATATTTATATTTATTTACTTCTTTTCCACAGTAATTATCTGTAAATTATGTTATGTCAGTTATCAGGGAAACCTCCTCAGGATCCCTGACAACACTAACGTGATTTTCATTTGTCTGGTGGTTTCTACTCCCCTTCCCGAAAGGAGAGGGTCCTCCCAATAGCAACATTACCGAGTAATTGAAAAACTGTCAGCTTTGTAACCACACAGATCTGATTTTCCATGTTTGATTCTACCATTTATTAACATAGGGTTTGTTACATAACATCATGGATCTTTGAGTTCCTCATCAGTAAAATAGGGATAATAAATATGTATTTTATTATATTGTTCTGAAGAGCTGAAAAACATATAGGTCATCATTCATTCACTAAACACACTAGATGCTTGGGAGTACAAAGATAAATAAAAGAAGACTTCTACCTTCCTAAGGAGGTTATAGTCTATTGAGGGAGACAAATAAATAGTGACATTTACCAATACTATAATAAACTTTGGTACAGGGTACAATGGGAATAGGGTGGGAAAGTAAATTGGCTGGAGAGTATTATGTTAAGTGAAATAAGCCAGGCAGCAAAAAACAAATACCATATGATCTCATGGTAAGTGGAACCTAATGAAGAAAATAAGCAAATGAGCAAAACAGAGCCAGAGACATGGAAAACTAAGGAACTGACTGACAGCAACCTGAGGGGAGTGGGGGTGGAGGATAATGTGGGTAAGAAGTGGAGGGTCTAGCCAAGGAACAAGTATGAAGGACCCATGGACATGGACTACAGGGAGGGGATTGACTATGGCAGAGGGGGAAGGTGGGGGGGGGGCAGGGGAGAGCAAAAGGGGACACACTGGGATAACTCTAATTGACAACAAAATTTTAAAAATGGAAAAATAAAATAAAATAAAATAAATAATAGATTTTAAAAAGTAAAATTGGCCTGGGCAGAGAGGGTCAAGAAAGATTTCAAAGAAAGTTGTCTTTGGCTAACTCTACAAAAGATTCAGTCTTTTGACTCAGTAAATGGTTCCCATTGTTGACATCATCATGGGGATCTATACTATCTGAATTAAATTAGTGAATGTACCATTCCACTCACAGAGCATTCATTCTCAAAACAGGAAATGAGAGAATTTCTAGTCAACCAACCATCAGACACATTAACAATAAGCTTTTACTAAGGATGTGGTAATTATGTTAGACACTATACCCAATTCAACTCATTACTTTAATTCATAGTTAAGTGTAATCAAGATAAATCTGAAGGATTAACACAAAGGTAAAGTGTCACAGGTTAATTTACAACATGACATCCTCAATATCCAAAATAATACGACACATTATTAGAAAACAATGAAGTTTTCCTAATCTTTAAGAGATTAGAAAAAAGCCTAGTAATAACTTTCAGGGGTTAGGATCCTTAGATCACAGAAGTAAACATACAAGTTCATTAGCAAAAATTCCCTTCATTCTAATCAAAAGCAGCATGTGTTTACTCAAGAACATTTGAACTCATTATTTTGTACTCAGGGAAGTGCATATGTGAAGTCAGAGAAAAAGACTGAGTGACAATTCAGTCATGACTTACTACATATTGAATTAAGACCAGTGTAACTTTTTCAAAAAATAAATAAGTATTAGATCATTTTGGTAACAAGTGCCCAAATAGTCAAATTAATTCCAAAACAGTGGTGTGGTATTTTGATATATTATATTACATTACAGAGGCAGGAAGGGAGAGAAATCTATTCAATTTGTCCACATATTAGGATAAAAATTAAACTACCAGTGTTTTTGATAGCAAAATGTTTCCTTTTTTCAAGAAAAAGTTACCACGCTAAGCCAAAAAAGGAGGGTATAATCTATTTTCAATTGTGAAAAGTTACATTTTATTTATAACATTAGAATGGCTAGAATATAGACCTGTATTGTATATTGTTAATTTACTAAACTACTAATCAATGCATTCAAACTGTAGGCATTTATAGCTCTGGAATTCTAAAAACTATGATGCTACAAGGCATTTCAACGTTTTTTTACAAGAGTAAACATGAAAATATAAATCACTCATCATTTGTCTAGAACTAATAGCTGATTATCTAAGTGTAAATATTTACGTCTTCCTTTTCTGTGTCACTTTAAAAATACTTTTAAAGTTTCCATCCTACTCAAGCAGTTGTGTGAATTTAATAGCTAAGTATGTTAATACTTAGAATTTAATAACTTTACCCAGCTCAATTTCCCCATGAATTGAAAAATTTTAATTTTGAGCAATTAGAATTATGCCAAATTCTCCTGCAACACACTTAAAACTTACCACATGCATGGGTTAGCTTCACATGACTCTTTGCTGTGCATGTGATAATCTCTTTGAGATAAATTAATAAAAAATGGTTATTTACTTCTTATCTCTACTAGTGAAATGATATTAATTTCACCAAAGCCCAGAAATTTAATTTAATCTTCTTTGTTCTATGTTAATTGCTTTGAAGAAGGTTAAACAATTGATTTGAGACAGAAGCCTATTTCAAAAGCCTTGTCTATAATGAGAGCACTTCTGAGTACTCATTAAAGTCCACCATCATATAATGCTAGGGATGAACAGTTGAGAGAACCTTTAATTGGACTCAGAGTGAGAATGTCTGCAGGAATCATTTGAAACTAATAAGAGAAAAGTCTACCAAATGTAGGCTATAGGCCCATTAGCCAAAATACCTGATAATGACAGCATTCTAGGACCCAGAGGGTGTTCCTTGTGATGGCCTGCTCTCTGCCCTTTTATTTTATTTTATTAATTAATTTTATTTATTGTTGTTGTAGTGCAATTGTTTCATTTGCCCCCCATTCCTCTCCCCTGTCCCACCCTCCTCGCCCCTCTAAATAGGTGACTTAGAGCATTAGCTGAAAAACACTGCAATAAGACTCCCATGGTGCACTGTTGTAAAATGTGGATTTATGCTTCACCTGACTTGAAAAAAAAAAGAATTAAATATAATTAAATGTATAAAATGAACTTTTATAAGTATCATCTCAATAAACAATTTAACGTGCATGGTTTACCTCTTTGGGAGGTAGGGTTAGTATTCGTGTATGTTATAATGCAACCAGCATGAAAAAGATCGAGTTTAAAACATTTTTGTAAATAGAATATAAATTGAAAAGATTAGGTGACAATCTAAATGTTTAAAAGATTAGTAAGAGAAAGCAAAGGCTGTATTTCTTAACTACAGATGTGACCAGGTATACTCAACACGGAAATATTCTATCATTGGGAGAAAGTTTTGGTGAGAAATGTGCTTAACATTTTACGTCATTAGAGTAACTCGGGGAGGTGAGTTAGGGGGAGAAGCTGATAAATTGTGCCTTTAGTTACACAGTCTGTGAGGTAAGTGGAAACTGCCTTAGGAAGTATTTTTAAAGTATCTCAGAGAAATTCCAAAGAATATAAATGATTGAATAAAATTAGACCATACTAAGACTCTAAAGGAACCATAACTTATTTTAATAGCTACCTATAACATTCATTCTACAGAGAGATGGCTAGATTATACATATTCCTCAAATTATCTAATTTAATTACACAACGAAAAGAAGGTAGACAATATTTGGGAAAGAGTCAAATAAGTGTTGTCTAATAAGCTTCAAATTTTTCACCTGTGAGAAGATGAGAAAATCAATAAACTACAAATTGAAGGATTGTCATATATTTCAGATATGAGTTCATCTCCCTTCACATTCTTCAGGTTAACCCAAAAGCCATTGGTTAAAACCTTACTTCCTAAGAATCTAGCACTTGCAAGGCACTGTGTAGATGATGAGAGGACAAGATCAAGTCTCTATATTTTACAGAATTTATAGTAGAGTCAAGGAAACAATATTAGTTTCATTACTAGAATGTTACTGACTTGACCATCCTTACTTGGTTGGATAGGCTGACATCAACAAAGTCCTATATCCCATACTTCATTCTGCTTCTCTTAAGGGCTAAGTGGAAGAAGACATTTGGGACAAACAAGCTGAAACAGTTAAATGTTCATTGCTGTTGCAATACTGGATTATAGTAACTGGAATATTGTCCTGACAACTGAAAGTAGACATTCTTCAGGCACGTGGTACAAGCTGAGAAAAGGGTATAACTCAACATATGCATATGGGATAAAACCACAGGTAATAGGTAATATTGATTATGTGTAAGCCATCATTAAAATTTACAAAATCCTATTCACATATATCACCTCATTTCACCCTCCCAAAAGAATTGTATCAATTCACAGATGACTAAAAATGCTAACATTTAAATAGATTGCCACATAGTTCGTAAATGAGAGAGGTGAACCTAAAAATCTACATTTGCAAACTTCTTCATGTTGATAGATTTACAGCATTACTATGAAAAAAGACAATCTAAATAGCAGAGAATCTGCCACTGAAGAAGGCAAGGGAAGAGCAGGGTTGCCCAACCCCACCTAGCGAAGTGAACAAGGTAACACATGCCCATGTTATGGTTCATGATGCCTGGTTCCTTTCCTTTGCACTTATCCACAGAAAAAGCATTAAGAGCAGGCATCAACAACTTTTGTATTACCAGGTAATACCATAGAAGATAAGTAGTCATTAAAAGCATTAGAATGAGACTGATGGGCTTGCCTACATTGCAACATTGACTCATCTATTATGACTACTGCAATAATTGCTATTCTTATTAATGATGATTAAAATTAATTGTATTAATTATTATCATTGTCATACTCTCAGGTATATTAACCCAAACAAATTAGTGAACAGAGTTGGCAAAGTATGCAAATATTCCTGATCCTTCAGATTTATGGCCCATTTAGTAGAGAATTACTAGAAATTTCTTTTCCCCTAGTAAAATCAATAAAGTCCATATTAACATAAACAAGTAACTTAAGGATTTTACAAACAAAAGAGTACTTGTTTAATTTTAATCAAATAATCAACTACCATATGTTGGTATCACATATTTGCCTTTATTAAAAGTTTCATTATACCTGGCTTGTGGCACAGTGGATAAGGCATCAGCCTGTGAACCCAAAGGTCACTGGTTTGATTCCCAGCCAGAGCACATAACCAGGTTGGCAAGCCAGGTCTCCAGCCAGGTCCACAGCTGAAGGCAGATGAAAGGCAACTATGAATTGATGTTTCTCTCCCTCTCTGCCTGTCTCCTTCCCCTCTCCCTAAAAATAATAAATAAAATCTTTTTTAAAAACTTCATTATAACTGCCTTTATTGTAGTATTTCTCCTCCACATGTCCACAAAGGCAGGCAATCTCTTTTCTTTTCTCACTGCTCAAGTAGTTAAAATAGTTTTGGAATATAGTTGTTGCTCAATAAAATATGAATGTGTTATAGCTAAGCAGAAATGATAAACCTCAGACAACTCAAATGTGAGTAAAGTATTATACTTTCTGAATATAACCAAGATGTTTTATCTATAAACAGGTAAACTACCCTCATTTATTTATTTTTAAAAATTCTATGTCTGTATGTATGCATGTATGTATTTTAAAGATTTTACTCATTATTTTCAGAGACAAGGGCAAGGAGGAAGGAAGAAATGGAGAGAAGCATCAATGTATGGCTCCCTTTCTCCTGCCTCCAGTTAAGGACCTGGCTGGAGACCTGGCTTGCAACCTGGGTATGTGCCCTGACTGGGGAATCGAGCCAATGCCCTTTGGGTTGGCAGGCCAGAGCCAATCCACTGAGCCACACCAGCCAGAAAACTCCTCATTTAAATCTGGTATTTCCTAGGGGAAAAAAAAATAAAGAGCCTTATAAAAGACCTGATCAACAAAGGCTTAAGCAAGGTCTGAGAGCTTCCACACAAGTTATTCTCTTAATGTGTGAAGGGTCTTAACATTCACTTGTATTTAAAAAATGTAATGTACCAATAACTAGACATACACTATGGATGAAAAGTTCTTTGTTAGTATATACAAAACAAGAAATACCATGAATTCCAAATTCTCAAGAAAAAAGATATAGTTTGGTTTGGGTGGGTGAGAGAAGAACACCAGATGTTCTATCATCTACTAGACTCACTGGAACATATGTGGATGTGGTCTTGTTCTGTTTATAGCTGGTAACAGAAATAGTACCATGCTGTTGGAACAGTGTCCAATTTGGTATTACAAAAGCCATTCTCTCTTCATTGCATTTTTTTGTGAATGAGTGCAAAGCATGAAATGTACCCTTAAGGTGAAACTGTCCTTACTTTCTGCAGAGGTATCTCAAATAATACAAAGTCCAACTGTTCTATACATTTGCCCACATGTATGATTGGGAAGTACCTTAGTGTAGAGCAGATACAACACTAGATTGGAATGCAGACGTGACTTCAATCGAAATATGTCATTATCTTTTAGTAAAATCAAGGACAAGTCCTTCACTTTTTTAGTTTTAGTTTCTTTAAAATGCCACGGGGGGAAGGCAGAGAACTGTTTACACAAAATAATACCATTTGTAGTTCTAAGAAATAGAATTAAAATCATCAGTACTTTAAAAATTGTATTTGTTATATATTAAAAGGGGCATGTATCCAGTACAGGCAGGAATTCTGCCTTCCCTAGGTCTTTCAGACATTAATACTTTGCTTTTGTATCAACTGCTCTAAAAAGAGCATTGGAGAACTTATTCAAGCCGTCTCCTGTGGTCTACATGAAATTGTCCTTAAATGTTTTCAGTTATCATTTGCTAATTTATTGAAGTCTTCAAAATGACACATTTAGAATCACTACTATCACTCTTTGCCTGTTAATTTCCTTAAAAGTTCTCTAAAATTGGGCACAAATTAATGGAAGTGTCTGCTCATGGACAGAAGAGATTCAGGTGAACAGCTTCATGAGTTTTCTAGCACGACTAGTACATTTCCAATTATGCTTTTTTAGATTTATTAAACATTATTTTCAGCACACGCCTTGAACTTTGAATAATTTCAGGTTTGTTTCATAAAATAAAGTTTGATAGCATCGGTAAGCCCTTACATATCCAAACAGTAATTCCTCGGTTAAAAAAATAAAACTACACTGTATTGATAATACAAATGCATACATAAAATTATATTCAGTTTTCCTAAGATACTTTACAAGGGTAGAAGCAAATAACAGATGCCCCCATAGATACACCCTTTGTTACAAGTAATCCAACTTTGTATTAGCCTCTAAAAGGCATGTTTCAGCATTTTTCCCCAACCACATTAAAACAAAACCTAATATTTATAAGTAAAAAGTTTCATCTGTACCCTATGACAGTGGACAAAGTATTCAGCTCAAGTGTCACTCTGGTGCCTTGGCAAATAATTTTGAAACAGACACTTTTAGTTCACTGCATGATTCATGGGTCCTTTGAAATGATGTGGAACAACATGAAGAATGTTCATAGTGTAGACAGTCACAAATACACTGCAGCAGTCAACCAAAGGTAGTTTTTTTTTTTCCCTGTAGGTATCTGACTTACTGGGTCTATGTAGGAATGAACCACCAGGGAGAAAATACAGGACTGAATAGTTTTTCTTTTTTAATCCATTGTCAAGAGAGCCATCATTTAAGGTAACAACTTGCTATTGTATTCTTCTAAACTTGCAAAAGGAAATACTGGCATTGTAATAGTAGATGATAGTGATTTGTAGGATGTAACCATTTTTTAATTACTTGTTATGGGCTATCATTCATTACACAAATATCATTTAATCTCTTCAACTACAGATAAACTAGAAGGCTTCAGATTCTAACTGTACTTAGAGATATCTTACCTGATAAACTCTATATCTGCCACCTCTTAAAATACTGCCCCAGGTATTAAAATAATAATTAATTTATTTGAAAACTTTATGAAGCTTTGAAAGAGATTTTACTTTACAGAGAAAAGAAAGAAGCTATCTGTTCAGTTGCAGAGATCACCTGGCTACTTCGAAATAATTTGTTTTGAGGTCTGTCTGACACTAAACTATTTATAAATTAAGTTTTTACTTTGTTGCTTGTATTAATTATATGAATAAACTCTGTGGTCATACTGAATGCTTATTACTAAATACAACCATATATTAACTTTTAAGTTCAGTGAGGATAATTTTTCACATTCCTGTTTTATAAAACAAATAACTGCTTTATTATTTGCAGCTCGTTTAAAAAGGAAAAAGAGTTCTTTCTGCGCATAACCTGTGAAGGAGGGAGAGATGGGTATGAGAAGTACTTGGGTATTGTACAAGCTCTGTTTGCTAGCTTCAGTGGGCTGACAACCTCAGAGAGGAGAATAATCAAATTGCAATAATAGCTGTTATGGTTATGGTTATTATTTTAAGGAGTATAACAGAGGAGTGCTGCTTGTGAAGATCAATATTGCAAGATGTTTCTTTGATTTTAAGATAAAAGACTCTGTAAGTGAAACATTTTTTTAATTTAAAAACACACTATATTACCCATTATATACCCATGACATATATAAATTAATTTTTGTCTGCATAATATCCACTCTATAATATCCTGCAACTTATTTAACCAATAAATGGTGGACATTCCAACATTACAGAGTATTGCTGTTACAAACAAGAACATCAATATGAATACTTTTTTTTTTAAACTAGAATGTGGGGCGCCAGTGAATCCAGTATTTTTCATGTAGAATAGTCTCACAAGGAAGAGATAGGAAAAGACTAGCAGAGTGATGAGATCAATATAAAAAGTGCTTGAAAATTTAAAAAATAGATAAAAATCAGATATTGAAATAGAGGTCAGTAAGAATGGGTTCACTTTCAAGGTAAGCAGAGGCAAAGTTAATGAAAAAAAAAAAAAGACTAGATACCTCTATCAAGGGCAATATGGGGCTGAAAGGGAGTTTGGAAAAGTAACATGGAAACCAATATATATATATTTTTTCACTTCCAAGTGTAGTGACTTTCTAATCTCCTAAATATGTCATATCAGTTTGCTTTTTATTCAATTAACAAACCAAGTTGTTCTTTGAATAAAAGCCCTTTGAACTTACTCATAGAAAGGTTTCAGGGAGGTCATCAAAACATATTCATTCTTTAGGAATCCATACAATTTTGACCCTATTAGTCTCTGCTTTTAGGATTTTCTTTATATTTAATCAAAACAAGAAAAAGGTATCAAGAAATTGGTGCGTGTACATGTGTGTATGCTACTTAATATTTTAAAAGTATCTTAAGCTAAAAATCAACTGGCTCATAATGAAGATGACTAGATTCCATATATTCCATTTTGAGCCTTAATTAATTATGACAAGATTTTCCCTATAGTAAAAACCAAAAATTATCCCCAGGAAACCCCAGATGCACCCCTCTCATTTGTTACAAAGGCTCTCTGATGGAAGATACCTGGAACCAAGAAGCCCCTAATCAGATCAGCCTTCGCATTTCTAATAAAGCTCCACACATCGGTCAGCTTAAAAAGCAGAGGGAATCCTGCAACAGAATTCACTGTATTACAATGAGGATGAACAAAGGAAGAGGTAAGGAAAAGCAAAATCACCCCTGGCCTTTTATCACTGAGCTCCCTTCCAACATCTAGTCAAAAAGTTAAACCAGAACAGTTCAAGAATGATTGTTGTTTAAATGTAAGAATAAGGTAGTATACGAATAAACCCAAATGCATAGAGTGTTCATACACTCTATGAGAGAAGTGCTGACAATTAAATACAAAGGCTTTCTAAGTCTATTGTCATTGCAAGTCTCCCACGACTGCCCCAGTCCTTGGGGCTCACACAGAAAGCCTGGGCCTGGGCTGCTCCCCTCTCAGTGCAGAGATGCATGATTGTCAGCAAACCACAAAGCTCTCTGGGCCTCTCTATTCCCTCCTGGGTGAAACAGCTTTGTTCAGGGTTCACTCCCTCAGCAAATGCTCCCTGAGCCCTCTTAGCATGCTCGAAGAAATTTATGTCAAAGTACTTCAATATTTTTAAAAAGCTATCCATAACTAATAGCAACTTTATGAAATGCATTGATTTTTCACTTTCTGGGGATGTACCATTTACAACTTTTAGTACTTGGATATATCTTCCTGTTTTCAGAAATGCCAAGTTTTAATGGGAGTGGAAGGATGTGGAGGTGGGGTGGTGGATACAAATGAAATAGTTCCCAAAATACCCCTCATTGTCCTTCAAGTCCTTCTCAGAGGAACACAGAGAGGGGCAGGAGAGGCCTGAGGAACTGGCTGAAGAGGACTAAGGGCAAGTTCTGGATTGTGTTTAGAACCACGCTTTGTTGGCTCGGAAGTGAATGGATATACAGCTTCCAACCCCTCCTCTCTTCTTGGCTCTCCCACTGGAACACAGTTCAATCTCTAAATACCCTCGCCTCTAATCCCAAATGCAGCTGCACTTGATCAAATGCCCAGAGCAGTTCAAGTCTGTGCTGGAGGCCTGTGGCAGGGTTAACACAGCAAGGCCAGAAAGACGGAGCTACAGACATGCTTAATTAGAAAGGAATCCTTCAACCTCCCTGGGAACATTTGGTCCCGCAATAAATCAACATTAAAAGTTCAGGTGTTTGAAAATCTGATAGAAAAATACCCATAACATAATATGAAATGTTTAAAAGTTATGCAGTTGAAGATATATCCAGGTATCATTTTGGTAAACATTTATGCACAACTCCACGAGACAGGAATAAGAGACCTCAAACTGCATTATGTATTCTTTTCCAGCCCTCTCTCATGAATATAAGTATCGCAAAAACAATAAACAGTATTTCTAAGTGGTGGGCTTTGGGTTCAACCTGGCTAGGAAAATCACTATTTTACAGCACATGCCATGAGGCAAAATTGTGGATTTTGAAAACCCTGACCCAATAAGACCAACCTCAATCATTTCTCCAAAGTAATAAAATATTTTTTAACCAAACTTTAGGTGAACTGCAATATTTTAAAGAAATTTATTAGAAACCACTCTGTTAACTCAAATGCCAGTACTGGGCAGGGAAAATCTGTTTAAATCCAGATGCCAGACTACAATCTGACTTGACTTATCTGATCTACTGCTTTCCAGATGTAGCAACTAGACTTTAAATGTTTGGAACCATTCAAAATAAATGTATCTTTCAGCATTCTTGGTTATTTTCTTTTCCGGGGTCCACATGAAAGGTTGTCTATATTTATAAAATGTGGAATTTACTGTAAGCTATAGAAATCTTTTGTTATTTCCTTTTGGATCTCCAGGAAAAAGGGTGAGAGGGTTGAAGAGGTCTTCAGCAAGATGGAACAAGACAAAAAGATGTTTGTCAGAGAGATTGAACGCCTCTCAGACATTATGAATGAATCCTAATCAATGAAAGTGGTAAAAACATCATGTGTGTGCATGCCTTATCCTATCTTTTTGCTTTCTGCTTTTTCCCCTATGATTTTCACGTGGTCCCTTTATCAATTTCATCCTCGTTGTAAATGAGAAATGAGCAATGGACATCCAGAACCATGTAAATTAAGCAGGATGACGGCAGGAATGTTTTGAAGCTTAATCAAGTATTTCCCAGAAAGCATTCAGTTGTCAAAACCTCACTTGAGTTTCTGTATACATCAGTGGTACACTCTGCCTTGCAAGTCTTTGATGCTTTATTTCTTTTTAAGTATCTTTATACAAATATCAAGGACTATTAAGGAAATAATTCCATGTTACATAATCCTAAGAAACTTGTTATTACATGAAAGGGAAAAAGAGAGGACATTAGTGTTCATAGCAGAAGTTGGATCCTTACCGATTAGAACAAGGGCTATTGACATCAACGTGACTTCTCCTTTTTCTATTTCCCAACTAAAGGTGAGAGTCAGAGGCGCAGATACCTCTTATTTCCTCAAAACAACAGGGATCTTTTTAAAAAGAAATCCTTACCTGAGGATATGTTTTATTGATTATTTTTAGTGAGGCGGGATGGAAGAGAGAGAGAAAAAAATATTGATGTGGGAGAGAAACATCGGTCAGTTGCCTCCTGTGTGCACCCCAACCAGGGGTTGAACCCACAACCTTTCAGAGCATGGGACAACGCTCCAACCGCCTGAGCCATCTGGCCAGGGCAACAAAAATCTTCTAGTAGAGAAATTAAACACAAAACTAATATTTTGCTCTGGACACTAAAACATAAACAATAATACCAGAAAAATGCTTGATGTAATTAACTATGCCAAATAATGATCTGGGATTTCACTACGTCTCTGGCTTGCAAAACCAAGAACCATCCCCCCATGCAGGTGAGACAGTTGTAAAGTGAAGCTGGCGATCCTGGGGTCTCTCTGAAAGGGCACTCAGCCCCCTAGTTCAGTCCCAACTGGCACATGACCAAGAAGGTTGACACATCCCTGACACTTTCATCACCTACACTAGTATTTTGCTGATTGAGACCCATTAGAGATACAAAGTGGATTATCTCCAGGAGCTCGATGGAGAAAACACTCTGTTGACAACACAAAGCACAATAAATCTTAACAGGAAATCCTGGCTAGGACCCTTCCCAGGGATTAAATAGTTGAGGAAGGGGAAGACCCTGACTTTCAAACCAGCAGCATAGAAGCCCCTACTTCCTTCTCACCATCACCATCATCATCATCATCATCATCATCTGTGGGAACAGGTCATGGTTCTTTCAGAGGCAAATCATTCAGAGGCAAATGCACTTGGAACTGATTACCTGTTTGAAATAGTTGAACATGTCAGTCTCCAAAGTCAGCCAGCTAGCCTTAGTGATTAAGGATCAGAGAAAATCTTACAAATGATCAAACAGGTTAAGAAAAGAAGAACCAAGTAAATTCTTTCTTGTTTTAGGTAAAAGCATCTTTGTAGCCAAGCACTTAATGCATCTTCACAGATCCACAGTACTATCGGAAGGAGGGACAGTTTCAGTATATAATAGGGAAATTATGTTTCTCAGTATGTTTCCTTAGGAAGTTCTGTTTTTCACAAATTTGACTTAATTCAAATTTGTGAGAAGAGTCAGTTTCTGACATCTGCCCCAAATTCACCTGCGATTTTAAGTCTCTCTGGAAAGGAATATTCATAAGTTCATAAAAGACTATGTATATATTCAATGTGCACAAAGGGAATTCAGTAGATTTAATCTTAACTGTTAAATCCTAATGTTGAAATTCAGATGCTTCTTTACACTGGTGTTTTAACACTAAGGAATTTTGGTGTATAAATTAAAAAAAAAAAACCAAACCTGTTTACAAAAAATAGAAGATCAAGATCAGACAGTAGGCAAGAAGGAACAGAAATCAGAATATTTGCATACTGTATTCTGATTCAAATGGGAATGCATTTAAAAAAATATTAAATATTCTTATCACATTAAAGTAGTATACGCAACTTCTTGGACAAGCCTTTTTTATATAATGTTTTAATCACTGCAAGTGTTTTAATTATATTTATTCCCACTGTGATTCTAAAAATAATAATTTGCTTAATTGTATTAACTTTAGAATCACTACTCTAAATAAGCAACTACATAAAGAAATGTTTGTAGCATTAATTATTTACACCTGCAACTGTGCTACATTTAATACACCGTCAGTATTAATGGCTTGTTTGTGAACGGCGTGAATAGAAATATAATGCCTGTTTCCATTTAACAGCTTTGAAAAACTAAATAAATGTAGCAACATATTGATTGCCTCTTTATTCTTGAAATATTCCCTTCTCTAGAACATAGCATATATATCATACATGGATCAAAGAACTACAAATTGAGAATGTTATTATTAATAGTCTGCCAAAATCTTATATTCACTGTGGTATATCAGAGTTCATATTTGAACCAATTGAGTGAACTTCAGGAATTTAATAAATATAAAGTTTTGTTTGAATATTCTATAAAAAGAGAAAAAATTAATTATTTTGTAAATATAATATTTTCTACATGCTTTTGGTAATAATTGTGTAACTGCAAGCTGAGAATTCACACATAAGATCACTAACATCAAAGAATTGAAAAAGCCAAATAGTATGCTCTGGATACACCACACACAGACTATGAACTGAAATGGACTAATTACAAATTCAATATGCAGTTCTGTATATAACTGCCATATCAAAATAAATCTCAGTACATAAGTTACTGGTGCTTATTTAAGAGGATATATATCACAGAGGATTTTTATTTATCATCAACAATGAAAATGTCAATACTAAGTAAAGTAAAAATGCCTCTAAATTCTATATTCTATCAATTTTAATTTTTATATAATATCAGGGTAAGAACAACTAATATTATTTAATTATGAGGGTCCATCAGGAACAAGCAATGACTGCTTTCTGGAAATTGGAGCACAAGTCACTTCCTGTCATAAATCTACTATTTTTACATAATGAAGTATAGAAAGACTTAGTAGGATACAATAAATACACATTGAATAAATGCATGATCTTGTCAAGCAGAAATTCATTAACTTAACAACCATTAAATGACTAATGTGTGCGAAATCATTTCCTTCCTTCCTTCCTTTCCCACATTCAATTAGTTCAATGGATATTTTTTCTTCATAGCCTCTCTTATACGTATGGGTTTCTTCCCATTCTCTTGTCCAGATTATGATTATCATCATCAGCATTCTGAATATTATTTTAACCAATATTCTGAATCATCAGTTTCTTCTGCTCCATCAATTTCTTTTAAATGAGGAACAATTATAGTATCCAGGTCTTGTTATTTTATGTGTGTATTTAAAGGTTGAATAACACATACAATACATTATGCACATAATACATGCTTACTAAATGCTAGCTATCAACAAATTCCTTCATACCAGTCAAACTGGTCTAATCCCTTTGTGCCTAACTTGACCCTTTTACTCTTGGCTCTACTAATGCCTCCCTTTCACCTGAAATACCTACACTCACCAAAGCCATACACATCTTTCAGTGCCCACCTTGTTTTCCTCATCCCTAAATTGAACCAAGTATCATCTTTCAAGTTTTCCATTAAATCTTACTTTGTTGAAGAAATCTATTTAAAAATCACCATGTTTCTCTCCCTCATCATTTTGTCCACCTTATACCGGCTTTTTTTCTCTACACAAGTTACTACCTTCTCAAATAGTGCATGACTTACTGACTTATTATTCTTTTGTTCTGTTTTCTCCCCTGCTTTCTCCTAGACCAGGCCTACTGAAAGCCCATTCAATCAAGAATACAGAAAATGAAGTTCTTCCAGCTCTAAAAAATTATCTGATTTATGTCAAGTGGGTTGGTATACTGAGAAAATGAGGGGGCATCCTTGTTTGTTTGACCAGTCTCTCCATTTCTTACCAACTATGAAAATACGTATGACCGAATTATTTAACATTTCTGTATCTTGGTTTCCTCAGGAGTGAAGAAAAAATATTTTGAGCAGCTTATCTATAAAAGCCCCTAAATCTTTAAACTGTTAATGGTTCTGCTGTGATCCTGTTCAATAAAATTTAGATACTTCCAACTCCCTGCTATCTCATCATGGACTGATCATCACATTAAATTAATTATTGACTACATCTGGACAAGGAGCAGATATTTGCTTTGCTAAAGTGACTGCTTTATGGAAGCCAAAGCTTCTGCAATTGTTTGTCAACAACCAGAGGAAGTTCACTGTCTCCTTGAGGACCTGCATACCATTTTCTGACAGTGAAGAGTCACAGCAATAACCTTAAACATGCATGCTTGTGACTGTCCACAGAAATCTCAATAGATGGTACATGGCTGCTGAAAGTGAGAATGGCATTCTCTCTGAAACCACCTACACCATGTAGTTCTATTTCTGGCAGACAGGTGGACTGACGGTTATAATTCTCAGCTCTGTGAATTCCTGACAACAATGCAGATATGATGGCAACACAAATCACACAGAGGTATGAACCACACGACAAGCCAAACTAAATGGCTGAAAATCATATAATTTACAAATATGTCCACTAGGATCCTGCCCCTTTCTTCAAGCCTGTTACAGCAATAGTAAGATGTCCATTTGAGATTCAAGGAAAGGCAAGTTAATTTAAAAATTGCATAGGAATGGTAGCTGATACTTAAACAATGCTTACATGCCAGTGTTTTGTATACATTTTCTCATTTGATCCTCATTATAACCTAATCAATGAGGAGCAATTATTGCCACTATTTCACAGACAAGGAAATTAGGCATAGATAGTTTATATAACTTGTAATATCACATGGCCAGGGATGGTTTGGGTTTGAACCCACTTGACCTAGTTCCAAAGTGTGTGCTCTTAATCACCACACTATGAAATAAAACTCCTTATGGCCTCAAGTCTCTTATGCTTCATGATGTGAATTTTTTAGGAAAAAAATAGGAATATATATTCAGCAGAAACGTCTACAGAGAATGGGATATGTCTATATCTATATGATAATGCTACATTATACAGGCTTCACGAATCCTATATTAAAGGGCCAAGAATCATGTCAATAAAATTTGAACTTTCTACTGAATTCCTTCAAATTAAAATTCCAGAAAATTAAGATATGGTTTCAGATAATTTTCTTCCTTTCCTCTGCTGCCATAAGCAGGTCACTCTTGGTGCCCCTCAACTTCTCTTCCAAAGATAGGGAAATGGGGCGCTCACTTCATATAAAATATTTCCCAGGCACCGCAAAGGCAACAGAATGAATCAGCTATCATCTAGGCCTCAAAAAAATGTTCAGTCTTTTATGAGTAACAAGCAAGTGTCTAAATAAGAACATCTTGAATGATAATGTGGAGGTACTGCCTGAATGAGGAACAAACAATGTGCTAGAGGAAAAAGGGTCCATATATGATATGGAAGGTTTCCTATTGGAAACTATGGTCAATGTCTGAAAATTCGAGTTTGTTAAGTCTTGTCTAGTCTTCAGGCCTGAGCAGAATTCAGGAAGGCAGAAATTGTGGGAGGAGAATAGTTTTGGTAGAAGCAATATAGATTAAGCAAAAGAATCAAGGAGAGAAATAAAATAATATTCCATGTGGAGTCCCACTTGGTTAGAACATGGTCCATATGGTTTTAGGAGGAGGGCAACTGGAGTTGGGCTAGAGAGTGTGGTGTTCTGCTGTGTCAGGGCCTTAAATAACAGAGAAGAGTTTATGAGACAATAGAAGTCTCATACTATTCTAAACATTGGCTATGGTGGACTTAAGAAGTGAAAATGAAATAAAAGTAATTTTTATTTTATGAATCATGATTTCTCAAATCATTTTGCAATAGATTCAGTAAAACATTTTGACTAACTTTGTAGAGCTCATATGTTTAAAAGCTAATTTCTTATTAGATAGTATGATCAATGTCCAAAGAGTCTACAGATTTACTGCCTCCATTCTACATATTATGAAGGGAATAACAAGTGAACAAATAACACGTCTGGGAATTAGACTCGGGCTCTCTAAATCTAAGTACTAAGTGAACAAAGTCATTATCCTTCCTTTTCATCTGTCATTCATGTCTCAGCCTGAACTCCACTGATCCAGGACACAGGAAGAATCAGGTTGGACAAACAAAACATACATATGTCACCAAAACTGATGCATTTTCTTCAGGAGATAACCTTAGAGACACTTTACAGTTTATATAAATGTCTTAAAACTTGAATTACAAACCCTACAGGATATCAGAACTGTAAATTAAGAGGCATATAAAAAACAATTTCATTAATACATATTGCTTGCAAAGTGACTTCATAGCTGAAAGCATGGAATACATAAAAATATCATCACAATTTTCTATTTCTTTGCGATCTCTGCCAAGAAATTTAACATCTTTGAGGCTGTTTCTCTAACAGAAAAGATTTGGTTTATTAAGTTGTCTCTCTGTTGTATTATAGCGCTGAAGCTCTAATTGCAATCATGCAATAATCTAGCATACATTGAAAATATTTTGAGTCTGGGGCTAGAATTCCTAATATAACTTAATGTGTCCTAATGAGATAAGAATATTCAAGAAAATTATAGACTTCTATGTCCTCAAGGCATTATAGTAGCCAATTTTATGAAGCTCCTACATTCAAAAAATCCCACTGAACAAGTAGCATAACTATTAAAGGCTTTTAATCCAAAATGAACAAAATCAAAGTTTCAAGGTGACAAATTATCAGCTATTTAGAAAAAAGTTAGTCATCTAGAACAACTAATTTCTCAAAGATTTTTGAGAAGCCCAAGATTTGCTACATTGATATCCATGTTTTTATGTACAGCAGAATAGGTGGGCAATATATAGATTATTGGTTATATGTGTATTTCAGTTTCCAGGGTGCAGCTCAGCTAAAATCAGTAATATGAAACTGAACTTCTTGATCGGGGGTTACTTTAAAAATCTGCCCTGGCTGGTGTGGCTCAGTGGATTGGCACTGGCCCGTGAACCCAAAGGTCGCTGGTTCAATTCCCTAGTCAGGGCACATAACCAGGCTGCAAGCCAGTCTCCAGCCAGGTTCTTAGCTGGAGGCAGGTGAAAGGCAACCATATATTAATGTTTCTCTCCCTTTCTTCCTCCCTCCCTGCCCTTCTTTCTGGAAATAATGAATAAAATCTTTAAAAATAAAAATATATAAAAATCTCTTTGTTGTCACTGAAGTTGAAAGATAAAAAAGTTGATATAACATTTTACATAATTGTTATGTTTTCTATGTAAACCAAAGTCTTCACAGATTACATGAAATTGTTTTTCCCCCTCTTTGAAAAAGCATGAGCAGTGAGTTGGGAAAACAACTGTAAAAATTATAAAGCTTGCTTTAAGGACGACAGCAAATGTGACCATGACACAGACAGAGCTGTGACATGGAATGCTGCCATTAACCATTCTTCACATTTGCTTTGTAGGCAATACTTAGCATCACGTAACAATCAATGGTTACTGATCCCTTTTGCTCCCAGAAGAGCAAGCAATTATGACCCAGAAAGCTCCACCAAGGGATTACAAACGAATGCTAACAAGAGTTCAATTCCACTGTCCTTAGATCATTCCATTTATTTATGGAGCTTTTATCGCATGACACAAACATACTTTATAAAACAAATACTTCCTGTTACTTAGCAAAGGAAGAGGCAACATTGAAAGTCATTGGGCTGATCATGGTCAAGACTGCGGTTAAGGCCTCACTCACTCTTTCCCCAACCCATCTGGTGAAAAACCACAAGTCTGAGCTATCTACCTGCTCCATAACCTTTGATCCTGCTGGACATTGGCTTCCAGGCAGGATGGGAGAACTGAGGAGGAACCTGCCATGACATCACTGGAGAAGAAGTGACAGTGGAGTATAAAACAGCAGACTAATGGAGAAAAGTAACTGGGGGGTTGCAAGTAAGAAAGAAACAAGAGGAAGAGGGAGGAAAACTGGATAAAGTTCTATCAGCATTTGACACCAACTTAGGTACTAAAGCTAAGACTTGAGAGTTGTAATGTCATTTGTTTGCCTATAAATTAAGTTTTCTCTTTAGGGGCAACTATTATTGTCTTCAGTGTTGCAATATTCTTCCCTCCAAATGCATATAAATATGCAAATACTGGTTTAATTTTAAATTATGAGTGTTTTAAAATAACATGCATTACATAGGAGACACTTTACTAAAGGATTATATGAGTATTAAATCCTGTGCTATCGCTAAAAATAGAGTTCATACATTTCCCCTTTGGCTGGGAAAACAGCACCTCAAAGATGGCAGTTCCAACACTCAAGTGAATAGCACTAGACACTATAGCAAATCAAGTCTCATCTTGTCATACCATATTTTTGATGAAAAATTAAAAAATGCTTTCTTTACCTTAGAAAGATTTCCATTGTAGTTCATCAAGTTTGATTGGGTCTAGCAGCCACTACACAGTCAGAAAAGTTTATAATCAAGTAAAATCGATGGTCATCAAATATTTTCCCTGTAGAAGTGGCTGCCTCACTGGTCCAATAATTAGAGTTCAACTTCTGCAGTATATCTATTATACTTGAGGTAGTAAGAATCAAGGTACTCAGAGCAAAAGTTTTCACACATTCCCAGTTCTACATTAAAGAATAAATAAAAACATATTATGCTGATTACAATGCATTTTTGCAAATGACAATTTCTAACAAATTACATCCCTACAAAAGAAAAGTCATTAGGTACCCAACAAGAATATCAAAGCCCCTTAAAGGTACCTATATCCAGAACAGAACTGCTTTTTTCTTTTTGTAGAAGTGTGACTAATAACTCAACTAATAGTATTTCAAGTTCACTACAACTGAATCTCCAGTATATATTTAAGGTATAAGTATTCTCTACTTATATAACAAATTTTTTCTCTTTTACTTGTTTAAGCCTGTTACAATTAGATATGGGGCTAGAGTTTTGTTTTTGTTTTTAAACTTATTATAAACAGCTTTTTCCTCTATATGTTAAATAACTTTATTTATTCAATTTTATTTATTAAGTAATCACTTGTCCTTTTAATTAGGATATTATTTGTATGATATATATGTAAATCTAATATTTTAAACAAAATTAAAAGAACTTCTATGTCTAATTTGGCTCATATTAATTTTCAATGTGAATTGCTATTTCCATGGGCTTTGTGAAATGCTGAAAACAGCTTAATTCCTATCTTTTGTATCTGGATATCCCAGTTTGAAACAATGACAAGAATTAGGTGAACATAATTTTCATTCAGGTCAAGAAGGAGAAATGATCTTTCCAGCCCAATGCATTATATCTAAACTGTATGGATTCCTTCACATTGCCCCAATCTAGCTGTAGAATGTACTTCCTTGACCAATACAATTTTTAGTCACCACCTCGTTTTTCCTCTCTTACAAGTTATCTCCTTATCAGTCTGTCAGTAAAAAGACCCTTACACCATGGCTTTTGGATATTACCCAAAAAGTAATAATCTATGTATTCTAGCCAATTTTTATGGGGGAAATAACTCTTTCTATGGCATTAGGGCTTTAAAAATGAGTGAAGTTCTACAGTATTCTATGAAATAACAAATTAAGTCAGTTGTTAAGAATGCCTAAAATTTATTCCTAGCCATGTTAGCATTTGTGAATACTGGTGAATGTGAACCCTCATGAAAAGGGAAGGAAAAGAGGAAGTTAGTATTTGTCCTAATGTCAAGTATTTTTCTCACTACAGTAACTTATTTAATTCTTAACACAATCTCATGAAAGCTTTAGGTATTAACATTCCCATCTGTTTGGATGTTAAAAACTAAATCTGCATGGTTAAATGATTTGCTTAAGGTCATATAGCTTACACATGGTAGAGCTGGGATTTGATGTCAAGTTTCCAGTATAATTTCCACTTCATTATGATGCCTCTTCAACTCTTCCCTTACTTGTAAGTTTTTCATAAGCTTTCCCAAACTCCCAAACTTAACTCTCCAATATTTGATACAAACTGCTCTATCAAGATCAAAGGAAGGAAAGAATAAAGTGAAGAAGAGAGTGAGAGAATGAGGGAGAAAATCGGTACGAGTTTCATATTTGCTGTTTTAGTTCTAGATTTGGTGTTTTTCAATATCTTATGTATTTCCCCAAACAGACTCAAAAAAATACATACTACTTTTCTCATATATAAGTGGTGAGAAAACAGATTCAGAGCAATGATACCACTTGCTCAAGCCCATAAAAAATGATGCACACACACACACACACACACACACACACACACCCTTTTTTCTGTACACATATGTCTATGATAAAGTTTAATTTATAAAGTAGGCACAGGGAAAGATTAACACCAGTAACTAATGATAAAATAGAACAATTATAACAATATACTATCATAAGTAATGTGAATAGGGTCTCTCTGATTACCCATCCAATAATTGTGTCAGCTACAGAGTGACTAGTAGGAAGGCAGCATATAGTATGGACAAAGGGATGATTCACGTCCCATGGTGAGATTTGATCATGCTACTCAGAACAGCACACAATGTAAAACTTACAAATTGTTTATTTCTGGAATTTTCCATTTAATATTTTTAGACCACAGTGGACCATAAATAACCAAAATGGTGAAAAGCCAAATGGCAGATAATGGAGAGCTATAGTACTATTTGAATATAAAGCTAAAAATAGTCTGGAAAAGAAAAATGTATAGCAAAGTAGTATTTTGGTCTAATATCAGGACTGACATTAACTAGCTCTAATGACCTTGGATGTGTCACTCTGCCTTTCCACGTATGAATTTTCTCCTTTGGAAGGCACTCAGAAAATCTATAAATGTTCAATATATACAATCCTATGATTATAGAATGTCAATTAAGTTCCTCAGAAACAACCTTTGAATGCTCACCTACACACATACACACATACATGTGATTAAATTTACTAAAGACTGCAATGAAATTAACATGATGAAGATTAACTTCATTTCTACTCAGTCACTTCTTATGGGAATGATATATGAATCCAAGTTTTTATTCCCTATCAGAGCTAAATAACTTAATAGCAGAATCAAGTCTTTCTCAGGACAGTGGAACTAAAATTTCTTGGAAATATTTTAATATTTTTGTTTTGTAAGCCAAAAGAATAAATAGTAAATGTGAACAAAAATGAAAACAAAAATACTTACAACTATCAGTTTTCTAGAATCTGAAAATAACCTTAGAGTCTTTACACACTAACAGAATGCATATATTGTATATTTATATATGTATGTGTGCATGTGTGTGTATATGAAAGTAAAGAAATAATCCAGATTGAGTTGTGCAACTAAGCTCTTAAAGTCCATTAGAATATAAGCTCTATGAAGGCAGGACTTCTACTGCTTTTCATTGTCATATAATCAATCCAACTTGCACCCTGCACATAGAAAGTAATAAATATATATTCATTAAATGAAGAAAAAGAGGAAATAATAGAAGAGAATCACTGACATTTGAAAAAATGACAAAGTGGAAATAACATAAAAGTAGACATAGCATAGATTATGGTTTAATAGCAAGTCCAATAGATTCAGTAGACAAGAATTATATTCTTAGTTCTTAGAGGCTTTTAACTTAATTTAATACAAGTCATAACTTTTTATGCCTCTGTTTCTCAATTTACAAATTACCTCTTCCTTCATGCTTTAAAATATATTATGAAGTATTATCAAAAAAAGGGGAAGCAGGTAAGAACAAAGATGTGTAATTTGGGGGATGATGATTCTCTGGAAATGCAGAAATGCTGATTCGTACAAACATAAAGAAGTCAGCTGAGAAACTGGCATGAAGCATTCTAAGAAAAAGAAGAACAGATAAAGAAGAGGAACTAAAGTTCGAATTCACTATGCCAGTAACTAATTTGTATACCATTCATTGGCTGCAGACCTTTATTTTCCATGTGTCTTTGCAAAATGTGTAAATACTATTCATTATTAAAATGCAATAAAATTATGTTAAAGAAAAGACAGGCGAAGATGCTTTGATATGTTAGCATGTAATAAAATACTGATATATAAGGCCAAAATGGCCAAATTTAAAAAATAAGAAACATTTAAGATAGAATTGAGGGGGACGGGGTAGGGGGGAGGAAGGCAAAAACTGACCTAGGGTCATAAAGGAACAAGAAAGACCAATCAAAGAGGAGGGCAGGCAAGAGGTGAGTCACTGAGCCATCAGCTACATGGCAGAAAAAAGCTCACCCTAGAAAACCCAAGCTGTTTTCTAAAGCAAGCCGATGGTCAAATCGAAAGGGGAAAAGACAACCACTACTGAAAATTTTATAAGTGCAAAACAAGAAGGTAGAAAGAACATTTAATTTTAATAGTATGAACACATGTTTGACCAGTGGTCCCAATGGAAATGTTGTCCTCACTGTTGGTCAGATGCCACTTACACCGGCTGTGCATCTCCAGCTCTAACCTAAGAGAAGGGCAAAGAGGCTAGGAACACAGGCAGCAACTCTGTTTTCTACTTCTCTGATTTTGCTAAACCTTTCAGAGTTTGTGAATTTTAGTAAAAGAATTTCACTAACTCGTTCAGAGTCTGGGTTGCCCCATCAGTAAATTTATAAAGTAATCTGGTTCATATTGGGGATCTTTACGTTTCTTCTGGTTTGTAATCTTAGGCTTTAAATAAGTATGGTCTAAGTACAGAAAAGTTTTTTGAACCACCATTTTGAAGTACCTACAAGGACAGGTGGAAGGATGTAGAAGTCTCTATTGTGCCAAAAACGAATTCTATTTTAAATCAAAGGGAAGGAATCCATTGGCAGATTAAATGAATCATGTTCAGCTTCACAAATGGTAAGGATTCATATTGTCACTGTGGTAACAATGGTTTGCCATGCAGCCCAATACAAAGATTTAAGACAAAGCAAACAATCTGGCCTAAGACAAAAATACAAATACATTCTTGCACCCAAGGGTCTGTCGTCAAGCAAGCTGTACCATACAGAAATACATTTTCTTCCAAGATGGCACCGTAGCTTCCTGGCTACAATTTAATTAATCAGCTCTTGTCATAGTAATCTAAGTTTGCAGTCTCACAGAGTCAGTTCTTTCTACACAAATAGAGGGTAAGAAAAATTTAAAAGCCCAAATAAAATAATGGTACCAATCAATGGTTCAAGCGTTATGTGACCTGATGAAAAATAAAAACTTAACTATTATCATGGTGATATTATTAACGGGCGCAGTAGTGAAAAATCACTAATCACACCCAGAAAAACATTATACATATATCATATGTCATATATATATATATATGTATATATACACACATATATATATATATGAAATCCAGTCCTGTATTGGATTTCTTAAGATCTATATATATGCATAGGTTAATATAATGAAAACATGACATTATATTCCCCTATCAAAGAAATGCCCACTTCAGAAAATCTGGTATAGCCACTACATCTGTAGATATAAAATGATAATTTTGCCTTTTATTATAATAAAGATGAGGGTGTTAAAGGAATCAGTGAGAAGCGGAGTAGTTCGAGTACTTATAGAATAAAATCCTAATGCTAATGGGCAGAATGGTTTGGGAAATAATACAGCAGACACAATTACTAGGATCATCTCCCCTCCACTCTCTCAGGCTCCAAGATAAAGAAGAATCAATTAGCCCTCAACAGACTATGACCTTGAAGGTTACAGCTCTGTGCATAATATGCTGAATGTGCTGAGACAGATAGAAAAGGGAGACTAAAGTCTTGAAACCCATGAAGAGCATGTTTCAGATATGATAGTGTCATTTTTAAGATGCTTAGTTCATGTCAAAAACATGCATGATGAAAGGAAAGCTCCAGTTCTGTCTGTGACTAGGCAATACTTTCTTAGTTGGAAAAAAAAAAAAGTGAGATTACAAAATGACAAAATTCAGTGGCAAGCCTTCCCCCCCCCCCTTTCCTTTAGTTAATGGTGGCAAGCTTTCTAAATAATGAAAGCAACCCCTTATGAGTGTCTGAAAACAAAGCTCCAAGGACTAACCTCTTTAAAAACAAACAAACAAACAAAAAAAGATGCATAATTTTTTTGGATACTATAGTAATTTTGCTGCTTTTAGGCATTATTCCAAAAAAAAATTAACATAGAGTTTCCCCACCCAGAAAAGCCTACAACCTGTACAATGCTAACCAACTGTCCAGTTCTAAGTGTCCAGGAGGAACTGTTTCTCAGATTGCTTTTCCACGTTATTTCCAACTTGCTTCCAAAGGCTGCAGCTCTCCATTCTGCCAGCACTGGTCACTGGGATGCTTTTAGGGGACAGTACATCTTTTTCACTCAACGCAAATGCTAGACAATCAATGCCCTGGCTTGGCAAAAAAAAATAATTTTTTAAAAGAAACTGTATGGAATGTATAATCTATTAAAACACTTAATAGAAGAAGTTACCTTAAAAAGTACTCAAAATGTCAACATATACTTTTGGATAGGGTCCCAGAACAAGAAAAGGTGCTGGATGTTTCTTTGTTTATTTATTTATTTTTTTAAGGTGACAAAAATTATAGAATTTAGCGGACAAGTTTTTCCCCAAGCGTCCTCTTTCTTTTTCCAGACAACTAAACCTGTTCAGCCACATTTTCAGTCAAGACAAGTTTAAAACACTAAAGACAAAGAAGTAACCTTGCCTTCATAGTGAATTTTGCTTCCCCTTGCAGGATCTGTGCTTGCTTTTTATAGCCTGTCATTTCATCTGGGTATTATTTCCCGGTCACTTTGCCAGGTGGGAAGAGGCGGTGAATGCAGTGATGTCTGTCAGACCTTTAACGATGCTTCAGGGATTTGATAAAGATACAAAGCACTGTCTGCAGCAGAGCGCTTCTTCCCTAATTACACCTGAAAAACAAGCCTCCTTTTTTTTTTTTTTTCCTCTGGAAACCTTTGCCACTGAAACTGGTGCATATGAAACAATCTTGAATCACAAGCAGAAATCAAGCTTTCTACCTTATCTTGAACCTAATGTCTGGAAGAGATATTCTTTATTCATCATTAGCATCTAGAGGGAAAACAGAAGGAGTATGTCATCACTGAATCCTTACAGTCAACTCACCTTTAACTTTAAGAGATTTTACATATGTTACTGAGAACCAACTTCCCTGATCTTTCACATCTTTTTTCTACTAAGAAAAAATTCTTCAATGGTAGTGATAGAAGATAGAGAAACAAAAGTTAATTACAAACATTTTTTTTTTTAAAGCTATAGATTCCTGCCTTCTATCTGACGTTTAGAATATTCTGACTAGTCATGGTTTCATCCTTGTCAACTTTCCATTGTAAAGCATTGCAATGACCCAATGCAAGCGGCAGCACACTGCTCTGCATTATTTTAAAGACTTTATTTATTATTTTTCAGAGAGAAGGGAAGGGAGAGAGGAAGAGAGGGAGAGAAACATCAATGCATGGTTGCCTTTCACCTGCCTCCTGCCACGGACCTGGCTGGAGACCTGGCTTGCAGCCTGGTTATGTGCCCTGACTGGGAACTGTGCTCTGCATTGTTTTAAAAGTGTGGGCTCTTCACTCACAGGTGATTAAGCTGGACTGCTGCAATCTGACAGGCCGAAGACCCATGCCTAATCAAAAAACCCAAAGTGATGTACCTTACTGATGGATTTGTACTTTTTAATGACTGCCAAAGAAGCTACTTAAACATCTGACTACAGAAGACAAGACTAACTTGGGAAAATCCTTTCATGCAGAAATTGTACAGTGACATGAATAAAATAAGGCTGCCCCTAAGAAGTGCCCAGTAACCGACACTACAGTCTGGGCAGGACACTGATCATCTGATGCTGGTGACGATTGAGCACTGTACGTGTCTGAAGACTTGATGCAGTATTAGGAAGGACCTTTATCAAATACAAATGTGGGGAGAAGTACGTAAGGGAACAGGAAGAAGAGGTGGCGAAAGACCATAGGCAGATGGGAATAGCTGGGAGGCTAAAAGGTGAGAGAGGTATCAGGAAGACTATAGGGGGAAAAGAAAGACAAAATCATACTCTCTGCCCTATGGAAGTCGTACTTCACGTAAAAAATTAACGATGATCTGATATTTTAAGTTCAAAACGTGTTAGAAAGCAATCGAATTGAACTTAAATTCAAGCACCACTTGAAGACACTGACGTTTTGGGTCCTCCACCCCAGATTTAGCAATCTGGCCAAAAGGAGATGCGTTAAGAGCACCCACCAGCCATTTGCAGGACATTTTTACTCATTTCTTCATTGCCACCCCCAGCATCCCAGTCACATGATATGCTTAAACAAACAAACAAACAAAACACCCCAAGCAATTAAAGCACAAGAAGGAAAGAAAAACAGCTACATTGCTCTGCAGAACACGTTTCGGGACCTTGAGCCCACCCATCTTTTTTACTCATCATCATCATCATCATTTCTCTCTCTCTCTCTCTACTTACAAAGTTTAGGAGCAGTTTGGAGATTAGTTTCTGTTGTTTGTGGCTGAGTTGCTGACTTGGGTGTTCTCACCTCAGGGTTCCGAGTGGGTGAAGGGATGGGTGGTGCGGTAGATGGCAGGAAAGAAAAAGCAAAAATACGACTCTTGGTGGCCGCTGCTGCTGAAGGTTCAGAGGACACAACAGCCTTGTCACCTGTAACTGTAACTTGAACCTTCATTTCAGGTTGAGCCCCGGAGCCAGGTGTAGTGTATACCTCGGGGGATACCCACACAGTTGAGGCAGCAGTTGGGTCCACAGAAATAATAGGGTCCTGGCCTAAACCCCCAGGGTCAAGGTGAGTAGGGGAGTCATACTCAAATATCTTGTCCACAAATACCCACTTGAGGCCGGCAATGCAGAGGCAGAGGCTGACCAGGCAAGCCAGAACGGGCACGATGCAGATCTTCTCCGAGTTGAGACAACCCCTCAGGCGCTCAGCTTCCAGGCAGATGCAGCAGGGCACTGCCAGGCCCACGAGTCCGGGGGTCCTCCCATCTTCAGTCTGGGTCTCAGGCATGCCTTCCACAGCCGGAAGCCCATCAAGAGATGCGTCTGCACTCAGCTGAGTGGAGGGGCTAGAGGACCTTTCAGCAGCCCCCTCAGACATGTCTGGGGAATGGATCTCCATCGGCTCACCTCCAGAAGGCCTGGCCTCTCACCGTCCATTACCATGCAGAGCCCCCCCCAACCAAATGAGACAGCATCTTACAGTGGGAAATCGATACGTCGTCCAAGTCCAAGGCCATTATCAAAAGCAAGAGGAGTTCAGGAGGGGAAAAGAAAAAAGAAAAAAAGAAAAAGAAAAAGAAAAAAGCCTCTAGCAACTACCGTATAAAAGTATATCCTAATTCTTTACCGCTGTTTCAGGGCCACTTTTGCAGTTCTTTTAAATGCTTCTCCAACCCCTCCAGGCTGGTCCAGAGCACAGCGGCCGAAACAGACGCCGAGCTGAGGGCGGGTCCATTAAGTAAACCAGTAGCCCAAACTGAAAGGCATGGTTCTCACCTCGAGCGCCTGAAGCTGCTGCCTGCTCAGATGGAGAAAACAACTGTCATGCAGGAGAAGTAGGAGCAGGAGCAGGACCAGCGCTGGCGGCGGCGGCGGCAGCAGCTGCGGCGGCAGGAGGGGCAGCAGTGACAGTAGCAACAGCATCCTGTAGTGTTAGCGCGACGGCGGAACGGGGCTGAATCATTACGGAGCAGCAGGTGCCTGCCCTCTGAGCATCACTGCGCGCAGCATCCTCGCCGAGGGTCCCCAGGGGATGAGCGCGGCCCGGAGGGGCGGCGACTGCCCTCCCCGCCCAGCCTCCACCCCCACCCCCACCCCACCCACTCCTCTTTGTGCTCTTGGGCGCTCATTCACTTTCTTCCTCTGCGTCTCTCCCTTTCTTTGCCGTCTCTTGCTCCTTCCTCCCCCTCCTCTTTCAAAGACGTTCTCTCGCTCTCTCAAATCTCCTTCTGTTTCCTCCCTCCTATCCCAGCCCCCACCCTCTGTCCACACTCTGGAGCTGCTGGCTGGTCTGAGGGAAATCAGGATACCCAGCAACGCAGGACCGCCAGTGACTTCCTATTTTATCCAATTAGAAGGATAAAGGCCATCAAATCAAAGAGAAGCAGGCAGGCACCAGTTAAGCTGAGGCTCCGTGGCCCCCACCCCTTTTCTTCCTCTTTTTTTCTTTTTCTCTCTACACCAGCGGCTCCAGTCTTTCCACCCCCAACCTTGTTTGCTTTCAGTCTGGCTGGCTCTTTCCTGCACCCACCGTTGGGTCAGAGACAAGCCAGCGATCGATGCTAGAAACCTAACAAAGCTGGGATGGGGCGGGGACGTAGGTGGGACCTCAGGGGCCGGACCTCAGGCTGGGCAAAGTCTGATATCTGATTCCTCCCTGGAGAGGTGCGCGTTGCGGCAGCAATTTCTCCAGCCCGCCGCGGACAGCTAGCGTTCCTGCTCCAGCCGCTAGTAAGTTTAGTTCGCAGAGGACTGTTGGTACCTGCTTTTCAACCAACAGTTAGGGCGCTTTTTCTAACCATGGACAGCTCTGCCTTCAGCTCTTGGCAGACAGACTGGGGAAGACTTTGCACGGCCCAGGGCGAAGTGCGGAGTGCGTGCGGGCTGCGGGCTGCTGGGCGGGGAGAGGTGTTCGCAGACCCTCACTCGGGTCCCCCAGTAAATTTCCATTTCCCTGTCCCACCCCCTCCGCCCTCGACTCAGGTCAGACTCCTAAGAAACGCTGAAATATCAGGCGCAGAGCTACTGCCCAGGGCAAGGCTCCCGCTGCGTCTTGGGAAGAGCCAGCCTTGTGACCCCACAATGCGGAGAGCTGAGTTCCCGGGCGCAGTAACGTGTAGCACGTGTCCACGGCTTCCACCGCGCCGCAAGGATGAAGAGTTTTGTCACAGCGTGCCTGCGTGGGTCAGGTTTCACCTTACCCAGATAGTTCCCATTCTGATTATGTTTTTCTTCCTAGGACAGCAGTCCTTAAAAGAGCAAGAGAAACCCACCATCCTGAATAGAAGGACAGACTCCCTTGAAGCCCCTGAACTCCCCCTGCGCTGTGCGTCAGTGCACGCCGCCAGCTCTGTGCAGTCCGCCGCCCACCGTGCCTGCACACCTGGATGGCCTCCAAGGAACCATCTTGCTCACCTATGTCAGGAGGAGTCTTAAAAACTCCCTCTAAATCCGTATTACATAACCATCACAGGAGTCCCAGAAACAGTAACATTTAAGGCTCACATCCTGAGAAAATCTGCTCTCAGCACACTCTGGTTTTGTATAGTGCAATCTTCATGGGTTTTAATTATTTTTAAGCTTTAGCTGAACATGGGATAATGTTGTAATTTCTCTCAAAATGAAATTAGTCCATAATTATAAATAATTAAAAGGATATTATCTTGACGTGTATTTGCAGAACTATAGGTAACAACCACAACAAAGCCTGAATCAATCTGTAATTAGGACTATGACGAGCTTATGAGCAAAATTAATTATCCTAAAGTTCCCCTTTACGTAACCTGCACTTGTATTCAGTAATAGTAGCCAGTATTTTAAAGTAATTTCTATGCCTAATTTCTACCTTTTACTAGTCAATTAATTAATTGATTAAACTATTTGATTTTTAAAGTAGTGAGAGTTTTCTTACAGGTTCTAGCAATGGACATAAAATTTTATATCATAGAAAAATCTATATTGAAGCATTTACAGTATTCAAACGGAGAGGTAATGTTTGAATGATCAATATTTACATAACTATTCAAAAATGATATAAGCAAATAAGTGCTTATGTTAAATTACAGTAATTTATAATTCCTTTAGAGATCACCCAGTTTAAAGGTGTGGCACTTAACTCCTCCAATACTACACTCAGGTATAACACACTGGCATTTCATCCACAGACAAGGTCATCTAAATTTCAAAGATCAAAAGGGGATTCGGGTAGCCCAAGTTAGGCAGGGAAGAAAGTGGTCCTTAACTTGCACTGATAACAATTACTCACCTCACCTTAATCATTAAGAGCAAACATATTCAGCAAAGAAATTACCAGGCACTATCTGTCCTAGCAAAGACACCCAACACTTACAAAGGACAACAATGTGTTATATAAAGGCTAGGACAAAACAGAGACAGACCTGTGAGCTGACACAGCTGTTCTTTCTCCTGACTACACAAATCAGACTGTGGCATGTGTGTCCGTCCTCCCTGGAGATGGACCAGAACTTGCACCTTAAAGCTAAGACCAGCTTGCACAGAGCCAGGGTCCTATGAAGTTGTTCCCCACCAAACTGGAAGGTGAATGTAACTGAGGAAAGGGAATAGAACAGGGGGTAAAGAATGAAAGGAATTCTCTGTGAGTTCTATCCTTGAGACTAGCAGAGAGAAGTTGTCTTTAATGATGAAGTGAGAAAGGGCAGTGTATATGGGATTAGGGATCAGAATTTCCTTCAGGTAAAACATGCCTGTTTGTCGGAAGAACTGCAAAGATATATAGCATTTTAACTCTTCAGGCTTCACACTATTAAAGCCCAGGAACACCTGCATTTCAATGACCCCTTAAAAGATGAGCAAGAGACATTTAGTACCTTTTTAATACCACATTACCACTTCCTTCATGACAACAGAAGGTATATTTATTTAGCCCCACCTTTGTTTCAGAAGCTCTGCTAAATTCTTAACATACATTATTTCTTTAATCTTCACAAATCCTATACAGTACATACATTATTTCTTTAATCTTCACAAATCCTATACAGTACATATTATCTTGAAAATAAAGCAACAGATTTAGGCAGCTTAGGGAACATGGCCATGGACCACAGCTATTTAGCTATAGGACCAAGATCTGAGCAAAGATCTGACTCATGCTATTTCTGCTGAAAAATACTGCTTCTCTTTTTTTAATGAAAAGAACACATCTAATTATGTATTGCTTACCTATCACTTTAATGAGAGAATAAGCAAACCAGAAAGAGGAGCATTGAAACAGTCATTATTACCTTCATTTAATTAGTAAGCTCATTTAAGGGCACCTAGTTTCCAAATTATGAGCCTTCTAAAATTTTTGCTTACTGGTTTTCAGACATTATAAGGATTAAACACAGGCTATTTAACAAATAACTATTTATAGTTTAAATTGAGTGAGCTCTTCCATAGTCTCAGTTCAAGGATTTTCTTCCAAAAGCTATTTTAGTTGTGTATTGCTCTGAAACAAACTGCCCTAAAATAGCTGAAAATAACAACCATTGGATATTATCTCCCTGGTCTGTCGGTTTACTAGGTTCAGCTGAGCGGTTCTTCTGCTCCATTTGTTGGCAGCTGGGGTTGCAACAGCTGAAGATGCAACTGGGCTGAAACACTGAAGACGGATCACACACAACTGGCAGTTGATGCCAGATGTCAGCTGGGAGTCCAGCTGGGACTGACGGATGGTGCACCGACATGTGGCCTCTCTAAGTGGCTTGGTTTTCTCAGTGTGGCAGCTGGGTTCTGAGAGGGAGGAAGTGCCAGCTGCAGACTTTTCTTCACGCCATCTATCTATTCAATGTTAATCAGCTTAACAATAACCCACAGCCTTTGGACCAACTCCATCTATCTATTCAAAACACTTTCTATAAACTCCTTTTTTTAGATCTTTAAATGTCCAGTTCAAGTATATCCTTAACAGGTTTTTCTGATTGTTCCCAAATAGGCCTTTCAAAAATTTATCTTGTTCTGGTGAAATTCTGGTACCCCAACTACGATTCTTAACTCTCAGCCACCACAGATCCTTTCGGTGGATGGAAAATTGGAAGTAAACCAAAATGTAACTGTTTTTCCTATAATCTCTTATCAACCAAACAGAAAAGTTATCTGAGGGCAAACCAAATCCATGTAGTCTTGATGCCCTTCTCCATTCTTCATAATGCTAAATGCATGAGATGAAACTCATTTCACCTGACTGGACGGGTATTTCCTCCCCACTTTGAGAGTTAGTCAAGACTCTAATTATATTTTATTCTTACCCAGTGAAATTTATTCATAGAAGATAATTTGGCTTATTTTTAAGAATTGTTTTGTGAGAGGCTGTATTAAATGTCTGATATTGACTATGGGTCCGTGTTCACATTTTGTCCCCAGATGATCAATTTACTCTGGCACATTTTGTTCTTAATGAGTTCAGATCCCTTGCAGCTCAAGATACAGTAAATGATCTCAAAGATGAGCAAGGAAGAATTTTATAGAGAAAGATATTTTTATTAAACATGATAGTTTGAGAGAACCTATTGAATTCCCATTCCCCATAAGTAAAGATAAAAATTTGTTCAATGCAGTCTTAGTTTATTTTTCATTTTATAAGCCACATTTCTTTTACAATTACACTGGACATGTTTTAGAAATAGATGGAGATGCTGATTGAACAACATTGCGTTACATGCTAATAAATTATTTACATTGAAATGGTTATTTCATGTTAAGTGAATTCCAACTCAATAAAAAAAATTATACTTGACATGCACCATAGTTTCAGCTTCTCCAACATTTAATTTTAAAAGGAAAACATGTTCTACATGACCAGTTTTACTAGTGGACTGCCCTAAAATAATGAGACATTTTTTAATGTGTAGGTTGCCCTTTCTTCTACAAAATCTCAGTATGTTATATAGCACTATATCTCTGACAGCTATTAATTATGAATCCTGAAGTGGTTGATGTTGATGCTACAGTACTGCATTCCAAAATACTCCAAAGCCCAAATAAAGACATAATAAATTGGTATGTCCTTGAGGGTTTAAATTCTAAATAAGTTTTATGGAAAAGAAAAAAAAAGAAAGGTGATAACAATCTCATTTTACATAGTTAAAATAATATTTCTCATCATTCAACTCTGCCCATTATCTATTTAGAATATACTAGAAATATGAGCAAAGCATGAAGGAACTTGACAATATTTCTGAATTATCAGTATTTTCTCCACAGTATACTTTGGTATGAAATGTGTGATAAACTCATCACCAGCATGCAAGTTCCATAGGGCAAGAACTTGCATCTGTTTTCATCGTTGTATCCCTACTACCTGGAACATGATTGGCACACAAAAGTTATTCAGTAAGTACTGTTGAATGAGTGTATCAATACGGAAACTCTACTAAAGGGGAATGAGTAAGCTATGGGAAAATGTCTTAAGGACATGGGTACTTTAGACAAAGTTTTACTTGTGTGAATAAATGCAAATAGTGTTAAGTTACTGTGTATGTGTATGTGTATGTGTATGTGTGTGTAACAAAAAAGAGAAAAATCAAAAGGAAAATTGCCTTTGTCATGACTATCCTGATATTATATAATTGGATGGTCATTCATAATGTTCACTAGAGCAATATATGTTGTTTTAGTTATTTTGAACAAATATCTTCACTTTGCTTCATTAATATTTACTACTCTGAGTTTAGTTCACAGGACCAGGCAGCAGAGCTTGGAGAGAATTTGTTTGTTTGATTTACCCTGAAGTCTTATGGCAAATGTGACAAAAATATAAGGGTTGCTCTATACTTTTATGGGTATGTATATGTATAATCTCATTTCAAAATAATAAAGGCTGTACTTTAATGCAGAAAAAGAGATTTAACATAAGGAAATATGCCTCTGATAATAAATGCTAAATGGTAATACAAATTCCATGAAGTTTTTAAAAAGGATGTAGTTGAATGTGATTTATACTTAGGCACTAGCTATTTGTATATAGTTCAGGTGCTTGTTAGCTGAGTATAAAATGGTCTTTAAATCAATGCAAAAATGCAGTGGATAGTACTGCATATAACTTTTTTAAAGGTTTTATTTATTATTTTTAGAGAGAGAGGCAGAGAGGGAGAGGAACATCAATATATGGTTGCTTTTCACCTGCTTCCAGTAAAGGACCTGGCTGGAGACCTGGCTTGCAACCTAGTTATGTGCCCTGGCTGGGAATCAAACCAGCGACCTTTGGGTTCGCAGGCTGGTGCATATAACTTTATAAATAGTCTAGAAATTTGTTAGTTTTATTTTTAAATTTTCTGTTCAGATAGAAATTGTTGAGCAAAAGAAGATCCACATGTGAGGCAATTATGAATTACTTCTAAGAGAGTCTCACCTACTCAAGACTCTGAAACATGATATAGAGCCATGTATAAAATAAACCCTCACAACTTACCTAGAATAAAGGGAGCTTGGGGAAAGAAATTATATAAAGTGTTCTACTTTGAAATGTCCAATGTGAAATCTCAGAAGATTTCAACCAGAGAAAACATCTTACAATATACATTTTCTTTAGAGTCTGCATAGTTCTATTTTTTTTTTTTTTTTTTTTTGCTGATCAAAATAAAAATATAAAGTTGCATCAAAGGAAAAAATGGAGGAATAAATATATATGCAGTTTTCAGCACTGATTTGACACTTTTAAAATCAAATGCCAGACTCATATTTTTCTGCTGCTTCTCAGTCCAAAGGATGGAAACTTTTTCTACTTTGTTACACTATTTATTACTTTAAAAACACAAATTTGAAAGTCAAAAGATAAATATATCTTATGATTTGACCTTCAATTCACCTGAGATCTGGTGAGCCAAGGTTATATCTTCTTCTAACTTGAAGGATTAGAAGATGGGCACAGGGAAAGAAGAGATGGTCAGGAACAGAAAAAAGAAGGCTTTTGATGACTGAGTTCTGCTCTGAAATACGATAAGTAGAAAAGTTCATGGTTATTTCTGGCCAAATATGATGACTCATTTCACGGAAACCTATTTCCTATTTGTTGGCTTAACTCTTTATATATAAATATATATTTAAGAATGTAATTAAACATATATATCATGCATACTGGGATATTTGGGGGTAAAATGCACTCCTGTATGCAGCTTACTTAAAATGGCATCAAACATAAAAAGAGTTGATGGATAGATACTTGATAAAGCAAAACAGCAAAATGTCATGTGTAAAATCTAGATGGTGGGCTTAAGTTGTTTATTGTAAAATTCACACAACTTTTCTGTATATTTGAAAATTCCATAATAATAAATGCTGAAAAAGCTTTTGAAAAGATATTTTCATGGCTGTTAGTGGCCACCATATAAGGCAAAGAACACATCTTAACCTACTGTAGTAAATTTTATTATAAAAACTCTTCAGCAAAAGCCAAACTCATCATCATCATCATCACCATCTGCCAACAGCACATTCAGTAACCTGAACATGATTACCTGTCTTCCTCCAGTATGTGTTCCCTCCTCACCCACCTTCCGCCACTCTTTAAAAAATTGGCTTTCAAGATGCATTTCAAAATTATATCAAGGATATAAGATTCATATAATTTGAACCATTATCTAATGACATTGAAGTATCTTTACATGACAAACCATTAGTGGCTGCAGAAAATCTAAGAGATTTTCCCAAATTCTTTCCCCATACTATTTATTTATTGAAAAGGTTTTTTTTTTTTTTTTTTTTTTTTTTTTTTAATGCCATACTTTATCATTAGGGGATTGGAACACCTATGACTAATGAGAATGGGGAAATTGTAGAGTTCACACTACTAGCAAAATCAGAGGGATTAGGCAGTAAGCTTCATTCTGTTGGAAAAAATAGAATTCTTCTATTGTTAACAACATTCCCATCCTGAAAATACTTTTTCCAATGATCAGCTGGTCAGTGGGCCCTATAAGACTAAATACTCTGATGTAGATAAAGGTTGAGTTGTTTTTCCCACCCTGCTATGCACAGATCTCTTATAAAACTATTAAATATTTATGATGCAGTACAAAGCCCCTCTAAAAGCATCTGTATTTAGCTAAATCATGTCACTGGTAGCAAGAGGCATACACAGCAATTTAACCTAGCAGGAAAGGCACTTCCTTTACATATCTCTGCAGTGCAGGACTTTCAACTTTAGGCTTCTTGCTGCCCCACGCACCTCTCATAAGAAGGAAAGGCTTAACTGAACTGGTTCAAAGGGCTTTCAAGCAGGCTTCTCGAATCAAGAGAAATCTTCTGAAGTGTTTCTCAAAAATTCTTCCTTGGGGCTTTGCCATGACTCTGTCACTAGAGGTCAGACAACCCATTTTCAGGTTAGGTTCTCTTAACCCCAGAAGAAATACCCGAATTCAGCCCCATCTTTCCTTCTGTCCTGACCTTCCAAATGTTCACTACAGTAATCTGTACTGACTGATAGCAAAGTCATCCAAAAGGATGTCCTCATTCTCCCCTTTCACCCACAAAAAAATTCAAAGGAAAACATTTTAAATGGGCATATGAAAAGTTAAATTGTTGTTTGGTATTCACACCCTTAAAGCCAAAGAACTTACTGAAATCAATACTACTACTTCAGCAGTATTCCAAAGTATCAAAGCATTTGGTGATGCAAAAGAATAGCAGAGAAAGATCTCTGAAATTTGGTGAGAATGTGGAGAAAAGGGAACTTCTTCCACTGTTGGTAGGAATGAAGACTGGTGCAGCCACTGTAGAAAGCAGTATGATATTACCTCAAAAAATTAAAAATGGCCTTGTGATCTCATTTCTAGGAATATATCTAAAGGAACCCAAAATGCTAATCGGAAAGAATATATGCACCCCTATGTTGATACCAGCATTATTCATAATAGTCAAGATAGGGAAGCAGACCAAATACCCATCAGTAGATGAGTGGATTTACACAATGGAATACTACTCCACCATAAAAAAGAAGGAAATCTTACCTTTTGCAACAACTTGGATGGACCTGGAGAGTATTATGCTAAGTGAAATAAGCCAGTCAGAAAAAGATAAGTACCATATAATTTCAGTTATGTTGAATCTAATGAACAAAATAAACTAACAAAATAGAAACAGACTCATAGATACAGAGAATAGACTAAAACCTATCAGAGGGGAGGGAGGTTGAGGGCCTAAGCAAAACAATACCTCATGGACACAGACAACAGTATGGTGATTGGGAGAGGGAAAAGGGGCAGGGGAGGAAAATGAGGGTAAAGGAGGAATAAAGATGATGGAAGGAGACTTGACTTGTGTGTGTAAACACACAATGCAATGTAAAGATGATATATTGTAGAACTGTATACCTGAAATCTGTATAGCTTATTAACCAATGTCATCCCAATAAATTCAATATAAAAATAAATAATTTTTAATAGATATTAAAGAGCAATGAGAAGGTCTCACATTTTTAGGCATCTCGGGCTCAGAGCTAGCTATACTCTTGGAATCAGGTGGCTTTAAAATAACCTAGGGCAGTTAAATAGATAAAAAAATAATTATTTTTAGTTATTAGTAAAGTTGTGAAAAGAAATCAAGACAAAATGCTTGAGGTGTCCAATTCAAACTGAAATGATATTACTGAAATTCAGCCAACATGCAGCAACTGACTTGGAAATTTGCTGCTCAGCATTTAAACTAACTCCATCTCATATTCTGGCAGGTAAAGTACAGAAAACCTAAGGATGACCTGCTTCTCAAAAGCAGCAGATTTCATATTTAAGGTCACTGAATTGTATATAGTAAAAATAGCCCCCATTCCTAAAGACCCAAGATATATGTTAATTTATTGAGCTCTCCACCCACATGCATCCAAAAATTGTTTACTTCGGTGGCTACTTATCTTTAGACATTGTGCTAGGGTTTGTATTAATAGGTCTGGTAGCAGGAAGGTATAAGAAGTTCCACCCTAAAGTCTCCTCTTTTTTTCTCTGAAGTAGCAAGTGAAGTTATCTGCTGAGAGTAAGACATGATTCAAGTTTGGAGCGTGGTAAGGGTTGAGTCACCTTGGAAAAGAGGGCTGACTGTGAAAAACTGAGCAGGTCAGGCATTGTGGCAACTAAAATATCTGTATCAGTCCTCCTTCTCTATAATTAATCCTCACTGTCAGGATCCTTATTTGCCCTCTTGAAAATTATATTTTGAAAGTACATCAGTGGAAATCTTTCAAAAAGAAAAAAAAAGGTCAAGGTAGGGAAAAAGTAGTCATCAATAACATAAGAAATGGGTTAGGAGAGGGTAGGAGGTGATAAATAATGATAGAAGGAGACTTGATTCTGAGTGGTGAACACACAATATACATATGATGTATTAGAGAAACACATAATGTCCCCAATAAATTCTACAAAATTAGAAAACAGGGAGATTTTTCCATTTGAGCCCTCCAGTACTTGGACATAAGCAAGACTGATGTGGAGACAGGGAGGAAGAACACGTGAACAGTTATGTTGATGATAATGCACATGTTCATATACATAACACAATGACCCTTTCAGGAACTTCTCAGATCAGTGCACCTTCTTGCAACACCTGAATTTAATCTGAAGCATTATGTGGTTTACTTCATTATGTGGCATAGCTTAACTCCAGCCATGATAAAAACCAACCCACTTATATGATGTTGATAGTAAATACAGAGATCTAAAAGCTTTAATTTACTACATAGTATGAGGCCCTTCTGCTGATGTTTCTTCCAATATGAACAAGATGAAGGAAAAAGACATACCATCAACCCGAAGATGAGCTGGAGAATTTAATCTCTTTTCTTCAAAAATTTTTATTTTACTCCTCACCTGAGGACATTTTTTTATTGCTTTGAGAGACAGAGGAAGGTAGAAAGGAAGGGAAAGAAATGTTGACGTGAAAGAGAAACACCAATTAACTGCCTCCCATACACACTTGGACCAAGTGATTGCTATACTTCCAGACAGATTGAACCTGCAACCTAGGTATATGCCCTGAAGGGAATCAAACCCTCAACCCTTTGGTTATGGGATGATACTCCAACCAAATGAGTCACACCAACAAGGGCTCTTATTCAGTTTATTAAGTAAATTAAGTCAATATTTGAATACACTGTGCAATTACAGTAAAAATTATGCATAATAAAGTGAAAAGAAGGTTGGCCGTTAGCTAATTAATACCTCTCTGCCACAAATTTCCCATATAGTTTTTAAAACATGTGGCTTTTCTCAGCTTTTAATCTTATCTCTGTTGCCTTGGTAGCCTCATTCATTCATTCATTCATCACTCAAAAACTATTCAGTAAGTTCCAGGCCCTAGACAAGGCAGAGAAAAAGAGGGAAAGATAAGACAATGAGTTCTCACTTTCCATGGTTATACATTCTGATGGAAGACTTTGTTTTCCTAACGCCTGTCTGGCACAAATATAAATTCTTTAGAAGTGAGAGTCCATAGTAATTTGTATGGTAGACATACTGTAGAGTGATATTTTTTCTAAATGAACCTGTCAGGGAATACTGTTTATTGCATGTATATGCATGTCTAAGTATCTGACATTTTCCTTCACTCAGGATCTAGTTAGGAAAATGCTTTCTTCTGATAGTGTCTTGTTTTGACTAGTGTGGAAGAAGTATGCAGAAATTCAGTTCCAGATGAATCAGGCCTAGTCAAGAGACCTCTGGAAGTAGTGGACAATTACAGGCATAAAAACAAATTCCACCTATTTCCATCCTTAGTAACTACCAAAACAAAACTCATCAAAACAGACTAGACTAGAGCAGCAATTTGATGATGGGTTTATTGTCTTAAAAAGTTATTGGTTTGATTGTTTTTGATGGGAGGATTAAAATAAATGAATCGAGTAAAATATTAATGCATTTTAGTATTACCTTCTAGGTGAATCAAATATTTATTGGTGATGCCAATGCAGTTTTAAAGTAAAGTTAGCCAAATTTTCTGAATTGTTAAGGAAATTTTTAATTTTATAGAAATTTTGACCTTTCAAAATAGAAAAAATACTGTAGTCAAAATCAAAGAGAAAATAATGTATTACATACATACAGACAGATATAATGATTTGATTTAAAATCTGGTTGCTTATAACTGAGGCTGCTTTAATCAATGAGGAAGTGCAACATGATTCAAAGAAATAAGTATTAACCACTTGGCAATTCTGGTAACTACTTGGCTTTGCAAAATCATTGATGTGGCAAAAGCTAAAGATGACTAAATAAGTTTTTACAATTAAATGTGTAAGCCATCATCTTCATAAATACAGTATATGAGCTGTTCAGATTTGAACTGATAGTAATTGAAGGGATCTATAATAAAATGATCAGGATTAACATCATTTATCTAGTTAGATACATGATTTTTCCTTCTCTCAATTAAATCCGATGGAAGTATAGAAGGCTCTAGACTAACCTGCTTCTCAGTCAACATCTAAATAAGTTTGAATTTTTTATCCTTACAATTTTAATGTGGAACATGGTCATACTGTGACTGTCTAATAATGGCATGTGCAATAGAAAAAGAGATGTATACTGGGGTGGAATTTTCTTATTTTGTATTAACATTGTCTGAAGGTCTATTTTAGCAGATATTGCTAAAACAATTTTCACTTGCTATTGTGGCAATTTCCTTCTTCATTTCCAATCCAATAATGTGTTATGCCATCAATCTACCTGGGGCATAAGGTGTTATCTTTAACCAATATCCTGTTATTGTTCCAAGGACAAGTGCACTCACACCCCAAAAGTCAATGAATTCTGTGTAAACTAACAGACATGGAAAAAAAGAGTAAATTAGATGTAATTATGGGCAACAGAGTTTCCAAAGGTCCTAGATGAACATTACAAGCATTTTCCATGTTGAATTAAGCATACAGTTCAGTCAGTAAAGACATTGTTTTCATATATCTTGTTTATGTCTACTATAAATATCATAAGCATTCCATTAGCATTAACCCAGTGATTAATGCATATGTGATGGAGTCAGGTTCTAATCAGTGATAATAACTGCCTACAACTATTTCCTCAACCATTCATCTAGCAACTCTTTTACCCTGACTAACAAAGACATGTGTACCAAAGTCTACGGGTTCATGTAGTTACAGGAAACCAGATGCATTATTTATAAGGATGCAGAGGCTAGAAAGTTCGGCTAGGCAGCTTACCCTAGCAGTAGTAGACTCTCAGTTATTGGCAACAGGAGCGTTGCCAGTACATTAGAAGATGAGATAGAAGGGAAGCCTGCCAAATAAAATAGCTAAGTAATAACAAATGTTAAGGAGCCTTGGAGGTTGGAGGGAGCCCTGAGCGCACTGCTGAAGACAATTCAGATCACCAAGCTTCCCATCAATGCAAAAAAGAAATGTAATCCCAATGAATTCTTTGCATCTTATCCTTCTGGAGTGCTTGCTTTTTAATTACAGTTATGCATTCTTATTTTTTTAATGTTACTATAGTGTCTGTATATGAATGAGAAAATGACTTCTGGTATACCATAGGTATGATGCAAACTATCAGATTGCAAAGTCAGGTGTAATTGTGTATTTGTATTGTCTACCCTCTTTGGAAATCCATATTATTATATTAGTGATCCAAGACAAATTGGTAGTCCTTCCCCTTTGATTTCAAAGAAAAAGAAATATATCCACAATAAAAAAAAATAAGAGCTGCTATTTCCTATTCTTCACGTGTTCAAAATGGATACATTGCTATATATAGACAGATATGTGGCACTGCTTTAAGTAGATTTTGAGATAGTGCCATTCAAGGTCCATCTTGTGTTTAGTCATTGTCAGTCACTTGGAATTCACACCAAAGCACAACAAAAGGCTGCATGCTGGAAATGTTAACAGCAGCTGGGGATGAAAATGCTTTCCTCACTGGAAAAATACCCTAAAAACAGACAGAAGAAGTCGATCCACACACAACAAAGAAAACTTACTGCAGAAATTATTAAAGCCAAATAACCTTCTGCATCAATCTGGAATTTAAACAAAAAACTCGGTTTCTTTTTTTAAATTAAAATATCACTTTTATTGATAAGTGTGAGGCACAGTGGACAAAAAGCTATGGTTTTTATTCTGCATCTCAAAATTGATCTGAAAATTACCATCAAAACCATGAAGGAAGTAGTTGGGGCTACTTATCACATATTATGTTTATTCTTTTCTTTGAATAACCAGAATTTCAGATATTTAACACATATACCTTTTATCTACTGTAACACACTCAGCATTCTCCCTCCATTCCAAATGTGTGTGTACTAGATGGTGAAGGGGGAGTGGTTCATGGCATTTTTTCTAAATGACCCAAGTACTGAGCAAACAGTTTACTTACATAAATACATAAACTTTCTAGTTCTAAAGCTTTTTATCATAGTAAATATGTGTATATATTTCTGTACCTTGCTCAGGAACCTTGATTCATAAAACCAATTTGGTCTAAATAATTTCATTAGGGAAAAAGACCATTTAAAATATATCAATTTTAGAAAGAGAAAGGAGAGGGGAGACATTCTACTTATTTATGTGTTTATTGATTGAGTCTTATATGGGCCCTAACCCATATAAGGGTTTAAACTGCAAACTAACCATATCAGGATGATACTAGAACCAACTGAGCTATCTGGCAAGGTGGGAAAAAGGCCATTTAAAAAAGAAGCTATAATGACCATATGCCCTTTAAAGAGACTAGCATAACTGAGGTCACAAGAGGAGCCCTCTGAGGTTTTTCTGACACTCTCTACTTCTACTGTCAGTGGGTGAACACAACTCAGGAATGAGTTAGAGATGCTGGAGTGAAGCCCTGCTTATGCCAACATCCACAATATAACCTTGACAAATTTTAAATTGTCTGAGCCCCTCAGCCTCCTCATCTGTATAATGGGACTAGTCTATTCTATTTCATCTATTCCCATTTGACAATTATCAGGTACTCATTTGAAAGTACTTAGGTGCTCACTGAAATGTTATTGACCTTATTAATAAATTTACTTTATTATTTTAATAATAATTTTAAAAATCAAGTTGATGAATGTTATGGCTGCCTTCCCTTATTTCCAAATAAGTGACTGACTCTTTGACTCTTCAGCACCGTGGGGAGGAACAGCGACCAACTAGTAAATACTAAGACTTTCAGCTATTTTGTAATAATCCCACCAAAAGCGAAACCATTTTATGAAATCACCACATAAAGACACATTTATCATAAAATGAAGAAAACTTCCAGGTAAAGAGACAGAAAAAAAATTAAAATTGAAGCATAATGTGAAATACTTCTCAAGAGGTTAAAAATTCTTTAATAAAATATTATTTAAGTCAAGGTTATTTTTAAATTTGATTTTAAAATACTCTATTATGTTTCCATGATTTAAGGTTTAGGTGTATATACATGTACATACAAGTACATACATGTCACAACTTTACAAAACGGTAGTAATTAACTTTGAAAATCACCTCACTGTTAGTATCACTTACTAAATTCTTTCTAGAAACCAGTGCCATGGTATGTTAGGGGAATGGAGACACAAGGAAATTCAAATGCCTTCCTTCAAGACCTTGCGTTCTGGTTTGGGAACTGATGTGCACACCTGTGTTCACGGTAAGTGGCAAACTTGTCTGAGCCGCAACAATGAGAACGCCAAGAAGGCACTTACCACCCGGCAGTGAGTGGAATGCAGTCCAACATCTCAATGCAACAGTGGAATGATAAAGAGTTTGTTTTACTCCTTAAAAGGACAAATATTTTTTGAAATCATTTCAGAGCATCGTTAAATAAAATACACCTAGGTCTGCACTTTAAAAAGGAGCGAAGGAACCAACCAGGGCATTTTGAAACAATAATACGATTACAACGGATGCTATTCATGAAGGCTCTCTCCACCAGAAGCTTCTTTCTATGCAAATCGCTCCTCAATGCACTTTTTACATAAATGGTCAAGGCCAATGTTCTAGTCCTTATAAAAATACACACCACACACACACACACACACACACACACACACACACATACACACACGTAGATTTACTGTAATACTAGTTTCTGTGTGTATACTTTAAGTAGATGTTATGTTTCATTTTTATTCATTTTTCCACTAGGCTGAACAGTTTTAAATCTCAGCCCCCATTACCTGCACTGTTAAAAGGTTTTTAAAGGTTCCAATAAATGCCTTATGTGTCCCTGAGTCACCTATTTCTCTCCTAAAGCTTATCTTGCTTTCACACACAGTCTCATTTGCACATACAAGGTAATGCTCCTGCCCCCATAATCTATTTATCCTACAACATACCCAAGGACTCGTACAGATAACTTGAGAAAAATCTGAACAAAGATGCATTTTTGCTTTGGAGCATTAGGTACACGAAAGTAAGAAGCTCCTATGAGGATAGCAGAGGAAAAAAACATCCAAATGGATCAACTAAAGGGGAATGTATGTAATATGTAAAAAATCTATTATGGTCACTTCAAGGAAAGCTCTTCCTGGTACATTTCACCAGAGATGGAAGATGTTAAATTTTACAGCTTTTTTGTTTGCTTGGTTTTCTGAGAAAAAATGCAGCAACTTCCTTCTTCAGGGCTTGTAGACTAAGAACTGTAAAAACCATGATCTATTCTCAAAGTTACATTATTTATGAATGACATGAATTTTTATAGGTTGATTAAATGACTAGATCTCTGGGTTGAAATGTAGGATGATGTATGGAACAGTAACACTGGCAATAGTTTCTTTTGCAGACTTTTTTCTTTATTATATCTTATTTCCCATATAAGATAATTGTAGTGGAAGACTTGATCAAATGACATGGGTACTTTTGGTCAATTAATCACTGCTTTCAATAAATATATTTCAAGAATATACAGAGCAGAATCATTGTAAAGAAAAATTTTGCTATTCAATATTTAAAAAAATTTAAATCATTAACTTATTGTACTATTTTACTTTACTATGTGTCATCATTCAATTACAATTTAACTGGACATACATTTTCAAATTTATCACTTCTCCCACCTTTAGGTCCATTGAATGCCTTTAGAAAAGTAAGGAAAAAATCTTAGCTAATGAAAATAAAATTGCTCAAGAAATTGCAACTTTTCCATATACATTTGCAGGTAACCTAATCAAAAATATCTGCTCATTTATGCGATGTATCTCTGCAAGTCCATCTGAGTATCAAAGGTAAGTTTCTGATAAACAGCAATTCCATTGAACATAGTGTGATTATGCTCCTCTAAATGTTTCCTGTTAAATGTCCAAATCCTTTAAAAATTCCTTAAACTTTCAAAACTTTACTTTGTGTAAGTTAATCTTTGATACCTTTTACTCTTGAGTAGTATTCTACTTTCAGTGCAAAATTACAGAATTTTATCACCTTTTTAAATGGTATGAATCTCAGGGATCTGATTTGTTGGTAAAATTATTGAGCTTTAAATATGAAGCAGACTACTTTAAAAAGACAACAGTAAAAATAAGTCATTACCCAAATAATAGTTCCTTTTAATTTACATACTACAAAATGAATGTATTCTATCTTAAGTAATAATAAAAAAAAAAAACAAACAAACAAACAAACAAAAAAAAAACACCTTGGTTTTAAAGACTGCTTCCCATATCTTACTATGTATTATGATTGTGTCATTACACACAGTTAGCACAATTAACCACAGTTAACCTTTCCACTGAACTGCAAACTCCTTCAGTCCCGGTACTATTCCCTGTTCATCTCTTCCCAACCATTCCTTCCCCTCCAAGAAATACACATAGTTCCTGGCATCATACTGGAACCCAGTAGGGACTGGATTATTAGCAATTTATTTTGTTAGAAAGAGGGAAAGTTCTCAGTGATTAAGAATCAAATAGCAGAAACAGGGTCAGCAAACTTCAATCCTAAATTTACTTTTTATTTGATCTCAGTTGTCACCTTAGCCTATCCCTAGCTATGTTTTCTGCTATTAAAATGGACAAATTAATAACCCACAAGTCCTTTTAAAAAATTAAAAGACTGATAAACTCCACTCTTACAAATCAAAGTTCTCGCATTACGAAACAAAGAGAATCTTGGCATGTCCCTCCCTCCCTCTCTCTCCTTGAAAAAAGGGCTCTGAAATAATCTGAGCAAAGACGATGAACAGCTCAGCCTAAACACCAAATCTATATATAAGAGACAGTTAAGGACTTGACCAAAGACGATCACAGCTTTGGGCCATAACCCACACTGGCCTGTATAATTGGTTAAGATTTCGAGGACTTCCGATAGACAGAGATAAAATGAAGAGTGCCCTTCCAGCTGATCTCTGATGATTTGACTATGTATACAGAGCACCTATATTAAAGAAATGAATGAACGCTGGAAGCCTTATAACAGGAGTAGGGCAGAGAAAAGGGGCAGTTGACCAGAGATGAACTCCAAGCACCACCCTTCCCCTGGGTTTCAGTGATGCCACTGGAGAGGTTGAGAAAGATGCCGTCAGGTCAGCACCACCTCACATGAAGACCTGCCAGGTTGTCCAGGCAATATTCAACGAAGAGGGCTAAGCATACTTCTCCTTTTCTTACAAAGAAATAAAAACAAACAAAGAAAAGGATAAAAATCCTCATCGACATGCAATCACTCTGGCGAAAGACACTAGTTATTTTTCAAAATCGACTTTAAAAAAAGAAAAACCACAATGCCTGGATCAAGTACTTTTTGCCTTTTAAGTGGAAAGAACATTTTACATATTTCAGAATGCTTCCCATGCATCATAATCTGAAAACCGTAACTCTTCATTCATTCATTCATTCATTCATTCATTCTTCTCTACTTCACCAAAGCATGAGTTCTTGGATTACAAAGCAGGCATTCCTCAGAATGATTATAGTAAGCTCGTTAGTACTAATAAAGACTTAACACCAGTATTTCCATTGTCTTCAGCTTTCTACCTCGTTATTTACAATGGTGACCCCGCTTTAATTTTGTCTGCCCAATTAATTCCCAATAACACTTGTGGTTAATTTTCCTTTAAAACTCCCTGTGACTGAAGCCTATTTTCCGAATTTTCTAATGGTAGCTGTAAAGGACCTTGCTGCTTTTTCCCGGTGAGCCACCTTCCCCTCCTTTCAGTACAGAGCCCTGCTCCCTGTCACAGTGAACCCATTGCACGTGGCTCCCAGGGGGCTGAGCCCATCTGCCTCACTAACCCAAACACACACCAGGCTGGATATCCAACCCTGCCCTGGCCCGCTCAGGATCATTCATCTCCTGGATACAGCAATTATTTATAAAAGGAGGCATTTGATGCAAGCAGAGCAAATCAGATTCTACCTTAAAATTTGCTGAGGGGATAAGAGGCCTAGAAAGGGCAGGGGCAGCTACCTCTCTGCCCAGCAGAGGAAAGCCACTGAGAATGATGCCAATGTTGGTAGCGAAAGCATAGAACTAAGAAATGATCCTATGATATCACTTGAGCCTCTGCATCAAGCAGGGGGAGTTAAATTTAAGCTCTCGGAGTTGACCTCTCTCACTTGCAACTGAACCACTCCGAACTAAATCACTGTTCAGATTTTTGCTGCTTTAGTATGCTGTTCCTCACTCCTTTCTTGAGTCTATTCTTTTTTAAATTAAATTATTTGGATGGGGCTGTTTCTTACAGCATTCAGGGTCTTTTAGCCTACTTTCATTTTCCAAGTTTTCAGATCCCAAGATAACATGAAAAGAAATGAAGAATTAAGAAAGCCATGAAGTTCGGCATAAGAAAGTTTATTAAAGTTTTGTTAGTTCTGCCCTCCTAGGTGCTTTCTTGATACACATGTCCCCTGTCTCCATTCTGTTACCTCCATGTCACCATTTTAAAATATTAAATATATTTTCTGTATGATCCATTTTACTGCTCCGTCCATATGATTAAAAACACTAGTTTTAATTATTCTCTTAAAATAGGAAACATAAAAATGTCCTTCCCTCTTATAGATGATATAAAAAAGGAAGACATTTTGCCCTGGTTGGTGGCATCGTGGATAAGGTGCCGGCCTGCAAGCCCAAGGGTCGCTGGTTCGATTCCCAGACAGGGCATGTGGCCAGGTTGTAGGCTGGGTCTCCTGCCAGGTCCCCAGCTGGAGGTGAAGGGTGAAGGGCAACCACACATTGATATCTCTCTTCCTTCCCTTCTCTCTAAAAATAATAAATAAAATCTTTAAAAAAAAAGACAATTTAGGAACTGGCATACTTGCCTTATTAAAAAAAAAAAAGGAAGATTTTTTTAATATAAAGTTTTTTACTAGTCCAGTAAAAAGCAAAAACAAACAAAAAACAAAAATAAAATACAGAGAAATAATTGTTCTTGGTCTAATAATTTTCTAACAAATTGAGCTACTATACAAATAATTTCCAGAATTTATAATATATAATAAGTTAAATGGTTGTTGGCCTGGAATGAGGCACTATATCTGTCCCAAACATAAACTACTAAGGAGGAAAAATTTCCCTCTTTGATGAAGATCGGATTCCCATTAGTAATGGCTCTAGGATTATTCACATCTCTGAAAATAGTATGTTTTGAAAAAAACTGTATCATTCTTAAAGTAACAAAACCAAAGGGTAAGTCACTAAACTTATTCTAGACAAATGACTTTCAACCTTTTTATCACAGGGCACACATAAACTAATTACTAAAATTCTGTGGCATGCCAAAAGTACATTTTTTGCTGATCTGACCAAAAAATAGGTGTAATTTTGATTCATTCACACTGGAGGGCTCTTGTGTTGGCTGGTGTCATTTTCTAATTTGGCAATTTAAGGTGAAAGAAGACAGTGTCTCAAATTAAATAGGCAGGTATTGCATGTTTTAAGAATGCCAGTTGAAAATTGCTGTTCTAGGCCACTATTTCTATCTCTTGTAATAGTACTAACCCCTCACATTGGGTTGCCATTAGCTAAGGGCTCTCATGTCCATTTCACTACCTTGTAGACTGTGAAGAATTTACTATTTCAGTAACAGTTGACTTTGGGATAACTAGGATAAATGTGATTGTATTTATGCCATGGCATACATTTCTGAGTCTCAAGTCTTTCATCTGATAAATGAGATGAAATCTAGGTGACAGCTATTGTGTGAATAAGTAATTAAATAAATAAAAATACACTTCAGAAAATATACAGTAGGATACAAATATATGTTATTTATACGTGCATAGTGGGCACACATATAGTCATATGGTTCAAAAGAATAGTTTTGTAGAAGGTTAATTCCAACTAAATTCAAAAAATTTTGGATTATCTTATCCAGCAGTGAAATGCAATGAGAGGCACTGAATGACTTCAGGAAAGGCAAAGACAGAAGTGAAGACTTAATTACAGTTGCAGAGTGTACTAATTTAAAACAAGTATGAAATATTCACTCACAAAATGAATGAACTGAACATGAAGGCATTAGGTTGTCAGAGCCTATGAATGGCCATGATATATACAACAAGTGCCTACTTTTGCTCCAAGTCTTTGTATTGTCCTAAATATCTGTAAGTAACTCTAGGTAGTCAGAAAGATAAATGTATACCCAGTTGGGCAATTTCCTTTTCAAATTATTCTTTTGTTGCTATATGATGCATGGTCATTTGTTTGTTCACAACAGACAGAGCCATCACACCCTCAGAAATGCCATGTTCATAAAAATCTGGAAATACAATTTGCATTCAATTAGAAGTAGCTCTCCAACAGCGTTCATGTTTTACCACCAATAAAGATCTGAAATTGAGATGCTACTTTTCCACCTGAAAGTCTTTAACAAAAAGGTCCAAGAAATTTCCCCTGCAATGAAAGTGGGTCAGTTACAGATGAGAGTGGACTGTAAGAATCACAGCTCTAAATCTCATCAATGGACCTATCTAATCTAATCTAATCAATACATATTACTTTGTTCTTCCCAAGTGAAAAAATGGTGTCTCATTATAACGGAATTGTCTCTGCAGACAAAAGACATTTTTCACCCTTCAGCCAGCTCTTTTAGGTGCCAAATTGAAGACTGAATCGTTCATTTCATTCAGAGATTTCAAAGAGGACTTCCTGGATACATTCCTTTAAAATGCTGCCTGAACTGAGAAGATATAATATTTTGAAAAGACAATGATTTCTTGGCCCAGAACTTTCAGCAGCACCATTTAGAGTAAAAATCATTAACTCCCCTCCTCCTCCAACTATAAGGATATTGTCCTATAGTGTTCACATAAGATGCAAGGACTCCCCTGATTTCTATTCTGGTCTTTAGGTACTCCCTCTCTTCCATGTGCAGGGGAGACCATCTAACAGGAAAGCCATGCTTAATGAATCACATTCATTTTCCCATATTAGGCTCCCCTATGTGGGTTTGAGATGCACAGGATTATACAGACATATGTACAAACAAAGTCCCAGGGATGTTAAATAACTTGCCTAAGGTTACAAAGGCATTAACACCAGCAGTATTTAGCCTTCAGAACCCGAGTCCATCCAAGGTCTGTCTTCTTTCCATGTCACTTTGTCACCTGGTGCACTTTGATGTGTAACATAAAGATAATATAAGTCCAGCAGGTCCAGGCATTGCATTTACCTTAGTCCACCAAATAGGCTCCCAACCCACTTTAAACTGAGGACTACTTTTCAGTCTATTCACAGAATCTCATTCTTATTAATATTAAAGTCTTTCTTTGAGGTAACTAAACCTCATGTGTCATTGTATTGACTAGGTTTGAGTCCTGCTTGTGTGACTTTAGACAATTTCCTCATCTGAAAAATGGAATAAGGTTTTGTGAGAGTCATGAGCCACCATTCACGTAAGTCACCTAGCACTGTGCCTGGCACACAGTAAGTCTTTAATTAATGTTTGCTATTCTTCTTCTTCTTCTTGTTATAATTTATAAATATATATTACTATGAAAGGCTGTTTTCCAAAAACTTATCTTTATTTTTCTCCTACTTCTATTTATTAGGCTTTTCATTTTTGTTTTCCTCACTTATATATTAAATTGGAATGCATGGTGCTTAATTCAGTAGAGTGGTTGGTATAACAACTGTATTTTCTATAGCATTTGACAAAATTGTCTGCAAAATGGGGTCACTGACAGCTGGCACTTCAGAAAGAAGTAATTAAGGTTTGTTCTAAACAACTCCCCCCCTTTTTTTTTTTTTGCAGATTCTATATAAAGCAAGAACAAGATAGCCCTACTGACTGTTAGGTTCAAGTTCTTCTTTTAAAACCTGTCACTTATGTATAATAAGGCTCTTAATTAGCAAATTATTTATACATTTAAAAATCACAGATGGCCTGATTTGCAAAAAATAAAAATGAAGAAAATAATGTTGACTTTTATCAGGATATTATTATAAGAAATTTACAAAAATTATAATTAATGATTCTAAAAGTAGTGAATGTAGAATGCAAATTTCCCATTTCAAAAAAGAAGTAGTTAAAATTTGCCTTACAAAAGGAAGGATTAGTAACTGTTATTCTGCCAATATGTATGAAATCCTAGGAAAAATAAATACAAAGAGAACAAATGTAATGAAAATGTTTGTAAACGAAAACCAAATCCCTTAAAAACTTCCAGTCAGTAATGATTTCTTTATTGTTACAGTAACTAAAAAATTGTTTAAAATTTTAGATCCAAATGTATCTTTAAAAATTTCTGATTAGCATTTCATGAGATGGGAAAAATGTGTATGAGGCATTAAGTAAATAGAAAGAGATGGGTAAGTAGAAAGCTAGGATGAAGAACACTGATTAGAAGAAAATATACAAAAATATTCACAGTATTAGTTTGAATAGGTAGGTGAGCAATTTTTCTTCTTCCTCTTGCTTTTCCTATTCCTACACGAGGAGAAAAGTTGAACTTTGGGGGCGGAGGGTTAGGAAAGGCTTTGGGGAGAAAGAGGGTGCTGGTGGCAAAGACTGACATGGCACCCGAGACAGAGTACTGACCAGGGCCCACCTGGGACAGAAACTCCCACTGCTGACCCCTCTCAAAAATGACCCAGCAGGGACAGCCTCTCAAAACAGGACTGGCAGGAAAGGGGCATTTACCCAGAAGGGTGGGCATGCTGGTCCCTAAAGAACACGAAGTTAAAAAAATGCAGCACCTTTTTCCGCAGTGAACCAAAAAGCAGCCCAAACCATTTCGTAACACATTTCAGAACAGCTCTCCAAGATTTACTTAAAAATAAAAAAATAAAAATAAATTAAAAAAAACACCAGTATCAACAGTTCAAAGAATGCAGCCCACGCAGACATGACGGCACTGTAATAGCATGGTTCCTTTCTGGCTGAAATTAAGTGAATAAAACCCCGTTGTTCGGGGCTGATCATTTCTGACCCATGCGAACTCTTCCCAGGCCTTTGACGCTTGTGTATTTTGAATCTTTCAGTCTGGCTTATTGCTGATTCTTCAAGTTGCACCTTCAGCTTTTACTGAATGGAGAAGTGGCTGTGTCACAGCTCTTCTGCACTGCAGAGTTCTGCAAGCTGCTGCCTTTAATGAACAGTCTCACCTTGCTTTTCTTGTGCTAACCAAGATGGAACTTAGCATCCTGCCACTATTGCTTTATATTTTCCAATTATAGAGCATATTTCCATGATATTAAAAAAGGTACTAATTAGTCAATTCAACCCTAGTTACTGAGAGCCTAACCTCAATGGAGAATGAGGTACAAAAATGGCACACTGAACCATTTTAACCTAATGGTGCACAAAGCCTTCTTTCTTTGTTGTAAGCCTTTACCAAATATCAGGAACTAATTCTGCCGAGGGTTAGAGATCAGAGTCAGATTTCAAAATTATTTTCTCTCTCAACAGTATTGCAGTGAATAGAAATGTAAACGGAGAGATTCGTTTCAGTTCCCCAAAGCTCTGGGAAACCAAAAGAAATATTTTTTCCATTCCATAATTACCCTGCTATGCTTAAGGATAGCATCCATCGCCCCATTAATGATAGCATGAAGGGTTCCAATTACAAGAGTTTCAATAACTTTATTTAATGAATCATACAGGGGAGAAATTATTCCCAGAAAATAAAAGACAAAAAGAAAAGCCTAGTATTTTCTTTTGTATAATGAACCCTCAAATATATAAAACAAAGTGCAACATGATTCCTTAATGCTTGTTAGTTAAAATTTACAAAATTATACTAATCCTTCTATAGGTAGAATTAAATAACAAACATCCCAAACTCTCCAGAGGGATTATCATTTTGCAGTATCTAGTGAGTGTTCTTAGAATTCGGAGGAAGGCAATTTAGTCCTTCCCAGAATTTAATTTCCTGTTTGATCTTACTAGATTGTTGTCATCAATCCAGTTGAATAACACTTTATCTAGCCAAGAGATAGCCAGGGCATCATATATACTTCATGCACTAAAGAAGTACGCTCACATCATACCGTTAGAATGCTGGTACCACCAACCTAAAGGGAACGGCTCTGGATCAAACTGAATCCATTTAAACAGATTGACAAAACTAAAGTTGCCAAAGGACGGACCTTCTTCTTTTTCAAGGGCTTCCTACTATGCTGATAGCCAAGGGAAACTGTTTTTTAAACACTCCAGGTTGGAACTGAATAATTGGGAACATTTATTTACTGAAAAACTTAGCTTTAAATAAAGAGCTAAAAATAAGGGAGAGAATGGCTGTAGTTACAAGTTTTATTTTTCAGGGTCTACTAAATTCCCTTGTTGGATATCAAACTTTCATGCTATGCTATTCACCATTTATTAGCACAAAAACTATTTTTACTAGTCCTTGCAAATAATGCCTCCAGTTCCCCCAACACGGCCCCAGGCACCAATCAGTCTAACAGTTGTAGAACTCGTAAGCACAAAGCACATTTAACATGAAATAGATAAAAACTAATCTGAGGTCTTCCCTAGGGAGTTGCTTTCAAACAGTTTTATAATTAGTCACTTGCCATCAAATTTGAGTTCAGGGCATCTATATTATGGTTTCCTTACTCCATCACCACAGACTCTGAGAACTGAGGCACTTTGGAAGAGCTGCCCCAGACCACTGGGTATCATGACTCAGGCAAATGTTGAAGGTATCAAGACACACTTAAAAAAAAATAAAGAACCACACTATTCTCTTTTCCCACTCAGAACTAGGCCTCAGGGGCTATTCAGTTCTTTTCCAACATTTAAAGGCACTACATTATCCTAAAACGACCATGTGTGTGGGATCTCTTAATATCCAGCTGTTTCTTAGGGGGTCCTTTCCATTCCAAATAGCAAATACTACCCTGCTTCCACCCTTGACACGTGGTTCGTCAATAACAGCAGAAGGTAGAGGTGAACGCAACCTTTGGAATCAGATACTGTCTTGGGTTAAAAACTAGTGAAGAGAATATTTAAATATACTTACATGAAGAAGTATTTGCTCCTTCGGTTGTTACCGATATTCTAATGGGAGACTCTATAAAACATAAAAATGGAATGACGCTTTACTGAGTCATGCCTCTTCGACTCGTACATTAGGGATTGGCCTGGCTTGGGTAGCAGCTAGAAAAAGAGGACTAGAAAACAATGCAACTGAAAAGCTAAAGCATTTCAAAGTCAAAGGAAAAATGTGCAATATTCAAAGACCACAATGGAGTATTTCTGTAGTCCAGATCCAAAGACTTTTGAAAGAGGTGAAATGGAGTGGGTCCATCTGCAAAGACAGCCCACGCTAAACACTGTATGCACTTCCTAGAAATACTACTCTAACCAGATCCACATGGCACGTGAGATAGACAATTCCTTTTCTGATGGATGGTCTTGATCTTAAGAAATGTGAAACCAAAGAAAATAATCCCCGTATTCAGAGTGAATGAAAGTCAAGTTTCATGCATAGAGAAAATTAAAAATAAAGGAAAAAGGATGAGAATATTTTCAGGCAACTGGGCCCGCATAAACATCCTGACCAAACATGGTGCTGAAGAAGCACTAGAAGAACTGCATTAGGATCCAAACAACACATGCTAAATAAGTACATAATACAATCACTGGGATGTACAGTAGCAAGATTCCCTTAGGTTGCAAGGCTAAGGAAGGAAAACCAGTGTGTAAGTACAGACCTAGCACAAAACATAACTCATGCAGCAAAAATGCATGGGAACTGAGGGCTTTCATTAGTAAGAAATAAGAATGACTTAGTATCAAAGAAAGATTGAAATTCAGCAGCCAGAAAGTTATAAGGATTCAAGTAATATATCAGAAAATAATAGTTACAGTCTAAATTCCCAAGGGACAAGCACCACATAAATTTAAAAGCTCAGACTCATAACAGCATCTGCTGGAGTTGGACAATTAAGTCCCTACGTTAAAGAAAAAAGAAATCCCTGAGTGAAACATGAAGAAATTCAAATAACTCAACAGTTTTTTATTTTGATCTCTCCTTTGCTCTTTCCCTTTCTTTCTTCCTTCCTTCCTTCCCTTCCTCTCTTCTCTCTCTCAGAAAAGGAAGATCCTCTTCAAGTCCAGGATACTTACATCTAAGTAATGACATATGAATATGGCCTAAACATCACCACAACAGTCTAGGATATAGAGAAATTTAGCTGTTATGATTTTTAACAATAGCTTCAAAGGGAAGATTAAAACTAGCAAAGGTAAGATTTAAAAACAGATTCTATGGCCTCTTATAGATTCAACAAGGTATAGGCCATAAATAAATTAATATATTTTTGGTTTCAGAGTACTGAGCATGAAGTATCTATCTGCTTTTCTGAGCTTGTTGAGCTATATGATTTAACATTCCTAATGCTTGTTTTCTCATTGGTATAGTGAAGAAAAATAATGTCTTGTTTCATAAATCTGCTGTCATTATTTGATGAGATGTAAAAATCTTTGTAAACTATAAAGTATCAGGAAGAAAGCAAGTTATAATTTTGATGTTAGTTTTGTATGTAGGTTTGCAAAAACTTGCTTCCAATTGACTATTAATTAAAACAAAAAGTTTTTAAAGATTTTATTTTATTATTTTTAGAGAGAGGGGTAGGGAGAGAGGCAGAGAGAGAGAGAGGCATCAATGTATGGTTGCCTTTCACCTGCCTCCAGCTACAGACCTGGCTGGAGACCTGGCTTGCAACCTGGTTATGTGTCCTGGCTGGGAATCGAACTAGCGACATTTGGGTTTGCAGGCTGGCGCCTTATCCACTGTGCCACCAGCCAGATTAATTTTTAACTATTTTAAAGTTCTGTTTACTGCAGAATTACAGAAGAAAAAGTAAAGATAATTCAGAGAGATTAGTTAAATATATAATTAGAGGAGAAATGAATGAGTGATGGTTATCCATGCATTAGTACAGTTGGGTTAGAAGTAGTATCTTTTCAGACTATAACTGTTCTCAGTAAATACTACAGGCAAGTGAGAAACAAACAAACAAAACGCAACAACAACGTCAGTGGTTTTTTAAAATTTAGCGACCCACAATTGATCATTAGGTGCCCAAAGGTCAGATATCAGATGCTGATACCTTATCCATGAATAAACTAGGATGGATGAAAGAGCACAGAGGCAGCTAAGAAGAGCACCTATAAAGATACAAAAACTGAACTGACAACCCAGACGTCTTCTTTGCTGCGCTAAGTCACTCAACTGTATCTAGACATAAGTTTTTTCCTCATGCATGCCTCTCAGCCCCAAGTTCAGGCTCCAGTAAGCAAAATCCAAAAAGGCAGAATGAGCTGGAGGAAAACATTGGGGCTGAGAGCAGGAGCAGCTGAAATCTGGATGCAGAAGGGGTTCTGATTAGTAGAAGGAATGGCCAGCAATGATGCCTATCATCCTGGTTAGTAACAGCGACAGCTTATTGCCTTACCTGAAGACACATAGGCTCTTTCAGTTGAGGCTGGCATGCCAGTGCTGATCTCTGTAAAAAAGAAAAGGTGATAGGATATTATGATGTAAATCAGGAGGCCGGGAACCAGTTCCACAGCCTGCCTTCACCCTAAAACTGAGTATAAAAGAAGGAAGTATTGCAAGGGTGTGATGAAAGCCAAGCTCTAGCCATACAGAGAGTGAAAACTGCAAAATAAGACTGTCCAGACAAGCAGTTCTCCTTTCTTGAGCAAAAAGTATGAGATTAATTGTGCTAGAATAATTAGGAAGAACCCATTATGGTCAGTGAAAGACAGTATATGGCAAAGAGGGCAAGGGCCCCTCCTCAGAAAGGAAGGCAGAAATAGCAGAACTAAGAAAATCAAAGCTGTAGTCAGAACTGTTAAATTACAGCTCTTTGGAGGATTACAATTTTGTTTAAACACAAAAGCAGTCAATGTTTCTAGTTGGGATTGATGGAAAACATCAAGTTCTGGCATTGAACTCCACATAACATTGACAATTATAATCAAGATTGGGTGCCTTATCATATGATAGACATTTCAGCTACTGAGGGAAGGATACTGAATACGTAGGCATCTCCCACCAGAGGGAAATGAAGAGTGAACACCATCATCATGGGAATGGTGATAGTCTTGTTCAAACTTTGACTTGCTGTCTTACCACCTTAATGATGAAATAAAAACCGATTATATTGTCTAAGTAATCCTGTTGTGAAGATGTAATTTTTTCCAGCAAGGCATCATTTTATGAAGCCTGGAAGGATGCAGAGATGCAATGATCAATATCATTCAGCCTTCACTGTGTGTATAATTATTGTTAAATGATTGAATAGTATTTTACTATTTACTAACTGGGACAAAATGGTAAGTTGGATCTGTTACGATATATTATATATACATTACAAAAGTGACCAGATCCTACTAAAATCCTAAGCAGGACAAATATGCTATCAATTAATAGCCCATTAATCATAGAGTTAGAGGTATTCATGATCAATATACTCATCTTTGAATATCAATATGACCATGTAAGATTTATATGATAGGACTGATGGAATAGGGAACAGAAATTCATCTAAGTGGCAATATTTCTTCAACCTGAGAGGCTTCTCCAGGGGGAAAAGGTCTTGTGAAATGGGAAGGAAGAACCAGCCTGAGAGATTCTCATACAAATTAAGTATGGATGGGCCTCTCTAATGAAGCAATAGGAGGACAAGCCGTTCAAGGTGTGAGACTATTACCAAGCCACCTATGTTGCCTGCGTAGGTTCTTATTCCCGCCCGAAATGGGACAAAGTAAAAGGAATCCGTGTGTGAGGACGTATGAAATCCCTGGGACTGGCTCAAGCAGTCTCTGAGCTGGTAAATAGGGCAAATCTGTTTAGGAAATGGCATTACTAGCTTTCTTGATTTGGGCTGTAGAAAATTAAACTGTTCTACTTGGGGGCAAATTTAATCTGAGAGAAACATGGTGGGTTTTTTTTTTTTTTTTTTTTTTTGATTTGTTTGTTTTTTCAAATGAAAGATTTACAGCATTTGTGTCTCTTTATGAGCCTCTAGAAGAAGATCCACTTCCCAAGCAAAGTGCCCGCAGGCGGAGGGACGCCTCCCCACTCTCCTTCAGGATGCGTCAGTTACTGACGGCCAGACCGAAGCAGTGAGCTCAGGGTCACAGGACCTGGGCAAACGTCCCAATCTCAGCATGAGTCCAGGCTCTTCGCATTTATTTTTGACAAACTCAGTACTTGGTCACCATGACCTTCCAAGAAAACAAAAAGCAGAGCTTTTCTATCCTCTGCAGGAAAGATCGCCCGTTAAAGAAAAGGTTAACCAGAACGTTTCCTTTATTTTAACCAAATGTTACATTAAAATACCAGAACAGGAGACAGCTATACAGAGACAACTTAAAATAACCTCCATGCCTATAATTAGATATTTATCCTGGAGATCTTTAAAAATATCAGTAATGATTAGAGTTCTAATAAAAACCTTCTGAATTATCTTGGTGGAAATGGGAGCTAAGAAGTTATACACTTCTATACTAAAAGAATCTTGCCAATAAGAAAAGTTAATCTTTTTATTAAAACCGCTTAGCAAGCATTTTCATGTGTGATTTCTGTAAGATTCATAGATTACGAAAACAACCTATTGTTATGAATGTGATTGAAAGTAATTTTATCTTAAATTATAATTAAAAAAATATTAAATCCTGCAATCTCCTTGATGTTTAAAAATCGTAGTTTCTCGTAGCAATTTGGAAAATTAAATGTGTTAATTTATAAAAGACATCCCCTTCATTAATACTAAGTAATGAGGATTTAAAATCATCAGAAATTGAGCACAACTGACAACTGAGCAACTTACGTTGAACAGGCGACTAAACATAATGAACATTAGTTTATTTGTGATGTTCGCATGCTTTTTTAAATAAATTGGATCTGCTCTTTAAAAAAAGCTGCAGTATCTGAAAATAACTAACCTTCTGGAAAGCAATTTTTCTAATCATTATATATGCGTGGCTTGCGTGAGACTTCACCACCAGCATAATACAATAAATATAACGATTTAGCAAAATACACATATACAGGCTATATATAGACATACATATGATATTTCTGTGTGCATTTAAACATCAAATTATGTGACTCTGTTATTCTAAAAATTACAGGCCCTTGTGCACACAAAACATGTGATCAAGTATCTTTTTTTAAAGATATAAAGATGGGCACATTTGTGAATCAAAACTGCTACAGATGACTTCAGGAACATCTTTGAGTGTCCGCATTCTTGCTTATGATGAGTGCTTATTTGAAAAGAACCAGAAAATTTTAGAATTAATAAATGGTGTGGAGGCAGGATAGATACTATACATTAAAAAGACACTTCTGCTCCACTCATCTCAGCCTTCTTGGGACTTCTACACAAATCATATGACTGAACTTATTTTATATGCTTCCCAGTATAACTATAGGCTGTTCATCAACACCACGTTTGCAACAATACTGTCAACTTGGGGAAAAGAGAGAGGATAATTCTGTTACACGCATGAGACAGTTTTTTTTGAAGGACCGACATATTAATCAATTTCCATAAAAATAATGCTTTTCTGCTTAACACAACTGAGACAACTATTTTATGCTTATGAGTCCAGCTGCTCCTATGGGATCTTAAATCTCACTCAAATAATTTCTCTCCTGATTAAATAAAAAAGGAAACCTAGTAGAAGACATGACTGATCCGTTGTAAATTCTCCTGTGTTAATCTTTTAAAAGGCAGCAGTATTTAATTAATTTGAAAACCAGCAAGGTCTATTACTCTCTTCCCTAGTTTGAGAGGCCCAGGAGTTTTCATGGAACTTATTAGCTAAGAATTAATTGCTAAATTAAGGTTTCCTATACACAAGCCAAGCCAAATAAAAATAAACATATAGTACATGAGCTGAGTAAGGACAGTGGATGTGGCCTTTTAAACTGCCATACTGGAATTCATAAAAGGGATCACTTGTATCCACCATGTAATGAAGACTCCCTGTGAGATCCTTCTTTATATGCAAACTCAACTGGACTTTGTTAGGTTTGCATAATCCCAGAAGAAATTAGCAGCTTGCATAGATTTAGACCTGTCTAAATCTGTATGACAAATTCTTTTTTTCAAACAAGGTAGCATTTAAAAGGCACTTGAAAGGCAGAAAAATATACAGTCTTAAAATACCGCCTAACAAACTAATCAGTTGTATGTATATTATTTTCTAAATGGTTGAAAATAATGGAAACATAGTTCTTGTTTGCACAAGCATAAAATGATTCAAAGGGAATTTCTTAGCTTTCTAAAAAAATCATTTCATTTATATCTAGTTGCTAATCCAAGTAGGTTTAAACAATGAGCTTCTTGAAAGAAAGTTCTGAACATTGAAAGGGAGACTTGTATGACATGCTAATTTTACTCTAAAAGTTATAGAGCTGTCTTAAAGGGATGAAATAGTGTCACACACACAGCAAGGTCACCTTGCTACATTTTTTCCACTTTTTTCTGAGAAGAAAAGGAAACAGCCTCCCTTACGTCTTCTTCAAATCCCTTGCCATCCCTCGTAAAATCTCATACCAACATATATTCTAAACATAGTGGCTCAAAGAAGGCACCTGTGTGAGAATTTAAGAAAATCACAAGGCATCCTTTGCATAGTGTGGAATTAGGGTAATTAGCTCTAGCAACACACTGGGATCGTTCATCAAAGGTACCTTTAAAGAAATGATCAAACCATAGTTGTATACTTACTAGAAAAATATGGGAGAGCGGTGCCTAAAGACAACGTAAACAAAATTTCCAATATTTTGTAGAAACTTGTCCAAATTTCAAGGGAGTTCTATAAAATATAATACTTGGATACCATTCACCTCTCTGGGCCTTTTTTCTAGGACCCCCAGAGAAAAAGAAGTTCTCGAGACTTTCACTCTCCCAGCCCAAGTCAATAGCAAATACACGCTGGGAAGTCCAGATGGAGCCACGTGGCAGTTTATAACCACAGTCGAGTGTTCTTTTTCTCTCTGAACGTGTTTCAGTGCAACCTTTGCCCAGATTTTTATGGAGACAGGTATGTAACCAACCACACAAAGGAGCGTCTCTCAGTCCCACAGGGCTCAAACCCAAGCGGACTGCTGATAGTCAGCCTTGGTCTGAATGGAGCCAATTCACTGATAGCAGTGGAAGAGGGTGAAGAACCAGAATGATGACATATTTTCCTTTCAGTAGCACTATAACCAAGTCCCCCTGGGGTAGTGAGAGGAGTCTCTCCCACACACAGTGCGCCGGCCTTGTGGGTCATAGCACCCCCCATGCTGTGGGCTCTGAGGAGCTGTACTCCCCACCCACTGCCTCTGAGGCAGCTTGGTTTTTGGCTTCACTCCCCTGGACTGAGCTCACCATGGGCACCTAACAGGAAGGCAAATGATTTGTAAGCTCTCTAGATCTTTCCATTTGGTCTGGTACAACAAGCTCTTCTAATCAGATTCTTGCTAGGAGGGATCTGATTTGGGAACTAAGGAAACAATCATAGATAAGGACTTAAACCAGACAGAATGCCTTGAAAACAGCCATGAAGAAAAAGAAGGTCAGAACTGGGGATTATGAAGAAGCATAGGTGAAAGCAGGAGAGATGAGAAGATATAAGAAATAGCAGAAGAGCCATGAAGTATCTGAGGCACATGAAAGACAGAAACAGAGAAGAGCCACAAACTCCCCTTGTTTACATTCTTAGACACCCTGGGTTCAATTCCATCTCCTTGAGGCCCCGTTCTAACAAAGGTGTACTTCTTCCCCATGGAATCTTTCTCCTTAGGCCTCAGACTATCACTTCAGTTTTTATTCTTTATAAGCCAAAGAATCAACATGAAACACTGGCAAACACAGAGTCGGGTACAGAGTGAGCTATACTGGACCAGAAATGAAAAGATCTGGGTTCATGTCCCCTTTTATCATATCTCCTGATGCTGAATGTGTCTGTTTAAGACACAGCGCTCCTCCTAATGTTCTAAGAAGAAAGTAAAAACAAGACCACCTCATATTTTAAGCAAGAATCTTTGTTCTCCCTCAGATGCTTTCAAAAGGCCAATAAAGGCCCACTCCCTGAAGAATTTTAGTTGGTTGTTCAAGAATGACCTTCTTACAATGTTCCATAAACTTCTCTTTATTCTTGTTAGGTATAAAACATTTATTATCAAACACTTCCCTACTTTCACTTCTCTACACTAGAGTTGGTCAGTATTATGTATACAATATCAAAACCAATTCTTGAATGAATATGCAAAAGTGATGTTTTTTTCCTGTGAGAGAAATGTAAAAAGCTGTACTTTCCAGCCTTTGGCACCCCCAAATTAATGAAAAGGGAACCCTATAAGTTTTCCCAGAAATAACAGAGTGTTAAATAATTTACTGCTTCATCCAGGAAAGCAGAAAAGGTGGAATAATCAATATAACACTACTGTAAGCATTCAATGAGACCATAACACTCCAATTTTATTTTCCTAAGACTTTATGTCTCAGGATACACAAATCTAATACAAGTGTCAAAATCATAAATCAATAGCATTTACCACAAAGAGACACATTGAATCATGCCAATAACAAACTAAGAACATGCTACTAAAGACGGTTTAAGAGGGAATTAAGCAACTAATATTAATTTATACATTCGCATTTCAAGTAGCATCCTATAAAATTCTACATGGGAGAAAAATAGTAGACAAATCTATTGTTTACCCTGTGCTGACTAAAAAGCAAAGTTATTACTCATATAAATTTTAAGTGGCTCTTACATTTTTAAGCTATAAACGCAGCTTCTAAAAATAGTAATGGAAACTGCTTTTCACCATCATCCTTTACTCTCTGTGGAGGGAGGTATTTCATATGAAAGTAATGAACTATGATTACACTGCAATAGAGCAGTTTGTTGGTCAATCCTGAGGAGCCTAGTAATTAACCTGGCTTTTCCCAGCCCTTCCGGACTTTTCATCTCACTCCTTGCTATCTATCCTATTAAGTCAACTGACATAAACTACATATATCGGTCGCCTATGGAGTTGACCCTTAAAGTTACTTTTATTTTTCCATTGATGGCTTAGCATTTTTACATTATCATCCTTAGAGATTAGGCCTTTGCAGTGGACACACTTGGGCATCTATCTATTACCTAGAAGCAGTACAATTAGGCTAATCACAGACTAGGGCAGGGCTTGCAAAAACAGAAACGAAGTGTCATATTCTTAAAGAAATAGAAGCTCCTATATTTCAAGACATTCAGATGCCCATTGCCAGTGCACTGTCAGCCTCTATAGGTAACTCCATCTAATGACGGAGTGAGTGTCGGGGTGTCATGCACCAAGGGCCACCAGTGGTGGGTCTTTCACTTTCCTCAGGTAACTCAAGACAAGTTGTTGGAGGGTAGGTAGTAACTGCTACCTCCAAGTTACTTGTTTAACAAATATCCCTGGCACTGTTCTTAGGAAAGCAGAAGCTTAGTAAAGAAATGCTTTGCCTCAATTTCTCTAATTTCAGAATTAATAGACCTAAAAAGGAAAAAAAAAAAAAAACTAATAGGCTCAACTTTCTACTACTTAGAGCCAGGTGTATTACAAATACATCTTAGCACATAAGAATTGCCAAGACTAAGTCACAATTGTTTATACGCACAATTACATATATTTACACATAATATTTGTATGCAAATATATACAATATACATAAGTTCTGTACATACATCTGCATTCTGTAATAAATACACATGCACACGTAATACATATTCTTTGCTGGAAGAGCCAAAGACCTGACTGCCCTCCCCAACTAACTTAATGGGAGGTACAGTTTCTTTCTTTTAGTGACAGAGTCCTGTCTCTGTCATTCATGGCCTTGACAAATCCTTCTTAAAAAGTCTATGTGTAGTTCAGGTCTATATAACCTCAGGGAGTAGAGGGCTTTCTGGGGAACATGCAAGATACTTAAAATATAAAATATGTTTTTTTATTTGTTCACAATGCTATTTAGCACACCATTTATTGCAAGTCTTACCACATGTCTTGAATACTCCTCTTACAGGTTGAGAAATAGGATGTAGTAGGGTATCTCTTACCATTTGACTCCACAATGGTGATATTGGCAGAGGTACTGTCATTTCCTAGTTTGCTGATCACTTGGCACATGTATTCTCCAGAATCAGCCAGTGATGCTTTGTTAATGCGAAGTTCTGACTTCCTGTAAGATCAGAACCACAGTGATGTAAGTATATTTCACAGAAATACAATGATCATCAAAATATATTTCTATATAGTTTCAGAGTTCTCAAACCCTCCCTCCCCAATATACACACCATCTTAAAACTCAGCTTCCTAGTGTAGAGATATATGGTTTTACCAAGAGTTAAAGTGAGATGCATCGCATTGAAGTTATACCATGGATATAGTCTTCATTTTATCACTCAGATCAGGAATTTAAAAGAAGTTTAATTGTTCTTTTCATTCCTCTACCACCATTACACCTCAGATTTTTTTTCTCAACTCAACTGGTAAATTTTTCTTTCCTCTCTATTTCTAAATGTCACCTGCCACTAGGATTTAGGAAATGAAAAAAAGTGTAGAATCATTTCTTACAAATCTGGTAAGGGAGACACTTAAGGCTAGAATAGATTAAAATGTTCTGCACTTCTTTTCTCAGGAGAGCAACACTAGGCACTATGTTAATTTTGAATGAGAGGATTTATCACTTCCAAAAGAAAGGGAATTTGTCTTTCTTTAAGACTCTGCTATGACTATAGTGCCACACAGACTATTCTTTGTTTTCTTTTCAGGTCACTTATTTATTTTTCAAAGAACAAGTTTATTTGTATTTATTTATTTTTAAAGAGAGGGGAGGGGAAGGAGAAAGAGAGTGAGAGAAACATCAATGTGTGTTTGCCTCACTCACACCCCGAGCTGGGGACTTGGCCCACAACCCAGGCATGTGCCCTGACTGAGAATGGAACCGGTGACCCTTTGGTTCACACGCTGGCACTCAATCCACTGAGCCACACCAGCTAGGGTTAACACAGGCTACTCTTAATGTTGACATAAATACTCATGCAACAATCGCACACAATTTTAGAAAACTCTGCACATTACATCAATATTTAGGACTCTTTGAACATGGAGAGCATTGTGACTGCATTTGTCTATGGTTTACTGTCGCAAGTTGCCTATCATTTAAGCAGTCTCTATGATTTAAAAATGCAGAAATTCTGGGATTGGCTCTGCATTTACTAAAACTTTCTATTCAATTAATTTTTTTTATAACTATCTTTAATAGGATGAGGTTACTATTACAATAGAAAGCTTTTTAAAAGCATTCCTATACACTGAAGCCAGGTACCAACTGCCTGGGCACTTGAGAGGAAACCAACAGAGAGAAGAAGACAGGAAGCAAAGACAACAATTCAGAGTTACATGAAAACCTCCCAAAAATTACTCCTTCCTAGATTTTCAGTGAATTTTCTGGCCTTTTGCTATAGAATATTATTAATTAAATTAGAATGATTATTCCAAATTTAATTCCTATGCTTCTCCTCTATCCTATCAAACTGAAGCACCCATCCAGTTCACACATAAGCCCTGTGATCTTTTGTCTTGGTGCTTTGGCATGTGCTATTTCTTCCTCCTCAAATGGGAACCCCCATAATCCTATCAAGATACTAACTGATGGAAGTGGGGAGTAGGGGGAGGGTTTGGTCAAGGAGCTAACATGAAGGATCCATGGACATGGACGATGCATGAGAAGGGATGAGGAGGGTGGGGCAGGGAAAAGTAATGGGGGGAAGAATGAATCAAGTGTAATACAATAAAAATTTTTCTTAAAAAAATAATACAACAATAAAATTTTAAAAACTACTAGCTGGCATGATCTCAGAAGAACCATCCTAAGTGCCAATCCTTCACCAAAACTTCCATGATCACATGGCTGGAGCTGCTCTCTTCTCAGTCTAAATTCTGACAGCTTGAGTAGATTCTCTCATGGTCCCCGTGTGGTTCTGGTATGTCTTATCTCTCAGGTTGGGACATACTTCAAAGGGGGAGTCCACAATTTAAACTTTTTGGTAGCCTCTTTTGTACCATCTCATTATCACTGCTTTGCCCTTCATGCTTCTGCAGACATTATCAAATGAAAATGTGGATAAATGAAGAAACTCTCTGGATGTCCCTGCCTAAGCTCTCTGCAAGGCCTGCTGCTCCTACAGTTGGCTGCAGGGAAGGACAGCACCCTAGGAAGAGGGTAGAGACAGTCAGGGACCAGATCAAGGGCAGCAACAGCCAAACCAACCAACATGTGTACTGAAAAACTAACTTCTTTAACTGGACTCAGTACAATGTTAACAGATAAACTTGAGCAAACAAAACGGAAGCAAACAGGTGTACTGTGCTCAAATAATTTAAAAAGACATCAGGTTAAACAAAATTAGTTTTTCTTTTGTTGCCTTTTTCTTAAATCCTATATGCTTTCTCAAAGTCTTTAGTACCAAGAGGGAAATACATTATTTAGATTCTCTCAAACTTATTTGACTATGGAATTCTTGTCATTCACCCTGCTTACCTGTTAATATTTTCTGAAAATAATGGTCTATAGAACAAAGTTGATAAGAAGTAGACCTAATATAATAAGGACTTTGTTTATCCATGTAATGAGGGGATGGCCCAAGGGTCATTTATACAAGGCTATTCACATATTAATCAGAGAAGTTATTAATACAAAAGTTTCCCTGGAGTATATCCTTATAAATAAAAATAGATCATTTTGATGGTAAGCATCTTGGCAAGTAGATATTAAGATTTAATAATAAAATGTAACAGCTCTTAAAATTATCAAAGTACAACAATATTAGGTATTTACCCCCATCAAGTTTTATTAATGTTTAAACCTGGTTTGGGGTATGCAAATCTAGCGCTTTTAAAATATATTATTAGCTATTTGTATACTTTGTTCATATATGACAAATTTCCCTCCTGACAGACACCTATGAAGAATAATGAGAAACAATGTAATGGTCACTATAATAAGCCTGTCCATTCGAAAGTAGCATACTTAGCTGAAAGAAATTTCATTTACAACCATGGAATTGCGAACAGTAACTGACAAATAAATTATGAAGAATGTCAGGACTGAAATATCCTGGTTGTCAACACAGAATAAAAAATGTATTCCAAAAATAAGGTAATAGTAATTTTTGATTAAGCCCCAAAAACTCTGAACGAGGCAACTAAACAGCATCCCATAAATGTACAATAGCCCAAGATTATTGCAATTCCAAGAATAGCCCTTCTTTCCTATTTATATAAATCTAGGAGCAGTCTTTTGTGATATGTAGAGACTTCTGACTTCTTTCTTGACCCTGTGCCTTATTATTTTAACTACTGAACTAAATCAAACTATAAGAAACATGGTAATCAAATTTATAGTGAACATAATCTTTTTAAAAAATAAGTTAAGCATTTTTAAAAAGATTTTATTTATTATTTTTAGAGAGAGAGGAAGGGAGAGAGGCAGAGAGGGAGAGAGACATCAATGTATGTGCCCTGACTGGGGAATCAAACCAGCGACCTTTGGGTTTACAGGCAGGTACCTTATCTACTGTGCCACCAGCTAGGGCTATAGTTAACATAATTTTAAAGAAGTAGCTCTTAAGATAAAAATTCTCCCAATAGCCATAGGCATTAATTTCTGGAATACTACTCCAAGTGACATAAATAAATGTTTTGCTTTAAAAAGAGAGAAGGAACAAGGAAAAAAGAAAATTTTTCTATGCTCAGATAAATGTTGCATTAAGCAAAGTTAAATATATTTATCATAACAGTACCTCATAGTTGTTTCTATACAAATATGTATGATGAATTCCTAACTCAGGAATGCCATGTGGCTAAGGGATCTTTTCTATAGAGAACACCCTTGGGAATTCTAGCCCTGACCATCAATGGGCCAAGGCCAAGATTCAATTTAATTAAGATAAGCATAACAAATACATTCATGTTAAAAAATCGGTAGCAGAAATACAGGCTGAAAGAGATATGCCTTAACAACACCACATACAGAGAAAAAGGATTTAAATTAGTCACGTGTTTGACATGCCTCCATTTTAAACAACTAATAAAATAAAAAAGAAAAAGAAAGAAACGCACCGTTTGGTCAAATCAATATTAAAAGCATAAATCAAATTGGACACAAGTCTCAATGCACAGCTCTCAGGCTAGATCTCATCTGGAACATTGAATTATGTTTTGAAGTGGCATTTGATGAAAAATATCAACAACCACAGGACTTTAGAAGAGGGTGATCAAACTTGAAGAGAGCACAGAGAAGATTCTATTAAAGAAACAAAGGCCCCATTGGCAGGCAGTTATAAACAAGATATAGGTAGCTACTTGAAATGCATCGCATGATTGTCCTCTAGAAAAGTGTTTGGAGAAGTTCTTGAAGGAGAATTACATCTTAGAGGGGAAAAAAGAATGTTTTAAATAACATTCTTTTAAAAAAATGAATAGGTCACCTGTGAAAGAGTTAAGTTGTCTGTTTTGGAAAGACTGAAGTCTGGATAACCACCTGTCCAGCACACTCTTAACAAGAATATCTCTATGCAAAGAAAGATTAAATTAGATCAGTGATTTCAACCATTTTTGCAAAAAAATTTTTTTGTTTGTTTTAAAATGAAAGCTTATATCAAAGCCTCACATTTAAAAATGGGTGAAAGGATAAACAGTGCTCAGGTCAAGGTGGCTGGCAACCCTTTTTCCCATCCAGTGGAAACTTAAGAATTTCCAAACTTAAGATTCTCCAGGGAGCCAATGGGTGCTCATGAGTAGGCCCCTATGAATGTTCATCACATATGTCATTGTGAGATTCTTCAACCCTTGTGTCCTGGAGAAGGAATGGGAAGTACTGTAGCAAGCACAGACATAGACAAACCTTTATTGAAAACCATGTATTGCAACAATTTGGGGGCTTTGATAAGTATGAATACAATGATTTCACTTTCCTCTCAATACGGGGCCAAATACGGTCTGTAGAGAGGATGTTAACTTGTACAGAGTTACTGAAATTCCCTTCCGACCATAAAACTAACTTTTTGCTCTCTAAATGATGAGCCATCTGGGAATCTTAGAGGGCTTGATGTTTGGTGGGTTTTTGCTTTCTAAAAATATTAAAAGAGTTAATTTACCTAAAGTGTTTAAAACAATGCTTGAAATGTGGTAAGCTCCTGAGATATGTTAGCTGTTATCATAATTGCATTCTACATTCTGCAATGTTTAGATTTTTACAATAAACATACACTACCTTTGGAATCATAAAATATAGTACAATATAAAAATTAATTAATACAAACTGATTTATAAATAAGCTCTAAACAGTAATTTCTTTTTTTGTACTGAAATGCAAACTATGCTCCTTCAATAAGTGCTAACAAGATGGATTCATGGTTCCAATACCTATTATCTCATTTTTCTTATTTAGCTAGGTTCCTCCACTCTAGTTTACATGCCAGGACAATTTAAATGTATAAGGCCCTAGCTGGTGGCACAGTGGGTAAGAAGCTGGCTTTCAAACCCAAAGGTCGCTGGTTCAATTCCCCAGCCAGGGCACATAATCAGGTTGCAAGCCAGGTCTCCAGCCAGGTCCATAGCTGGAGGCAGGTGAAAGGCAACCCTACATTGATGTCTTTCTCCCTCTCTGCCTCTCTTCCTAACCCTCTCTCTGAAAATAATACAATAAAATCTTTAAAAATTTTTTAAAATTAATAATCAACTGGAAGCAAGTTTTTGCAGTTAAAATGACCTCCCAGACCTACTAACTTAAAAAGAGAAGAGATCCTGTATTAACTTTCTATTCTAAAGAAAAAGAAAACCGGCCCTGGCTGGTGGCACAGTGGATAAAGCAATGGCCTATGGACAAAAAGGTTACTGGTTCAATTCCCACCCAGGGCACATAACCAGGTTGCAAGTCAGGTCTCCAGCCAGGTCTGTAGCTGAAGGCAGGTGGAAGGCAACCATACATTGATGTCTCTCTTCCTCTCTACCTCTCTTCTTTCCCCTCTCTCTAAAATATAATAAATAAAATATTTTTAAAAAGAAAATCTGCAGCAATCAACTACTGAAGAAATAATTTTTAAAGACTTAAATTTGACAAGTAAGTAGAGCCAACTTCACACACAATTAAAAATGTGAAAGCAGCAACAAAGAGTTCACACAAAATTAAGGGCACCCAAAAGTGTGTGCCATACACCTGCAATAGGAAGTCAGTTTTCAATACAGCTATGACAGGACAGATATTTAAATGAGGTCAATCTGACCATCCCATATATGAATCTGCCACACACCAAGCTCTTGAACCAGTTTTCTTGATCAAAATCATTCACCACAATGGAAACAAGAACAAAGGAATAAGCAGACATACACTACTGGGTCAGTTTCCATTCCTCTTCATTGGCCTCACACTTGGTTTGGCCAAATCAAACAAACAATGGCTCAACCATGAACTCCAAATCATAGGAAGAACATGTAGGAATGTAGTTCATTAGTAGAAGCAGGGGCAGAAGGGAGATAAGACTTTACATTACAAAATAATAGAAATTGCACATTGGTTTGAAAGCTTTTCATAACACCAAGGGATTAAAAGGAAATTCTGTCTATGAACGATCTAGATTATAAAATCTGAAAAAGAAACCTTAGACTAAAGACTAGAAAAGAGTCAATGTTTTACTTAAATAAAAAGAATCCCAGAGCAACCCTAAACCTCACACTAAAATTCACGTCTGCTTAGTGATCGTGGTTGAAAAGGAAAAGCTCATTGCTTTTTGGCCTTTTGGCTAAGATCAAGTGTATTAAAATAAAGTTTAAATCAAGAAACCAACTAAGTAACCAGTGCAAACCATTAACATTTTGAACATCTTGGTAATGAAAAATCATACATACAACTAAAACTGAAAAATAAGAATGCTTTTATTAAAGTCTTCACTCTAAGCCTAAACATGCTCCCATCTCTGTATTGTGACTTTATTGTAGATAGCAAAGTCACAAGTACAACTTACGACAAGGAGCCAGTCCACGTTCAACCTAAGTTTTACCATTCATTAACATTTGATCTTCAGGGGAAACTTTTTTATTCTCAGGATCTTAATTTTCAATTTAGTATACAATAAAAGGGTCTAATAATAATAGTATTCATCCTCTAACATTCATAAGACAACTTGAAATAATACAGCACCTTGCAAATGTTAATTCAACTTAGATTCAGTTTGGACCTTTAAACTCAAAAAAAGATGGTAACACTGATTTTTTAAAAAAAGTTAAAACTTCACCCCCTGGCTAGTAGCGCAGCCACTAGCCAGTGGCTGGTGGCACAGTGGATAAGGTGCTGGCCTGTGAACCCAAAGGTTGCTGGTTCAATTCCCCAGCCAGGACACATAACCAGGTTGCAAGCCAGGTCTCCAGCCAGGTCCGTAGCTGGAGGCAGGTGAACGGCAACCATACACTGATGTCTCTCTCCCTCTCTGCCTCTCTTCCTATAGCACTCTCTCTAAAAATAATAAATAAAATCTTTTAAAAAAAGAAACTGTGCATATCTGTTATAAACTTAATAAATAAATAAATAAAAAGACAAAACTTTGGAAATGACTGACTACTCAATTCTGAAATTGGATAAGCTGATTGCTTATCAAGGAGCTGCCCACTTCACACAAAATGTGTTATTTTTAGAAGATCAAATGTGTCCAATGGTTTTTCCCCAGAGTAATTTATAGTTACACATCTTTAATAAAATGTCTTTCTCCTCCCCATTTAAATCGTTCCAGCAAAGCTATTGTTTAAAAGAAGCTATTCTTGAACATTGGCCTGTCTGGTATAATGGGATTTTATTAATATGTAGCCAGTGCTCTTAGCTGTCTGGACCTATGGAGCCAACATGAACATGGTTTTCTGAATACTAATGATACTTTTATATGTCATGCAAGCCAGGTAACAAATTGCCTCTTCAAGGGAAAAAAAAAAATGTACTCTTTCAAAACGGTATTTATTCTAAGCAGCTCATCTTTTTAAAAAAATTTATTCCTTATTTTCACATTATCTCCCCAACTTCATGCACTTCTCTCTAGGCCTATGATGCCTGCAGTTTGCTTTGTCAGTTTCTGACGCCAAGATAAACCAAACTTCTCCTCCCTCCCTTCCCCCTGCCCTTCTAGATTTCCAGGAAGCCACCACTGTCCCTGCCTGGAGCCCTTCCCCCATCTGCATTAGTCTCTTTCTATAGCATCTCACCATGATTACTATTGCACAACCTAAAACTGTTGTACCTGTTTACATTTCTCTCCCCTCTAGACCCCGCCTCTTAACGGGGAGCCCACCTTGTACCACCTCTGCGTATCCAGCATCCAGCCCAGGGTACAAGGCACAGCAACTTGCCCAATCAAGGGTAAAATTTCCATCCATTCGCCTGCTGCTCCAATCTGCCTGGCCTCCGAACAGGCCCTGCTTCTGACTGTGGCTCTTCTCTTCTCTGTAACTGCCTGCCCCTCCTCACCCACCCAGCCAGAGGGGACCCTCGCCCTGCAACAGAGTTGCATCTCCCCTCCTGCAGCTCTCAGGGTCTCCCCTCTTCTCAACACCCATAGCACTCAGTGTCAGGAACCTACAGCTGACTTAGACTTAGTTTTATTATCTGATACAACGTGCTAGACATTTCACCTCCCCTAATTCAATCATGACTTAATGATGCAGTAGAATTTACCTCAATGTAACTAATAATTTTCTGAAAGATCACTGTTTGGAAATTGATGGGCTAATGAACAACCCTGAAGGTACCCAGCCCAACTATGTTTCAGCCAGTATCCACAGAATTCCTCTGTTCTATAGAAGTGAGAACTAGACAATCCCTAGGTGTAAAGATATCAATCTATGACTCCTCCATTTCTCCGCAGTTCTGGCATAAACCCTTCCAGGGGTGCCTATCATCAGGATCATTTGACAGCCACAAAGAAATGAAAGACATTACTCTGCATGTGAAGAGAACTTCGTTTCTACTAGCTTGTCTATTTGATGAAAAACACACAGATGCCAAAATCTACATAAAAGTATTTTTTAACTTCTCCATAAATATCACACTTATTTTTTAATTCTCGCTACCTCTTCCCCTTCTCACATGTACATGCTATTAAACATTATATATGCTTTCCATTTTTAAAGATGGAAGAAGGCACTAAGAAATTGAAGAATCAGATTTGCATTTCAGTTTAGTCTTACCAGTTGTATGATTCAAGGTGAGGCATAATGTTTTTTTAACCCTTGATTTCATAGTCTACTAAATTAGATATCATGTATAGTTCAACTGCCCTTTCTACCTATGGAAATGTCATAATAAAAAATATGTATAAAAGCACCATGCCATGATGCTTTATAGTATCACTGTTTTGTAATCTCTGAAGTACCACTTATTGTAGAAAGTGATACCCTTTCCATGTCCCGCACTTTATTATACTTCCAAATCAAGAGATCTTACTCACACAATCAGTAACAAGAATGAGCACTTTAGTTAACACAGCCATGGAAACAAGGGGGAAATCCCCAATTATGGTTATTATAGAAATTAAACATTTTGGCAAAATGAAATAAAATTTCCATGATAATCTGCTTTCTCTTGCTCATGAGTGTGTTACAACATTTTGGTGGCTGGCCTATGAAGTCAAAGTAACAGGGGGAGATTCTTCTGTTGTTGCTTCTGTTATTACCTCTGCAATTCCTGGGATCCTTTGAAGTATGAGTAATCTTTGAGCTTGCAACCATTATTATACACTTCACATTGATTAAAGGACTGTTTCTAAGCAAACACCCAAAATACTTTTCACTAATTTCAAAATGTAATTTGATAGTAGAACAAAGTCTTAAATAATGCAACATGTATAAAGAGTATAGGAATTAAAATAGAAAAAAGAAAAGAAAAAAGCATCATGTTAGAGTGGGTACAGACCATAGGGACCAAGATTTTATAGGAATCACAAGAAGCCTTTCCAACTATGGACCTTATCAGGGAGGACATGAAACTTAATATTCTTGCTACTCAGGATTACTTGCTTTTTAAATCTACTGCAGCAAAGATGTAGTGCAATAAACTTGTCAGTTAACAATTTTTATCAGGTGTAATTTTATGTTTCAGCTTCTTCCTTCAAAATAGCTCAAATTCAACCAGTTACATTCTAAATCTTTCCATACATCTAGGTAACTTATTGAGCTATTGATATATAATAATATTGGGATTTTGATGGTATAAGGCTTTGTTACACTAAACAGCATTTGTCTTATTCTGAAATTGAATCCTGGAATCTAACCTATCCTTATTACATCGGTTACCATTAGTCCCATCCTCTTTCATCCCTTCTAATCAACCCCTCACTCTACAGTTTTTTCCACATCTGTCCCTTCCTATCCTTATCCAAAAGGTGTAAGAATCAGAAACTTCAAAATCCTTCCTGAATAATGACACAATTTCTGGTCAGTATGCAATGAAAATATTTTCATTTATTTTTAGCATGTTTTTGATAGTATATTATGCTTTAAGTATTGCTGCTGCTGTTTTACATGCATTAACTTACCCTGGCTTTTTCTGTATCTTGATGTTTTGTGGCTTGTTCTTCCGGTTTAATTCATTTCCATTCTTGAACCATTTGAATCTGAGAGCAGAATATTCAGAACTGGTCTCACACCGAAGCACCAGTTTAGAGCCTGCCGTAGACTCCTGGCTTTTCATCTCTTTCAATCGGAGGGGCAAGGCTGCAAAGGAAATGATAAAAAGTTTTGATCACCTGGTCATCTCTCAAAGGGAAACATAAATTTTGAGTGAGTCTGATCAAGACACCATTCCCAAAGATTTTACCATCTGAGAGAGATAAATGGTTGGGGGAGGGGAGGAAGACAGCCAAAATGTATCTCAACTTAAAGAAGATTAAAATGCCCAAACAAAATATACGTAGGGAGTAAAAAGAGGGCCTTGATTATAAAATTTCTTCAAAATAGTCTACATACTTATTTCCTCAACCTTTACTTTCTCTGGTACCATTAAAACTCCTGAACAGTGATCATTTCAAAGAACCAAAATCTGTGCTGTGGGAGAATATGTAACTAGGTATGTTTGTACCCCAGATCAATACCAATTTGCACCACAATATGGATCTGTGAGAGTAGGTGCGGCATGCATCCCAGCCATTCTTTAAGTGGAGAAGTTTAAGTTTTCAGAGATAGGTAAGTGATAACTTCTCCACCTTACCACTTTCTGGAGTATCAGAGTTAGACTACCCAATCATCAGAAGGGGCCCAAAGAACAAACACAACTCACAAATCTTAACAATGCTCCTTTCCTCAAGACAGCAATTCACTGGCGACTCTTTAATTGGACCTACAGTTGCTATACCAGTAGACAATGTATGACTATTTCAAATGACTACCACACTCATGTCAAATGATCATTTTGACTAGATTTAGCTCTTCTAAGTCTTCTCTACAGAGACTGGGAGTCCCCAAGTTGTACATTAACTTGTAGAATACTTACGCTGAACACCTATATACCATTCTTATTTTAAGCAAGACTGCTTAAAAGAGTCTCTGCTCTCTACTGAAATATTATTGGACAAAATGGTATAATAGCCAAGATTTGCTTCAAAATAAAATGATGATAGGGAATAGATACAGATCAAAATGAAATAAATTTCTCAAGAATTGACCATTGTAGAATTGAGTCAATAGGTACACATGGTTTGTTAAGCGATTCTATACAGCATTCCAACTTGTTCATAATAAAACTGTTCAAATATGAAAGAATAATGAATGGACTTTTCTCAGCACACACGATTTCTTTTCATAAGTCCACATCACAGATATTGAGATCTCAACAACTCTGGGTCCAGTGTGTCTTAGAAAAACCAACTACAAACCTACTTCTGCTCAAGATCAGGAATAGCAAGTCGCAGGACAAAACAAAATGCAGGCAAATGGGAGTGCAGCTCCCTGATGCAGTGCTGAATTATTCACTGCGCATGGCGATCAAGACTTCAAGGACAGCGCTCAGAGCCACATTAGACATGAACAGGAAATGGATGATCGTTCCTACTCAGGCTATGTTTGTTTTTCTACAACGTTGCCCTTACCAAGCAAAAAAAAAAAAAAAAAAAAAAAAAGTCAGCAATGACCACACAGAGGTCTCAATAAATTATGGTGAAGACCATTTGAATGTTGTGATTGCTCAACTCTGCTCCTACGATCACATGCTCCCCTTTTACTTATTTGGAGGCTGGGAGGTGAGGTGGAGAGGCAGACACTTCTAGCGGAGACACAGTGGCAAGTCAGAAAACTTAGGTCAGCTTTTCTCAGCCTTTGCTGCCTGACAGTTTTGTCTGACAGCTTGAACATGAGATTTGCTTCCCGAATAGGCTTCCTAGGAGTCTTCATTTCAAGATGGGGTTCATGGGTCTCTGCCTAGGAGGTTTTTAAGGACAGACTAGTGGGGAAGGGGACAGAGGGAAGGAAAAGTGGGATGGCTGTAACAAAACAATAAACTGCCAAAAAAAAAAAGAAAAGAAAAAAGAAAAAAAAGAAAAACAAACTAAATTCTCATCATCAATCTGGAATAGTGTCTGTACATTCCTATAAACTCTAAGATCCTTTTCAGTTCTGTAAGCCTGGTGAAGGGCTTGAAAGAAACAAATTTGGAGGAATGAAATGGCACCAAATAAACTGGTGTACATATATTCAGAAAAACAAATGTCCTCATTATTCATGCAGAGAGTGAAAGAACTAGTTTGGCTTGGGTGGAGGGGCTAGGTTTTGTTGTTGTTCAATGGGCACACAACCAAAATTCTCAAGGTTTTATTCCTTTGTCTTCTTCATACATATGCTTGTCAATATTGTCTGAATACAAATCAACTAGGCTGGTCTCTTTAGTTTGAATAAATAATTTTCATGCCATTTGCATCTCCTTTTTCTTTCTGTTTCTCGCCTCTCCGCCTGCCTTCATTTATCTATTTCCTTACCAAGGATCTTGATTTCAACCATGAGAAAACAATCAGACAAATTCAAGCTGAGGCATATTCTATAGAACAACTGGTCTGGACTTCCAAAATCCCAATGTCCTAAATGTCAAAAGAAGACTGAAACTGATCTAGATTAATGGAGAGTAAAGAGACATGACAAATAAATGAATATCTTGCTTTATGGAAAAATAATAGTAGTTATAGGCAGTATCGGGACTATTGGGAAAATCTGAATAAAGGTATTGTGTCAAAATTAAATTTCCCAGGTGTGATCATAGCACTGTGGTTATGCAGAAGAATGTCCTATTCTTAGGCTAAAGTATCTGCTGAACTATTTAGATGTCATGATGTCTACAGCTAAATATCAAATGATTCAGCAAATAAGAAAATACAGACAGAGGAAGAAAAAACAAAACAATACAGGAGTCTTGGTTTCTCTTTTGTTCCTGCCTTTTACACCTGGTGCTTTTGCCACTGAATAAAAGGCTCAGTCTTGCTTGAAGTACTTTTGAAGTCTTAGTCAAGTTTTCAATGGTGAAGAACATTCTTGGAAATATGTGTGTTATAATTTGCAAGTGTAGCTCTGAAGAACATATCTTCACTTAAAATCTCTGAGTGGTACAGCACAGAGATCCTCATACGGTCCCACTTCATAACCATGACTTTGGTGCTCCAATCTTATTAGGTGGGAGGTTAACAACCACTAATCTGGCCGATCAATGTCTAACCTTTCCTTTGGAGTTCATGTGCAAAGACTGGTACAGCCTTTGTCCTTAAGACAGGGTCTGTAATGTAATGGGACAGATACCTTTAGATCAAAGGCGCTTCTAAGCTAAAATATCCACTTCTGAAGCTGACCCTAACGTATTACACACTTTTTAATGTTCAGGGCTCAGGTGTGTATACTTCCATTGACATGCCCAAGTTTCTCTCTCTTGCACATAGTTTCAAGTCTGTCAAAGTGCAGAAGCTCCCAGCTACTGTGACTTTGCATCCCTGGAAGCCCTGGTAACAATGTCCCTGCCATGTCCTTCAGGTGGAACCATCTACCACATGAGGACATCCCACTGTTCAGAGAACAGCTTTGTGAATGACTAACTCAAGATCTTCCAGGACATATGTGTACAAACAAAACTAGGCACCACCAACAGGGCCACGTGACTATATCCTTAGCCCATGGATGTCCTGCTCTCAGAAGCATCCTCTACAGAGGCACCATACAAAGGTCCCTACACATTCCCAAATTCAGGGATGCTGGATGCTAGACAAGAAAATGAATTCTTCTTTGTCTTCTTGCATAATCACACTGATGGGATATCCCTAACTATTTCACAGATTCTTGACAAAAAAAAAAAAAAAAAAGCCAATATTGAGCACATATGGTTTGTATGGTCTTTTTTCTCATCTATCCATAATGAAGATTTTTAAGAGTACATTTTCATTCATTAGATTATAACATGATAACTACATATTAATATAGTATATTTTGAGTATACATGTTTCTCAGATATCAGGTTTACCCACATGAAACTCATTTCTTTCGTGGAAAAAAAAAATTTAACTTCTCTACCAGGTTGCTCTCCAATACCCAGGTATAACTTTAGAAAGCCAGTGTAGTTCCTAAACTTGGGCTCATTTTTTTTTTTTAACTGAGTACCTAAAATTGCAAAAAAAATTTTTTACTTGCTTTGGCAATTCTTGTCTAAGTGGTTTGTTAGTTAAAAATTGATTGAAGGTGAACACGATGCAAAGTTAGTGCTCCAATATAGTAAGTGTTCTCAGAATCTCTGGCATGATTTGATTGTATTTGGTCTACCACAGTTCATCATTCTGCTTTCAGTGTGTTTCTGGAAAGGCAGTAGCTCTACACCCTGAAATAATTTAATGCTAGAGCCAGTTATAAGCAAGCTTCGCCTAAGTCTATTTCAAACTTGCTTGACATTAATGTGAACGCATTCACACCCTCAGAAATGCATCAACAGAGACAGACAGCAAAGTGCAAAGAAAAGCAGCCTTTTAAAATAGAAATTCAAAAGCCCTGAGAGCAATGCCACATGCTTTTCAAGATGGGAGTGTCTTAAAGGCTTTTCAAAGATCACAAACACACTCTTGTGATTTGAAAGCAATGAGGGTAGGATACTCAGTATACTTAATAAGTCTGTTTTATTTTCACTCCTACCTTTCTTATTTGCTATGTCACACAATGAAGAAAAAAATCATGGCCATATACAAAAATATTTATTTTACATTTTGACCACATAAAAATGTAAGGCAATATGTTCTTTTATTCCAATATTTCAATGGGCAAATATTTCAATGGGCAAATAGTTGGCATAAAAGTGAAATACTTGTGTAAAAAGAATCATTCATCTAAGCAATCCATTTGATTTAATCACCCTCTCTGTACACTTAAAAAAAAAAATATGTTCAGTGTGTGACTATATGCAATATTGTATTGTTAAGAACAGGAAACAAATTTTCACATTGTATGCTGCCGAGACAGGCTGATAGCATGTGACACCAGATAAGTCATGGGTACTGTTCTTTCAAGGACCTGACAATGCAAGTTAGCTTATATCATTCTTCTTTATGTTTGACTGTGAGGCTAATCTGAAGGGCCTCAACACTTTGAACAAATTAAACAGGAAGCCTGAAAAATATCATCAAATAACAGTGAATTTCCAGCTGAAATCCCAGCGAAGTCTTCCCTGCATAAAGCCTTTCAGAAGCCTGATATGACACATGTGCGGATCTGGTGACTGACAATTACGTTAGTTAATAAAAGTCACACACATAGTGTTAATCAGTCCTCTAGGCAGAAGGATGCCCTTATTTTTTCAAATGGTCCTGTTAAAGGTAAATAAATTACTAAGAAGTCTGTAAAACTCCTTTACTGATCATATTTCTCCTTTGCTGTTGTCTTTTATGGAGAAGATTATGGTCACGCGCAGCGTGGATTAAGTTTATACTTTTGCCATCTGGTCTTCTCTTCTGAGCTGCACACACAGATTTGACTATAAAAGGGAAAATGTATCCTATCAGATTCAACTGTGTAAAGATGGCTGTGTAAAGGGCAGGCATTCCAGTGGCACCCAGCTTTAAAGCCATCTTGAGTTTCCTTAAGAACCATCCAACAAGGTCACCGTTTGTCGCCACAGGCTCCAAGTGCCCCATGCTCCGGATGAATCACCAGTTAACTAGGGTTCCCCATGGACAAAAATGGGGCTGTTATTTGTCCCTGTGCTTTCGGCAAGGACATCTGGAGGAGGAGAGGAAACATGTGGGTGCCTTCATTTGAGGGAAAGTCACTATAAAATTGAAGGTATTATAAAATATTCTCCAGCTGACTCCCTACCATTGGCAGCAAACTAAACCTGACCAGTAAAAACACAGAGTATGCTTCAAAGTATGGTTAAGACAGCCGAACTCCAGGAAACCATTTTAGCAATTCCATGTTCAACTGCCTATATACAGTGCAAGGATACATATGCGTACGACTGAATAATCCCTTTATAAGCAAACCGGACAATCCTCGTAACATATGCACAGAGCATGACATTGTAGAACATAAAACAATTGAGATTGGGAGCAATATTTCAGCCTTTTACTTCTAATATTCACAATGCCTCTGCCCTGCCAGCCAAAACTGGCTTCTAACTAGTGTTAACTTGGATTCCCCAAACATACCAGTTTCCATCGGTGGGGATTTTTACACTTGAACATGCTCAAAATTTCACATCTCACAGTTAACTGCTACAAGTTGACTAAAACAGTATGATTCTTTTAACTGCTCTATTTCAGGGTATGAGCCACAATTAACCCTGACAACAACTATGCTTCAAACTATGCTAACTCAAAGGCCATAGAAAATGACTAGCATATTCTGCAACTGAATACCATATCCAACATGATGCAGTGAAAATGCACATGGGCAAAAAGAGGGCCATTTAATGATTTATCCCCAACATAAATCAAAAGAGGGGTGAGAGTGGTTGTCAGTAGGTAGCCATGGTCCCTACGTGGAGGCTGAGGCTGGTGGTGGTGGTGGTGTGTGTCCATTTTGATTGCCACTGTATTCAAACATCCAATGCCCAAATTTATTAGATGGAAGGTATATAGGAACCCAGGAACCTAGCACAGAGTAGGGCCTCAAGCATTTGCTGAAAGAATAAGAAAGAGGAAGCATGTAGAAGATAATGACAAAGACAAGAAGAGACCCAGACCCCAAAATAATTCCAGAGGCCACTCCAGCCTTCTCAAAAGGCTTCTTTATTTCAGATAGAAGGTCCCTGTGACATTACTTTTTTGTTTTTATACACTCCTCTGGATGGGAATTCTGATACGTTCTGTCATATGACAATAACGAAATGTACCTCTAACTGGAAAATCGTCAAATAAGTAGTACTGTCTTTGAAATTCTTATGTTCATCTATACAGTATTTCTCTAACCTGGCCATAGTTGTTACAGTGACGTCTAGTTGAACCCCACCTAGGCAGCTAAAACCCAGGCATTGCAATCATGTTCCTTTCTGTCTGATTTACCTCAGTTTCTCCACAGAGGCCAGGCTGTGTTGCCATTTCTGCAAGAGGCTCACACACATAAAATTATCTCCTCTGCCTTCAAATCAGTTGATCATCTTCACTAATTGACCCAATTACAAGGTCTACGTGTGTCCCCTTAACTATTAAATGTATTCTTTCATTTACAGTCAACATGCATCCACAAATGAAGTGTTTGCGTCCAACTCCACTTCCCCTGTGACAGTTCTTGTATGTATTCCATGTGAGGTGGATAGCTGTTGTTTCCGTCTTACAGGTGAGCAAATGGAGGTTTATACCAGAACGTGCTCAATGTCGCAAGGCTATTAAGGGTGCATGCTAGGGTTTCCCCTGGGACCTTTCTCTCCAGGAGGATGCCTCTGTGCACTGTGAGGTGAGGGCAGAGGAAAGACGGGAGGATAGACTAAAAAAATCTAGAAAAAATTATTCTATTTCTTAGCCACTGTGCTATTTTATTTTTTGTTTCTTATCATAAGCTATATAAGCTAGATCACCTTTCCACATACGTCCAGAAGAGGTTTACAATGCTGTGAAATTCTAGAAGGGAAAATAAGTGTGGGTTTATTAGGTAAGAGAATTTTTCAGCCTGAAAATTGATATTATGTTTGTTGAAATTAGCCATCCTCTTCTTCTACAGTTCTGTAGTTCTTTGCCCAGCATTTCATAAACTGAGGGCTAAAGATAGAATTATGTAACTATTAGAATGTTTCCAAGGCCTAGGAGGTCCAGTTAAAATGAGGTCTTCTTCCTCAGCACTTCCAACAATAAACTCCTTTAGAATAAAAATAGCTAACACTTGGTGAGTATCTAAATTGTGTCAGAGATTGTTCTAAGAACTGTACGTTTATGAACTATTTTAAGTTTATAACAATTCCAGGAGGTAGAGATTATTATCATCACTCCCAATTTAAAAATGATGAAATAGAAACAGAGGTAAAGCAGCCTCCTACAGCCACACTGTTGTAAACTGGGGTGCCAGTATCCGGACCCAGGAAATCTGAGTTCAGAGCGCCTACCTTGACTATGAGGCAGTGAGCTCAATTCTCTGCTGTGTTGGACATATTTATAGTTCAAGTGTAAGATTTAATTTAATGATATAGCAATAGTGACCATATTCTCCTGATGAAACATGGGCTAAACCATGTAACAGATCATTTCTACACATATTCCAAGTGCAAAAAAAAAAAAAAAAATGAAGTCTGGAAGAGAAAGCAGATACAAAAATTGCTGAATTTCCTGAGCTACTTTGATGATTTATGGGGATATAAATTAAGACAGAACACCTGAAATTGGTATGAGACAAAAATACATGTATTTTGAACCGCGTGGTGGGTGGTCTGTCAGCAAAATGGCACAAGGGAGAACCACGCCATACCTCACTCCTGCGTCCACTGCCGCGCCACAGTCTCTGCGTGGGGGATGAACAGCAAGGTGAGGGTCTTAAGGGATTCCTGTTGTTCTTTCAAGGTGTAAAGGCAACAACAGTCTGTGACAATGGGTGCTGGATGGATCAGAGCAGTTGCCGGAGCTCTGAGGGAAGTGCTCCACAGGCCTGCCTAAGGAATGCTGTCCCCATCATAGCTGCTCCCAGTGGGCAGAACATCTCGTTCATGGAGGTAAAAAAAGACGTCTTGTCAGCTTCATTTAAGGTCATCAGCACCCAGAATTAAAATGGAGCCCTTACAGTTTGACCTAACTGCCAACATAGCAAATTTCATTTGACATAAAAATATATACCCTTGATCTTTTATTTTGCTGAAAATCATTTTTTAATTGTTATACACACCTGCTATTGTCACCTCTAATATCTCACTTAAACAGAGAAATGGAGAGACATCTAGGTACTAAAAATCTGATATCATGTTTATTTATTTTCTTATGACAGGGCTTTTTTCCTCTTGCAATGTGTTATTGTTTAAGAGAATTTAAGAGATTAGCATAGTCTTGATGTGTTAATATTTGTCTTCATTCCCATTAGTTCTTTGTTCAAGTTGAATTACAATTATTTAATTAACGGACAGGCACTAAAATTCTCTTTTTTCATTTCAAAGAAGAACTTTATTTAGATGCTCTGAACTGGATAAAACACCCAGGTAAGATGAGTCAGCACCTGGCTACATAAAAACATTTAATCATTGCACATAAATGAGCAAAATTCCTGAATAAGCTACCAAGCCTGGTTCCCCCATGATCTACTTTTCACAGAGCCATTTAAAACATATTCCTTCCGTGAAGAACAAAGAATGTTAGCAGAGCTAATCCTAAAAGAAAAGTGTCCTTTCCTGTCCCCTAAAATCAGTCTCTTTGTTATTTATACAGGTCAACTTTCCTATACCATAGTTTTCTGATTTTTCTTATTTATTCCCAGATAACTTATTAAACAGAAAGAATGACACTAAAAGGTGCGTGCCAGGGTTGAAAGGGGGCCTTCTGACTTCCCAAGTCCAACCCGATCAGCAGCTAAATTGCTCTCTGCTCTACCACAGTGGTAAATAACCAACCCCGCACCCCTTCTTATTAAGTAAGGCTCAAGTTTGACTTTCCAAGGCCCTTTAAGCTTGTGTAGTTCCCTGCATTTTTTGAGCAGGCCCACAGACATCCTAAAAAGGAATCCTTATTTTATCTGTACCTCACAAGGAGAATAAGTTTCTTATTAGGGTTCCCAGTGTCATGAACTTGTTGAAGAGGCAGAAAATGACCAGAATCAAATTAAACAGATGGTTTGCAGTGAGACAGTCTATGCTCTGTCACTGCTCATCTAAAGAATCCAGTTTGAATAAATGCTGATAGAAGGAGACGTGGAGTGGTGAACATCCAATACAATGTGCAAATGATGCATTATAGAATTGTATACCCGAGACCTATATAATCTTATTAGCTGATGTCATTTCAATAAATTCAATGAAAAACATAAAATATACAAATAAAGCAATCTAGTGTGGAGACCTGCAGGAGCTACAAGGCTGTGGTGATCTCCTGTACAGCCCTCGGAAGTCAAATTGTAACATTAGAACCAAAGTAGTCCAGTTTCAGGTGACACACAAAAGGAAACCACAGTAAGACTGAGAAGTCATCATTTCTCTTATTTTAGAGGAAAGCACATTCATTAAAGCATCTTTCAATAGTACAGTGAGCCTGCTTCTCGTGTATTCTGAGATAACCCATCAGTTCCTAAATTGCAATAAAATTTCCTCGGCACAAAGATTCACAGACATTACACAAAAGGAAGCTAAGTGAAGCTTGCATGGCATGTCAACATGTGGCTTTTCATTTCCTCCGCAGAGACAGTGGCATGAGACTGGCAGTATCTGTGTTTGGTTTGTTCTTATTTAGAAAGAAGTTAAATTAGATTCTTTGTTAATAGTCTCTAGTCCAGGAATTTAAATGACTAAACTCTACACATAATATCCTGCATTTCTGCCTCTTGCTTTTCATAGTCTCAATTCACAACAAGATTAAGAATTCAGGTAACTTTGTGTCCAACTGGGACCAGGGGGGTCACATAATTACTCTGAACCCCCATAACCTGTGGGTAAAAGAAAGAGGAGGAGTAGCCTTTGCTGTACCTATTTTATGCTGCTGTGAAAATAGAGTTTAAAAATAAAGTGAAAACATTTCACATCTTTAAAAAAATGATTTACCATTATTACTCAGTGCTGATTTGACTGCCATTATCTATAAATCATCTGAAAAGGCAGAAAATATTAGGTCATATTAATCCAGATGACACAAAATTACATAATTAACACTTGCATATAGTTTTGGTCATCTCTCAAGATACACACACACACACACACACACACACACACACGCAGCTGGAAGCTATCAAGAAGGGTCCCTAAAATGGAAGGGCTGCCAGTATAAAGGAACAGACTGACTGAACCCTATAGAATCATCAAGACGGACACTAGGAAGGCCAAGAAGCTAAAGCGATGAGCCTTGAAAAGTCCTAACATTTTTAGATTCATAAAATACTAAATACGATGTGTAGAAAACCCTTCAAGCATGAAGCAAGTCATTTTAGAATGAAAAAGAAAGTGGAGTTTTGCACAATGAGAAGTGTAATTTTGAACATGCTTACTCTGGGAGGCTGCACAGGGAAATGGCTTCAGGAGAGGCATATAGGAGTCAGGCAGGACCGGCTCCCATCTCCAGTTTAACTGCATTATGCATTCGGAGCACTTCGCAGTCAGCGTGTGTCATATTGCCAGCACGTCATAAATGTTGGTAGCTATACTTATTATTTTGTTATTTAAGCTCTCGGTAAGTTTGAGCAGTTTATAAAGCTTTCTTTCTAAATTACTATAAAGTTTCAAAAGTGACTGCCCACGTAGAGCCAAGGCCAAGGAGAGCACATTCATTCCTGCAGCGGGAAGGATAATGATTGATTCCCAAAGGTGCGTAAATCCTAATCTTGAGAACTTGTGAGTATGTTGGCTCGCCTGCCAAAAGATACTTTGCAAATAGGATTAAGAAGGTAAGGACCTTCAAATAGGAAGATGATGCTATATTATCCAGCGTATTAATCTAATCACATGAATCCTTAAAGGTAGACTGTCTTTTCTTGGTGTAGTCAGTCAAAGAATCATAGTTAGAGATGTAATGTTACTGGCTTTGAAGTAACATTTGAAGGAAGGGGGCCCTGAGCCAAGGGATGCAGGCAGCCTCCAGAAGCCAGAAAAGCCAAGAAAATGGATTCCCTCCTAGAGGCCCCAGAAGGAAAACCAACCCTGCCCAACACCATGATTTTAGCCTGCTGAGACCCATCTAGAATTCTAACCTATAGAAATCTAAGATAATCAATATGCATTGATTTAAGCCTCGAAGTTTGTGGTAATTAGTTACAGCAGAAACAGAAAACTAATACAATTCCCAAAGAGCAATCAAATGTGTTGATTTTCTGATTTTAAGAACTATGGAACTCCATCTCATGAAATGCTTTATAGGACCTTAGTGTATAAAAATAATAAATCTGGTGAGGAGAACCATAAGCTATATATCAGTTCACCCTTCATATCCTCCTATTCAGGGTCCAAGAGGGACACCCCCACCAATGGAATCATAGACCCCCCAAGAAACAGAGGTTGGAAACCATTAGGAGTTTAGAAAATGAAGTTTAACCCCAGGGACTGACCCCAACCAGCTGACCCAGACAATCATTCTCTCTCTCTAGCCTCCATTTCCTGTTCATAAATTGAAGAGATGGGGTCATCTTCCAGTGCTGTTAAGCTCCAAAGTGTGTCAGGGAGATCTTTTCTTCTCCTTTTTGTGCATTGTGTTTCAGGAATTTATGAGCAGAGAGCAACCAACCTCATTTCTATATTTAAACATAATTTATGAACACTAGAATCCCAATGGCAACACTGAGAGAGAGAGAGAGAGAGAGAGAGAGAGAGAGAGAGAGAAGGAAATACTGTTACAAAATGTTCCAAGGCTTTCAAAAACCCAAACCTAAATTTGCTTAAATTTGACAGTTAAGGTAACAAAATAAATTAGCTTTCTAGTGACTTTACTATTTAAGTAGCAGCACTTTTTCTTGATTTTTGGAAAATATAATCATTTAGGAATTTTCATAAATAAAATGTACACAAAATCCTCAAAAGAAGACTTTATAGGTTAATATTACATTCCCTTCTAGGTTGTCTGATAAGCTGCACTACCTGGGAATCCTATGTATATCTATGGCCTAGTTTCTGTTACTAAAGGAAGCTATTTCTATTTTTCCTTTTTCTTTTCTTTTTATATCCCTCAGACAAGTAAAATTATGTTTCTCATCCTTTTCCATCTGACTTATCTTGCTTAGCATGATACTCTTAAGATCCATTCATGTTGTTCCAAAACACATAAAACCACCTCATGCACAAAGACAACAGCAGAGTAGTTAGCTGTCAGAGGAGAAGGGGTTGCTGGGTGAAAAGGGCAAAGGGAGACAAATAGATGGTGATGGAGGGAGACTAGACTTTGGGTGATGAGCCCACAATGCACTGCACAGATTATTCATTATAGAGCTGAACACTTGAAACTTGTGTAATGTTATTAACCAATGTCACCCCAATACATTTAATTTCAAAAAAGAAAGATCTTTCTTGCATAACTTCAGTATACCTCAAATATCTTACATAACACAAGGAAACATTGCAAAATAGAACCAAAAATGTGCAGTGCATCTGTTTAACAATTTATTTGTAAAGAGGGAAAAGTTATCTAAAATAAGTTAAAAGGTATAGAACTATGACACCTAAGAACCAAGCTTAGAGACAGGTCATGAAGTCCTGAACAACTGTGGTGTCACGACTTTCTGAAAACAATCCATCTGCAATGCAGTGGACTTTTTGATTTTTCCATTAGAAAGTTCCTGTGAGAACTCAAACTCTTAAGAATATTATCATAGTGACAAAAAAAGAGAAAGCAAAATTTCTGTAGTGGTTCAGTGGTTCATCTATAGCATGTGTTAATGTAGTAAATAGGTCCTAAGTAGGGACATGATAGCAGCCCATTAATGTTTTGAATCACTGCGGAACAAGCTTTCTTCTGATTAAAGAGAGAACATTAATAATGCATAAAGATCTTACCAAAAAAAAAAAAAAAAAAAGCTGATATCCTACAGACATGCATTACAAATCATGGTTGAGTTAGTGACTTTTATTACACTTAACATTTTTCACTATGTTAAGCTGTGTGGAGAAGCTGCAGTGCAGATGAAAAAGCTGCAAAGATAACTCCCCATTTTAGTAAGCAGTACTATAATGAAGACATGCATCAGTTTTTTTTTTTTTTAATTGATAAAAGAATTGATACTGATCTCTACTAGAAAAGAATGCCCTCGGGGACCAATGCCTGCAAAATAGGTACCAGTCTCAAGGTTTAAGGGTATGAAGAGTCAACTAAATGGTTAGGGACAAAGATTATTGGACCCGTAACTCTTCTATGGTTTCTTTCTTTTTAAAAAGATTTTATTTATTTATTTTTAGAGAGGGGGAAAAGGGGGAGAAAGAAAGGGAGAGACACATGGATGTGAGAAACATTGCTAGGTTGCTGCTTGTATGTCCCCAACTGGGAATTGAACCCGCAACCTAGGCTTGTGCTCTGATCAGGAATCAAGCCGGTGACCTTTCACTTTGCAGAACGACACCCAACCAACTGAGCCACGCAGGTCAGGGCTGTGCTGCAGTTTCTAAACAAGATCATTATTATTCTTGTTGGTGCTCCAGTTACAGTTCCATAAGTTTCGAGTTCTCTTCACCTAGCCCTACTTTTCCCAGAAGACCCATTATTTTTAGTGTGTGATTTTGCAAAATTAACTTTTTTTCCAGGAATGCAAACATAGACTTAGAGCAGAAATACCTGTAAATAGGACAAGGATCTGCCAATGGTCCTGCAAACTCCCTCCCCCTGGCCAGGGGTTATCAAATCTTGTAGATGCGTAAGTCACCATGGCATGCTTACCAAAAAGAATATGAAATATTCATAGACCCCATCAAAAGACTCTGATTCACTAGAGTTGTAGAAAAGCCTAATGATGTGCTTTTTCAAAAAGCATCCCAGATGACTCATGCAGATGGCCCTGGGTACAAGATTTTCAGAAATATTATCATGTTGGTGGGGGCAGTTCTTTTCAAAAGTTGCTTAGCATTTACAAAAGAGTTACTGGCCACTCCATTAAGTCTTTCCAGTAAAGATATTTTCCTGAATGCATAAAGTTTATTGTCTGAGGTAATAAACTTTAAACAAAGAGAAGACTTAATTTCTCTTCTTGAGAAATTCAGAATCTTATGAAAAAACAAATGTAATTGATGAGAATGTTTACAGTCTTATGCGAAGGGCTATAACATATCATCTGCTTAGCTCCCTCCAAGCCTCACACTCTAACACTTCATATCCAAAATAGTAATTTACTAAGAGCCAGTGAAGGCCTAGTTAAAAAAAAAAAAATTAATAAAGGAGGAAAGACAACAGAGGAAGAGAAACAAATATTCAAATAAATTTCTTCTGAACCAGACACATGAATGCTTCTTTCTGAGTTACGAGAGGTAGCGTCACAGTAATTCCACACTACTTTTAAAATACTGGTTTAAAGTATATTTTGTTCATCAGAAACACATTTTGGACAGTTCATATGGAGATTGCTTAAAAAATGCCTTTTCTTTTAACATTTAAAACTGCATAAAAGAAAGAAGCAAACAACTTTAAATTTGTGCTAAGATGAGTATATGCCCGTCCTCAGATTTGAATGACTACACCTAGAGAGGGCAGTTAAGGATGATAAATAGTGTAAGAAGTTCTCCTTCTCAGACCCTAGTTTAACCTTCATTAGAACATCTAAGCCCTACCTTAGTATAAGAATTCAATCTTTGCCAGAACACTGCCATTAAGTCTTCTCACTTTCTACTTCTTTCCTAGGCAAACATGAGCATTAATACTTATGTGGGTATTAATATCTCCAGCCTAGATCTCTCCTTTAGGTCTAGATCTTTGTTAGTATTCCTTGTCTAAAAAAAAAAGGCAAAAGGCACAAGCATCCATTCAGTTGAGAAAATCTAAAACTGTATTTTCCCATCTACTTATGCCTTCTATCCAGTCCACTACAAACTTCAGTCAGTTGTACTAGGAACCCCCCTCTACCCTCATCCCCAACCATTCCTGGAAGAGAAATTCTGATGGAGAAATTAAGCAATGAGCAGGGCCAATGAACTAGAAATTAGTCAACTTTAAAGCAATCACACAAGTAGGAAATGAGAAAAGGAGAAGTGGGCCAACCACAAGGGCAATTAAATACCAACTGAACTAAAACATGCAGCCTAGGAAAGGGGGAAGTAACCAGAAAAGAACCATCCTCATGAAGGGTGCCCATCATGGATATCCATGCTACTGAGGCAGATCCAACCAGTATGGACAGTAAGACTCAGGTCAACTGTGGAACCTGGACAGGAATTACAGGCTGGGCTTGACAGAGGTACTCCAAATCGAAGAGTAAGAAAAAGGTTTTAAATTTTGCTATTTAGCTCTATTCTACACTCTGCTGGGGATTTGTAAATTCACTTCTGTTCCATCTGGTTTTTCCTAATTGCATAGAATCCCATGCCTTTAAGGTTGAGATATCACTGGTTCTCTTACAACTTTGCATTTTGAACAGAATCAAAGGTTCAGCAGTTCCGTGTACAAATGCAGGAAAGGTGGATGGCATACTTATAATATAAGCCACCTAAAGTAAAGAATATGCAGTGATCTACTCTACTGAATTTGAGATGTCTTAGAACTATATTTGAGTAAATTTATCAAAGGCCTTTTGAAGGCCCAATGAAAACCTGTGAGAACCCAGATTCCTTGGGAAAGGACAGACCTGGCTAGAGAACATACACAATGCCAGTTAAAGAAAATTAGGGTAAGGATTGCTAGAGCAAACAGCGAGAGTATATACTAGATGGCAGAATATTGAGATGATAATAACTCTTCAAGGGATATGACAGAACAGATATAAGCAAACTATGGCCAAACCCTGCCTACCATCTATTTTTATAAATAAAGTTTTATTGGAACACAGTCATAGTCATTTTCTCATAAATTATTTATGGCTGCTTTTAATCTAAACTGCAGAGTTGGCTCTTTACAGAGTATACAGGGTGAGATGTTCAAAATATTACCCATGATCATGAAAGGAACTAGCTCCTTATCCAAATAAGCAGAGAGGGCTGTGATACACTGATGATAAATGCTGGCCTTACTTAGTGTGGACAAAAAAATTGCTTGCAAATATAGGTGGGATATGTGGGTTAGAAAGGGATAGTGGGGGAAATCAATCTCAAAGCAAGCAAATACATATGTTATAAGTGTGTAAATTAACACTTCATTTGATACATATTTATGTGGTGTATATAACTTTATTTGATGATCATCTGCTACACAGAGAAAGAGGAAGGCTGATTGACTGAAATCCTGACAGAAAACTCTTGGGTGAGTAGAGCTATCAGAGAGAGAAAATTAGGCCTGTGAAATATACTGTACGTAGAGTTAGAGATATAATGATGCAATGTTTCACTGGAATCCGAACAACTGTATCTACTCAAGAGGAAGATTCTGATATTACTTGATTAGTAATTTATAAATCTGTCCTGTTTCAATTTGAGAGGTTATCACATTATGCCCCTAATGGCTGTCAATGATTTTCAACTATAGTCAAGGTGACTGAGGTAAGGTGTAAATGCAAGTTAGAATATCACAGTATAGTTAAGCAGGAACTAGTTCAGGGTTTAACTGTGATGATGGATTACTATTTTACAAAATAATATGATTTTTTTGTCTTAATGAATTAAATCTGGACAGTAACAATATTAAGAGACTCTTGAAGCTGCTATCTTAGAGACTTTATTCTGTGCCTGCATTGATGGCATTTTGTCCAATTTGTTCCTGGAAGGCTCTAAGATCATTTACATTGCTTACAAAGTTATACTGAGTTTCTGTAAGTAATTTCAAAACCAAAAATTGGGAAGTTGAGGAAAATACATAAATGTTACAAAGACTTGGGAAGTGGGTTACATGTTGTAAGTATTTCTAATATGTGTTGCAATTGTTCCTTTCAAACAGGGAAATGAGATTATAAACGTGGATTGGGATGAAATAATTTAGGTAAGAAGCCAGAAAAGAGACAAATTTTTAAATGCAGGCAATATAAGAATATAGAAAAGACATAAGATATAAATAAGCATAATAGGAAAAAGGGGCAGCAATGAATTGCATATAACAATTACATGGATTTTGGAATTGGATGATTCACAGAATGAATTCCAGCTCAGTATTCATTTACAGGGCCATGTGTATGCTGGTAGTGTCAAAAGTATACTGACACAGTTATTGCAAATACATAATTATTTACTAACTGTGAGTTGCACTAACATAGAATTTATTTCTACCTTTTCCTTTCGTGGATCCATGTTAGTTTGTGTGAAGGCAAAGGAATCTGACTTGTACATGAAGGCGGAACTGAGAAGGTAGGGAGATCCTGAGGCAGGACCTGAGCAGGAAGAATACATAAAGCAAAAACCTAGACAATAAAACCTGCAAGTCAACACCTGCTCTACCATGCTGCCAAATCGTGATGGTATTGACTACTTGAATATACGGCCAGGTCTTAAGTGAGGGGGATGGTGCTGAAAATCTCTCTGTGTGTACATTATTTACAATAGAGAAAAATATAAATTAATAGGCATTTGAAACTACAAAGGAGCCAAGATCCTAAAATATTTCTAGTGAGTAAGGGATGCTAAATAGGCAATAATAATAGAGCCCAGCACCCATTATCACTAATTGCAATGCTGATGTCATTGTCTTATCTTTAAATAGAAACACTGGCTTTATTGTTTTATTTTATTGTCTATAAATATAAATACAAAGGCTATGACAAGTTCACTTCTACCTTCAATCCTCTTGACCCAACTTTCGCACCATAAGATTTTCCTAACAAGGCATAGCTGACGTGGACATCTATATACGTACTGCCCATACGCTGACTTATAAACTACATTCTTTTCTCTTATGCAATAGGCAATAACAAAAGCACTTTCTAGAAATTTGGTTCAAAGATTAATTTTCAAAAACATGATGAACTTGGTTAATATTGATATCAATCACCTACACTCCTGTACCTTACCAATACCTTATAATAATAGTTCATATAAGCATAAGTACCTTATCATTGATTACTGAAAAACCCAAATCATCAGTACTTCTGTTATGTATGTGATATTTGCTCATAAGGAAAGGTTTCTTTCAAAACAAATGTTGACACCCAAGGCTTTCTTAACTATAAATACACACACACACACACACACACACACACACAAAGGCTATGACATTGAAATACAATTAGCAATGATGTGATATTTGAAAATACTCTAATTGAAACTTATTCATCTTAAAAAGTTTAATAATAGAGTAGAGCAAAATACTTATTTAGAATTTCCATTTAAGTCGTTTTCAGATGAGCTGAATGAAGTTCAAGTAGTGGGTAACACAAAATATTGAAAGGTAAGACCTAGTCTTCTTGAAATTCATGTATATATAACTAAGAGTTTTATTTAAAAGTACTACACGTTATATAAATTAATTACTCCTCAAGGGTAAGAATCATGTTGATTATACTCACTGTTTATTTCCAATACCTAGCACAATGTAAATATATCAGGCGCTTAATAATTATTTGCTGAATAAACAAATGCATAAACATCCTGTAATAAATCAGTAATTCAACATACCCCTGTCTTCCTGATGAATTGCAAAAGAGGTACAAAAATGAAGCTGAGAACTATAATATCAAAGTATAGAAAAAGTAAATAAGGAAAGGAAGGGTAGCAGTTTTCATATAAATTTTCTGACAGATGTCAAACATTATGAGTCCTCCGTAAAAAAATTTTAAGGGCAAAATTGATTTAGATATACTCGCTATTAACTATACAGTATTGCTAAAGAGCCAGCCGTGAAAACCAAACTCCCGCGCATGTGCGCATGCGCACACGCACTACAGTCTATCTGCCAATTTTGGCATTTGAATGCAATTGTATTACTTCCACAGGGTGCAGCGAAGGCTATTTTTCTTTGTTAAGGATTCTCAGCCCCACCTCTGTGTCACATGGCTCGAGTATGAATCACTCATGTGCGTATTTATCATCATTTGGTTTCTTTCTAAACTCCCTCTACTAACAAGATGTTGCCTGTATATGATAATTTGTTTGGACCCATCTGCTGAAACCATATAATCATGGAAGCATGGAAGTCTCTCAGACACGGACATTATTTTTAAAGAACACTTCTGACTTAGACATGCAGATTTTTACACTGAATAGGGCCCTTCACAAGCAATGAATAGGGCCCTTCACAAGCAGGACCCTCCAACTTTGGTGAGCACCTGAATCACCTGAAGGGCTGTTGAAGTACAGATTGCTGGGCCTTACCCTTGATTTTCCTATTCAGAGGGTCTGGGGAGAGGCCAGAATACCTGTGTTGCCCACAAGGTGCCCGGGGGATGCTGCTGTGTTTGTCCTGAGACCACGCTGGACTTGATACACTCAAGAGGAATAAAAGAAAAACAAGTAACAAGAGAACCAATGACAACCTGTGAAAATTCACTGATGCTAAAATACATGTAACAACCGACAGAAGCAAGGCAGCTAGTCTTCATCTCCTAAAACTTGAAGACTTGAAGATGATGCCTAAAGACATGACAGCTATTTTTTTAACCAAAACTTGGATACAAACAGTCAAACTGAAATTTCTATTTCACATATGTTTTCTTACCAGGAGAACACTTGCATGGTGAAGAATGAGGACTTTTCAGATGAGCTTTATGTGGCTCTTACCTTGACTATATTACTGGAATATGAATGATAGGTTGTAAATGGCAGTACAGGGGACTGCATGAATACTTACTTGTCAAGATTAACTTCTAGGGAAGAGGCTATGAGTTTCACAAAGTGACCACTATTTAAACATGTCCATTCTTTCAACATGTATGGGGAGCCTTCTGCATGCTGATACTGTGTTAGGGTATTGGAAGATCTTGTTAGGAGAGGAATGAAGCCTTTCTTTAAAGAGTTCTAAAAATGTATAATAAGCAAAGAAAAAAAAAGATCACAATAGAGGTATGGAAGAAATGGTAACATGGAGACAAGGAGAAGAAGGAAGTAATTGTGCAAAGTCTAGAAAAACTCTATAGAGGCGGGGCATCAGAATCTGCAAGGAGCGGTAAGAACTGGATAGGAAGGGAGTGAGAGAAGGACATGCCATGAAACACAACCACATGATCACAAGCACAGCACTATGAACCCACAGTGCTATTCAGGGGACAGTGAGCTCCATGGGGCAGAGGCAAGGTGTGTGGTGAGAGAGTGTGACAGAAAAAAAAGCCTGACAATGCTTGGGGATGGGTCATGATTTGAGGGGCCTTCCACCTCCCCAACTTCAGGCATGGAAAAGTCAATCTGTAAGTGAAGGGAAGTAAGAATGTTTTCGTTGCAAAGAGAGCTCTCACAGTCTGATTCAAATTTGCGGTAACACTCTCAGCAGCATAGAGAATGAACGAACAGGAATGGGGAAACTGGGTAAAGGGACATGCTGAAGGAAATTAGCCAATTTTGTAATAAGCAAAACAAGAGCTAGGCAGAGTGGTGCAGGTGGAGGAAAGAGGTCTTCCTGAGAATGCGTTAGTCAGGGACAGTGCAGAGGACGTAGGCAACAATCAGGAATGGGATCATCACAGAGTTGACACTCACTTCTCTTAACATCTCACTTTACTCGCTTAGTCCAGTCAATTTGCCAATGTGTTCTTATGTTTGATATTTATTGAGCTCTAATTTCATGTAAGAAGGCACAGTTTTAATTAAGTGGAGCTCTGTAAGATACTGTCTGCCATTTCGATGTTTACCGTCCAGTTTCACTTAAACTTACAGCCATGATTTTGCCCAGAGAGACACTTATTCTCAGAAAAAAAATTTTCTAGAAAACTGCAAGCTGCCCCAGGAGGGCATCCTCCTGAGATGATGACAGAGGGAGTAGCCCTTGATTTTGTGCTTAGCAGGAGCAAGGCAAAACTGAAGGAGGACAGGATGGGGAAGACATTGATGGTACAATCATGGGGAATTTGCAGGCAATGGTGACCCCTCAAATCATGACCCGAGGAACAGAAGGAGGAGGAAGAGAAAAGGGAGGGAGAGGAGGAGAAGAAATAACCCTAGGAAATTCTACAGCACTAAATTAAGATAAAATAAGCAGAAGGTATAAGGAAAATCTTGTATTACATGTCATTACCAGTTACCCTTCATCTTTTTTTGACTCTAACGTACAAAGTTCCAAACCATCATTCCAACCATCAGAAGCATCTCATGACATGTCCCATGGTGCTCTAATTCTATCATCTAGTACTTGGGCATATTTCTGAAGCACATTTCTATCATCCCTCATTTGGTAATACTTAATATTTTTAAAATAAGCACAATGATTTAAAACTTCTTCATTTCAAGTTTAACTTAAAAACTTAAGGATATGTCAATGCAATGTCCAAATTCCACAGCATGAAGCAGAAAAAGCTCAAAGAGGTTCACTGGGACAGCACTGTCTTAAAGACAAAAGTGATAACAGTTCACTGGGAGGAAACTTCACTATCGAACAAGCGCTTGGAGATTTATGGTGTATTCTGGACACGCAGGAGCAATTGTGAAGAGAGGACGGGCTCTATTACAAATACTAAGTGATTCCCGAGCCATTAGCAAGCGATTCCCTCCCCTTCATATCCTAAAGCACATTATTTTTTGCTTTAATAATACTTAGGCATTAGGAATAACGGAAACACCTGGAATTGATTTTAACACTACTTTGCAAGCCCACGGTATAGGCCAAATCTTGTCAGGCTAAATCTCACCCTTGACCTGCCAAACATGATTACCAGAGTCCGGTCATTCCCTCATGTCCCGCAGCTGCTGTTCTCCACACCCCACTCCCCCTTCATAAATGTCACGGCTACTTCTCTGCCCAGAACTCCAGAGTACACTTGGCCCACTCAAGTTGGAACAATTTATTCCATTGAAACTCAAAAGCAACGCCGCCTGTTTCCCTTGTTAACTATTTGTCTATGCAAAGCACACGCCTCAAGGACTTTATGGGGCACTTCATTGGTGATGTCCTCAAGCAGTCCCTGTTGGAATGAAATGTTAGAGACTTCAAAGTGCTACAGCAACAAGACATAACAGTTTATTAAAAATAAATGAGGACGCATGAGGTTTTCAAGCACCAGGCAAAACAAAAAGTGACATTTCAGTTTCACCTAAGTGGACATCCAGTGGCAGAAGATGGATGAGGCAGGCCCTGCTGTGGGACCTTGGTCAAATCATCCAGCCTTTTGTTGTTTTTTCCTGAAGACCAAGCATTGAAATAGGTACCAGAAAGATTTTTCTTTTAATCTGATTCATTGATGCATTAGCAAAGTCTGCCTTTTCTCATAAACTTGGTAGTAACCATGGTAGTTACATTCAGTGAGATTTATACTTTGAGCCACATTTTCTCTTTACTTCATTGAGATGTTCAGGGTTGACCCCTTGGTCCTTGGGTAAAATATTTCCAGAGTCTACCCCTACATCTACTTGAGGGATTTCTTATAGATGTCATCAAAATTGACCAGTTACAGTCCTGGCTGTTGGCTCAGTGGATAGGTGCCTGCCTGCAAGCCCAAAGGTCGCTGGTTCGATTCCCAGCCAGCGCACATAACCAGGTTGCCAGCCAGGCCTCCAGCCAGGTCCGTAGCTGGAGGCACATGAAAGGTAACCATACATGGATGTTTCTTTCCCTCTCTGCTTCCCTCCCTTCCCCTCTCTCTAAAAATAATAAATAAAATCTTTTTAAAAAAATTGACCAGTTACAAGCTTGCTTAGACCCCAAAGGTCAATAAAAACCAGTCAATTCACCATCAAAATGTTACTTTCTGAAATCCCTAACTGGAGTACTTTTCAGGTCAACAAAATCTCTTCTGAGGTGGTATTAGGATTGCTGTAAAATTTCTTATTAACTAATGATTTTCTCATCCAATAATGGAGGGTAAATTTTTCTCAACAATGTGCTGTGTTACAAATACCTAAAAATGTTCAATTAAATAAACATCACCTTATAATAATTTGATAAAATAGAAAACTTGAACCCAGCAATATAAGTGAAATACTTGATCATAACCACATTTTCTTTAGGGCAATTGCCCATCTTGGGGAAGGAAGCAGAAGTTCTGACCAAGGGCTGCCTCAAGTGGAAACTCATATAGTCGACCCTCTCCATATTAAGCTGGGACTCCAAAGGGCTATACCAATAGAGAACCCGAAAAAAGCTATACCCACAGGTAACCAAAACAAAACCAACCCTGCTCCAACCAGGACATTGTCTTGACCCTGAGTGAAACAGGAAAGAAAAGATGTGGCTAAAAACAGACTCTTAAAGTCCAGGTAGGAAGTGTTATAGGCCTTTGAACTTCAGGCCATGAATTTGGTAGGCTCCAAGCTAGCCAACAGGATGAAACAGAAGTCTTCTTGGCAAGTGTGCACTTTTATCCTATGCCTTGAAAAATGTACAGATTATTTTTCTTGAGCAAGAACCAACAGAGAGCCATAGACAACCAAGCATAAAAGGAAACAAGGCATTGAGTGAAAATCAGCATATACTAAAATCATCACACACAAGTTATAAAATAAGTATGTTCACTCTGCTAAAGAAAGAAGGAACTTGAAGATACCTTTGGGAACCAGGAAAGCATAAAAGGCAACAAAGAAGATTTGGAAAGAGACCAAATAAACCTTCAATAAATGAAAAATAAAAACAATAACAAGAACAACATGAAAAAGGTGAATGGATAGTATTAGCAGCAGACTGTACACAGCAGAAGAGACAATGGGTAAAGTGGAAAACAGATCAGAAGAAATGTAGCAAGAAAGTGAGACAAATGGTGGGAACTTTGAAAGAGAAGAAAAGAGAACCGGTGATTAGAATAAGAAGGACCAAAGTACCTTTAATTACAGTTCCAGAAGGAGGCAAGAGAAGGGGATGTTGGAAATGGGATACAAGAGATACAGGTGAGAGGTTCCCAGAATAAAGCAAATGTATAGGTTCAGGAAGCCCTAGGAATTCTAAGCAGGATTAATATAAAGAAAAAAAGAAATGAAAAAAAAAAAGACAAAATGTTAAAAGCATCCAAGAAGAAAGGCAGAGGAGCTTCAAAAGGACACCAGAATGACAGCTAACTTCTCAACAGCTCTGGCAAGTAGCTGTATCTTGGTTTGAGACCCAACTGTGTATTTTATCTAATATTATAATTGCCATGCTGATTAAGCCCTTTCTCTGAACTCTTTCTCAAACTAATGGGAACGAAGAGGATGTAAATTTCTGAGAATAATTCTGAAACATTTGGCAGCTTTTAGCTTTATTACCCAATAACATGATAAAGCCACTGTACTAGAAATAATGGTGCTTGGCTTATAAGTTGTGTCCGAGTTAAAATCTTCCCACCAATCAATTAAAATACCTTCCTGGAGCTGAGCCACAGAAAGGAGAATAAGTGGAATTGATTCTTTCCTAGTAATAAATGGGGCTCTAGATGATACACTTAAATACATCTCTAGGCCACTGATGAAGCACCCAATGCTTGCTCACCTTTTTTCCTTTCTGAGTAAGTTCTTGAGAAACAAAGTTTTCCTTCCATACACTTCTCAGATCTTTGATTTGTACATTACAGCTTATCAATACATCTTTAATTACAATTGTGAAATGCAAAAAAGTGTTTTATGTTTCTATGTGTGGGTCAAGGTGATTTTCATGTTAAAAATGTAATCAGCCCTGGCTGGAGACACAGTGGATAAGGAGCCGGCCTGCAAACCCAAAGGTTGCTGGCTCGATTCCCAGCCAGGGCAACATAGCCAGGCTGCAAGCCAGGTCTCCAGCCAGGTCTGTAGCTGGAGGCAGGTAAAAGGCAACCATACACTGACATTTCTCTCCCTCTCTGCCTCTCTCCCTCCCCTCTCTCTGAAAATAATAAAATCTTTAAGAAAATGTAATCAAAGTGATTTATCATATCCATTTACAACAACAATTATAGCAGCTTAATCAACTCCACCTAAAAAGGAGTCTGCTGTATTTCTAAGAAATTGCTTACTTTATCAACAGGAGAATAAATACAGTTAAGAATCTTAGTAATGGAAAGTTTAAGAGGCATCCTTTCAATGAACACCTTGATGAAAACTCAGTTATTAGAGAAAAAAATACAGTATCATAAATCAATATTATGATCTTTCCATTAAGATGATCAACAAGATTGAAAAACTTCTTGAGAATTTTAGTGTAGATCTTTTCTTGAAACTAAATGGAGCCTGCATTAAAAAAAAAAAAAGGAAATGTGTAATATGGAAATTAAGAATGGAGAAGAACCAAAATTAAATCTAGAGAACATAAGCCACTGAGAAAAAAATGATACAACTTTATTTTTTTAAAGCATATATGTTAAGAATTTCTCAAAGGCTCACTCTAAGTCTCTATTTTTACTATTTCACACACTTCTGGTTCTCAGTAAAGGCTTAATCCCATGACAATAACTGTGTCATATGCATTTAAGAAACATCAAAATTAAGGGTATCTGAGAGCTGACAATTCACAGCCAGCATCCAGTTTCTATTGGGAATTTCACATAAAAGACCTCAGTACTAGTGATATAGAAATATATTTATTATCATGTCCTACACTTTCACTAAGTACTTAGTATACCTAAATGAATCTTTTAGGTGTTCACATAAATTAGTCACATGCTCAGTTTACCCATCAAAAATTACTCTATAGAAAAAAAAAAATGCTTCCTACAGAAAACCAATTTGTTATTTGCCTGGACCTTCCATGACTATTATTTTTCAAATACTTTAGATTTTCTGAAAAGGCAGTCAAGACAAACACCTCTGCGTGAAAACATACCTTGAAGGCATTACACGAAGTTTTGCAGGCAGGCCTCAGGGAGACCACTGACTAATAAGAAGCAGACTTTTAATCGCAGTTTCATTTTACATCTGAAAATTTTACACCTCATCCAAATCAATCTTCTTAATTATTGGACAAGGAAATGAAGCCCAGATGTTCTAAATGGTGGCCGTACCATGTGAGCTCTACACGGGACAGAGCTTTCCACAGCAGCACGCTGGGGCTCTTGACCTTGGCGCCTGCCTCCTCTCTTCCTCCCAAGAGATGACTGCTTATCATACACTTTTATAAGCTCAAACATAGTTACACACACACACACACACACACACATGCTGGGTTTTCACTCTCCAGTCCTCCCACCTCTAGCCCAGGACTTTCTGGCTACAACCCTGAAGAGCCTTTCGATCTGTGGGTGGCTGGGAACCAGTGGTCATCTATCCTCCTTGGGTAAGTTCCAGATGAACCCTTCAGTCCCATGCTAGTCACTATTTAAGCCCTCATTAACGGGGTCAGTTAAATATGAATCAGCAAACTTTACGAGTTTCTACCACGTGCCAAGAATCTGCATTTTCTCAAGGCAAAACCCCCCTGTCGAGTGCTTTTCTATGCAGCTCCGGTGCAAAGGTTCCCTGTAACCTGACAATGCTGCATGTGAGGCCAGACGAAAACCACCATGGACCAAGTATTGGGGCCTTCCTTTCTTTTAGTACCCTAGCAAAACCCTACAGATAAAAGTCTGAATGAAATAATAATCCTATAGTGGGTGGAGGGACTAACAACTACATCTCTCATCCCTTCTACTTTCCTCCCCAGACCCCCTAAAAGCTAAAGAAATAAATTTAGATACATCTCCTAATGCAAATTGAACTACCACTTTAGAAATGTAATAATGGATGAGAGGCCTTTGACCGCTACGTCTCTCAGGTTGTTAGTGATAAAATGTCACTGTGATCAGTGACTGCTCAGTGGCTCACAGATTTGTGACTTGGTGGTCTCAGAGCAGTTGTCCAGCCACAAGTGTCTACAACTCTTTTGCAGGCACATCATTTTTCTACAAAGAACATTCACAGAGCCCACAGAGATTTTGTTTGTTGTTAGGGCCTCTTGCATTAAGGGGTTGGTGCTAATAACATTTCAGAGCACAGAAAGAGCTCAACCCATACTATATATATATATATATATATATATATGTGTGTGTGTGTGTGTGTGTGTGTGTGTGTGTATCTTTAAATTCTCTTCCTCAGTCTCTCAATCTCCTCCCCTCCATACACACGTATATACATCATACACATTACCTTCCTCTTTCATGTTATGACATTAGAACTACTTACATTTATGGTCATCTTATCAGTCAATATTTATTGAACCCACTTCGGTGCAAGATAACATAAAAAGAAACAATAAAATATAACGGTTTAGCTCATGTAACTATACTGCAATCCTCAAAATCATTAAAATCATATCACTGATGTATGCCAAGCTGCTATTTGATGGAACAAAAATACCTGATAACACCCAAAGCACAATATAAGATAACTTCATATACAGTGGCCATCTTAGATTTGAAATTTGTAGCTTCAATGTAATTAAAATCCTCACCCTGAAATCTGGGTGCCTGCATTATAGTGTTGGACCTTGTGGTTTCCTACATCCAAAAAGATGTGTTTTGAGCAGGTGGCCTCAAAGATAACCTTTTCGGTTCTAACATTTCATGATTCTTCCCAAGACTAATGCAGCTATATTTAAGAGTTAACTTTTTAGGTGGTACTAATATTGTTTAAGATTATTTCCACGACTACCTGGAATACTTACTTATTACTTATTAATTGATTTTTAATTTTTACTTATTGATTTTAGAAAGAGAGAGGAATGTCAATTTATTGTTCCACTTAGTTAGCATTGCTTAGTTGATTCTTGTATGTGCCTTGACCAGGAATAGAACCTACAACCTTGCTACATCAGGATGATTCTCCAATCAACTGACCTACCTGGCCAGGACCTGCTATTTAGTTTTGTAATAAAATCTTAACACAGCAAATATTATGTTCCAGGCAATATTAACTCCTTAAATAGCATTAGCATAATTAGTTTCTTAACTGCTTCTATGTATTTTAAGAGAAAACACAACAAAATCATTTTAGGTTTGGCGAGAATTGCAGATTAAGGAAACCTCTAACTCCTATTCATTAGCCTGAATAATGAAGCAGCTTATTACTTACTGAGAACTGTAAACTGAGCATACTTAAATCAGAAAAATAATGAATTCCATTTAGGAACTAACCCATGAAGCACTGGTATACTGGTGATATGCACACATATTGCAATTATGATAGCAATATAAAAAAATAAATAGTACCTGAGAGTAACATAACTAAATGGTCACCCACAAACTGCCACAACTTATTTTAAGGAAATTAACATTAATTCAATTATGAAGTAAGCTCTTAAGAACAACAACTATGTTTCTAGCACTGGTCATACAATAATTCACAGGACAGACATGATCTTGTAGGGCTTCTAGTGTAAAGATGTGAAATGCTAAAATGTGCACCTAAAAATTCCTCCATATAAGGATAAAATTAAAATATTGAAAATAAAACTGAGACTGTTTTGACTTCTGTCCTACCAAAACAAAAACAAGATATACTATAAATAAGCCAAGATACAAGGTAATAAAGTACTCATAAACAAAATATTCAAAATACATGTTCTGTGGGGTAGAATGTAGAAAGTTAGCTACTTATTTATACATATTTGTTGACATCCTTACAATTTAAGGTCTCCGCATGTATGGCAACTCCTGAAATGTTATCAGATGAGCAATTGCAAAAATAATCCTATAAAAAGTAAGCCTACCTGATCATTTAAAAGGTAGCTTTAGTCCATTTTAGGTACAATTGTTTGCTACTACTTTTTGAAAGTAATTGAACAGAAAGTCTGTATCAACAGAAAACAACCCATAACCACGTATTCAGGCAATGTGTAACTTTAGCACTTACAACTCTGCATGTGAAAACCAATATGGAATCATTTCCCATTTGTTACTTCCTTGAGTGGCCAGAAACATGTCACTTTTTCATGAAGCCATCAGTTACTGCTTAAAGAAGCAGCTTTTAGTTACAAATGCACCATGAAACATGACAATTCCAAAGATGTCCATTATTTGTTTCATTTGCCAAGGGAGTTTTCAATAAAGCACTGCTATATTCATAATCAAAAGCAAGGTCCTTAAAAGTCCCACGTCGGGAACATATTTTTCTATTTAATAGCGAACTGACATACTGATGCTAGCCAGCCCTGTGGAAAGGGGGGGGGGGGGGGGCGGTTCTCTCTGTGAATCCAGGGAGGCGAGTCGCCACCTGGAATTGCACACACGGCTCTCCAGGCGCAGCTCCAGGCTTATCTCTGGGAAGAGCCGCGGCTTGAGTCCGGGTCGAGCGGCCCAGGTGCGGAGTTTCATGGAAATGAATCCTCAAAGGGCATCAGTGTTAAGGTCAGCGGTCACTTCATAAAACCACGCGTCTAAGCTTGACAAAACGACCGCTCATCTTTCACAGCAGAGGTGCCGCCAGGACACCGCTGGCCACAGTGGGTTTCAGTCCCTACTGGCGCGCGCAGGGCGAAGTGGCGGGCTGGCTGCGCCCTGCCTCCTCATCAGCATCCCAGAGGGAGAAGGAAACAAGCCCCCTACCGTGGAAGGGCCAGGGAGGCACTGAAACATGCCTTTACCTTAGAGAGTGTGCACAGCCACCAAATTCAGACGTGGGGCTTTCACTAAGCTTTCGAGGTTTTGTGCCTATCTGTGCTGTCATCAGTAGCAAAGTGTAACTGGTGACATTTTCTCCCTGGGCGCGGTCCCGTTTAGAGGCACGACTTGGTAGAAAGTGTCTCACGTAGATTTGATCTGAGAGGCAATGAGTCCTCAGAAGGCTGGGGAGGCATACTCGCTATTCTGTCCCTTTAGTTTCTGTTCATTCCTGGGGAGATAAGAAGTGACCCGTCGTATCTGCTTTTCTGAAGTGTATCACAGTCCTTTCTGAAGGGGGGTAAATAATGTACGTACCACTTAAAACTCTAATGTTGCCTCCCAAATATCAAATACATAAAATAAGTATTGCCATTGACATTTTCTTTCCTGTGAGGTCAAGGACAATGGAGAACGCAGAATAGAATTAACATGAGAAAAGTAAAAAACAAAAGTCACCCCTTAAGGCTTAAGTCCCCATTTCTATTCAATTTAATATATGGAAAATTATGTATTTCTATTTCCATTCAACTCGGTATTCAAACAATTGGTTTTCTCTCAACAAACCTAGCAAGCAACTCATTTCCATAATTCCTATATGTATAATTCTTGCCCAAAATAGGTAATATATGAGCAGTTTCCTCCCCAGCTCCCCCAGGGAAGATTCTATATATAGGCAGGTAACCTCACTAAAACAAATTATAATTACAATCTACTATCTGTATTTGAACTAATTCTTCTGGGGCAATACAGCAAAGTTCAGTTTTTCTCAGAAATAGATGCCAATGATTTTCAATGTTACTGCTTTTACAGCCATTTAGAAAAATCTACCATTTTATAGGCTTTAGGGCAGTCTTCCCGTTTTTATTTATTTGAAAACAATGTAAGTAAAGAATCTAAGGAATACTACAATTTTAAATAATGAAATGGTGTGCTTAGCACAAGTACTGTCACTCTATTGGCAGAGGAGAACACACCAAAAACTATATCAAAGCAGATTTGACAGATATACATGAAATAAGTCCACTTAATGTACAAACGAAAAATTGTACCAGATAATGAACTTACTCCATCTCACAACACAGCTGAAGCATGCTCCAGTGGAATTAACTCATAAACAACAACTATCTATCCTTGCAGCTCAGGAAACAAAATAGCCAACAAATGCATAATGAAAAATGATTTACTCATTTCTTCTATAAATATCTATATGCTAAGTTCCATATTAGGCATTATGAGCAATATACCTTTTACCATCCAGACATGGGCATAAGGAACGGGAAAGTTACATCTAAAAAACTAATAGGTGTATATTTTAAATGATTAAGGGCATGTACGTATGTGTAGGTGCTATTTAAAATAAAAGTTCAGCCCTGGCTGGTGGCTCAGTGCATAGGCACCAGCCTGCAAACCCAAAGGTCGCTGGTTCAATTCCCAGTGAGGGCAACATAACCAGGTTGCAAGCCAGATCTCCAGCCAGATCCGTAGCTGGAGGCAGATGAAAGGCGACCATACATACATTGATGTTGCTCTCTCTTTTTTCCTCCCTCCCTGCCCTTCTCTCTAAAAATAATGAATAAAATCTTAAAAAATAAAAAAGGTCACATAACCTGTTATTGTGTCAACCTGTTAACCCATCGCTGCCAAATGTTTCTCCATTCTCCAAAAACTAGTATGTCTATGACCCAAAGCTATAAAATCTATTCCAAATAAATAGCTGATACGTATTCTCAACAACATGATAATTATTTACAAATGATGTCTCATACAAAGGACATCTTTGTATGAGACTTGTGAAAAGAAGTACACTATTTATAAGTTACTTTCTGAAAGACTAACATTCAGGCATTGATTAGACTTGTGCAGCAAGAAAATACCATTAGGTTAATCAACACTGAAAAAAAATGCTGATTATTGATATTTAAACCCAATAAAATTGTTCATGTATTCCTCACACTCTACTCAGCAGAACAAAAACACTAATCCTCACGATGACCACATAAATGCCATAGTATTATTTTCCACCATGTATACCTGTGGCAATTGAGGCTTAAAGAGTTTTAGTCACCGCCAGAGGTGGGAGGTGGTGTAGCCAGGGCTCACATCTGTCATCAAAGGACACAGCCAGAGCCTTGCCTCTCAAGTGCTGCTGGGATCTAACCAAAACCAGCACCCCCCTCCCTGTCTTAGAAGGAGCACAGCAGTAGCTAAGTCAGGCCATTGCTATTCAAGTGTCCCAGACACCTCAACTTGACGCTGCTCAAAGTCAAACTTTTATGCTGTTAAAATTGTAGTATTCCTTACATTCTTTAATTTGGCCTGCTAGTTCAGAAAGAACAGAGTTGATTTTTCTTTTTAGTGACAACCTTCCTATTTTATTTTTAAGGTGAAGAGGCCAGATTTGGGGAGAAGACTAAAGACTGTTCCGTTCTAGAATGCTGCCAAAGTCAGGTTGCTGCTGGTTAGAAGAAAGTTGGATCAGAGGTGTCAGGAGTTAGGCCACACCCAGGCCAGCTTGGAGCCCAAGTGTGTCCTTTTTAGGGGAATCTGGTTTCATCCCGTCCCCTGTGAAGTAGGTAGATGTGGATTAAAAACTTCACTCACACTTTGTACTTCCAATAGGTTTGGAGAGAAGTAAAAACATTCTCTTTAGCATAAATGTTATTCTAACTTAGAATCATCCGAATGATGATTTCAAATGTTCATCTGGGTTTCATTGAACTGCTCACTCCATTGGTGCATGTTTTAGTCCCAGATCAATCTCACAAATGGATATGATCTTGGCCTCCTTTCAAAAAAACCCTCCTATTAGATATTCACTTATTACATAAATACATAAAACAAACACAAAAAAATCCTTTCATTTAAACATTTATAACCCTTAAAATAGTATAAAGTCATAAGTAGAAATTAAACTTTCCAAGGATGGGGTAGAGGCTGGGACAGAAGACAAAGGGAAGGTTCACCAAAAATTTTTTTCACATACTAACTCGTCAAACACAATTTAAATGTTCACGCTGTAGGTACATGATCCAAACAAAAAAAAATCTGTTCCTAAACCAACTCATATTAAACATAATTCAAGTGTTCACACATAGATGCAAATGATCACGTCCAAAATGAGTTCCCTTATCTTACACCAAGTTGTTTTATAGTAAGTTACAACCCTAACTGTCTTCTAATACAGCAGAAAGTCCAGGACTAAGATGAAGACAGGGGAGAAGAGACCCATTCAGAGAAAACTAGAAACTTTTCTAGGGCCTGATAAACTTAAGAATGGAAATGAATATTTGAGTCACAGGACACATATTTCTAAACATTAAATAGCAACATATTTCTAAAAAGTTCTCTTGTCATTCCCATTAGTTTTCTTCTACATACTGTTGACTACCTTCTTCATCTTTTTTCTTTTTTGATTTTTGAGTGCATTTCTTATCAGCTTACATGTGTGATTTCTTCTTATTATATACAAATGGAAATTCCACATAAATGACATATTAAACAGCGAAGATCCAAAACTCTTGAGTTGTAAAACTTTAGGACTGTAATAGAGAAAGTTTTCTGTGCAAAATTAATATTCAAATTTTGCCCTGTACAAGGTTGAATAATATTTTTTTAATCATACAATTTGTGGGAATTTGAACTTTCAGTTTTAGAGTATTTAAATATAAGACTTTTGGTATTCAAAACATTTCACTGTATTTATAAATGTTTTTATTCTGAAAAAAGAAATCATTCCAAATTGGAATTTAGATATTTCCTTTTAAAGATTTGTTTTAGATTCATTACAGAACAGTTAAGAAGACTGCCATATCTTTCAAAAAACACCATTTGTCTCTACAATTGTGAGATTATATGCAAGAAAAAGATGAGTTGCAATCACAAGCACCAACCTATACATTTGAAATAACTGCCTTTACCTACATTTAACTTTACTTATAAAGTAATTTGGATAATTCAAATTAGATGCATTTTTAATTAACAATGCAATTCACACTTACTAAAACTACTGGAAAAACTGAATTGATGTATTACAGAGAAACTGAAAAAGTTTTTTTCTAAAATTTATCCCATAAAATAAAGCTAGGGATTACTCACCAACCACCAATATTTCCTACTCAAATCTCTGTAATCTCTGTAGAAATACAGTGGGTAAGATAAAGCATAACAGCTTACTAACATGTCCAATAAAAATAAAAGTTACAGGTTGTTATATAAATGTACAACTTTTCTCTCCAAGGGAAAAATGTTCCTTCCCAGGGTTCTCCAACTTTATGCTGAATTCATTTTAGATGGATATCATATGGCCTGATCTATTTATTGGAGAAAATGCCACCAGCTCAATGATTTCCTAGCTCACATTCCTTTTATATATTACTTTAACCTCATTTAATTACCACAGCTTATAAGAATTTTTTCAAAGTTGTCATGACTGTATTATTTAAAGTAACATGTAAAGCATAAAGAGCTCAAAGATTAAACTATATGACACTGACAATATTCAGTCATGTATGACCTAAAAATTCGACAATTTCACATGGTTCAACCTAATAAAACATTCCCTGACTCCCACATCATTGAAACTGACACTCAACAGCTGCCCAGAGGAGCCGGCTGCCTGCCTCCTAAAGCTGTGAAATGAAGGGTTGGGACACTGGGGCAGAGCAAAGGCCACCTCCCTCCCATCAGTAATACCTTTCTCAGACCGAAACAACGTGAACCACACCGCACTTTGAAAAGCGAAGGGGAGTAATATAATGGGAGTAATTCATGATGAAGATGACAAGTGCGCAGGGAAGTAAATCACGAGCAAACAGGAGGGCCTATACAACAGTGTTACGTATCAGCCCGTGATCCAAGAGAATTAGTCATTCAAACCTATTTTCAAAAACGTGTATTTCAATCAAAGTAGGGTTGTTAAATGTGTTAGCCAGGGGTTGAGGATAGAGTATGAAAAAAATGAAAACAAATGTGTCAGTAAAGATCTTGCGTTCCAATTTCGTGCTTTCCCATATAATTTTGCAACGCCGTAGTGAAACTCAATTGTGACTAAATCTCTCCGTGGGTAGGTACCTAAACTTGAATGTATTCAAAAGGGCAGAGAGGCCGCTGAATGGTGTGAATAAGATGCTCAGTTGTCTGGGGAAAAGGTGCTGGTTAAAATTAACCTCACAGATGTCCCCTTCCAAGTCCCCACCTGCATCGTGCTCATAGGGATGGTATTGCCGAATGTTCTGACTCAGAATCCTTCATGCATTCAGGCTATTTGATCAAACTGGAAAGCAAACTCCCACTGCAGCGTACAATTCCAGAAACGCACACCCTGTTCCTCCCCAAAGGTGGCCCAGGCTACTGAAGTAACCTAAGGATAGAAACAAGAAGCAAGCAGGTAGACAGACATCCCTGTTTGGACAGAAGCTAGAAGGCAGGGAATCTTGTGCAATGTCACCATGAACACCTCTAGCTGTACGAGCGCCACTGGAATACTACATTTGATTTTGGTGGTGGAAAAAAAAAAAAATTGTCATTCTTTGGGGAATAGCAATGTGATGCTCTTGGAGCACCCTCTGGAGGCCAGAGAAAGGCGGCGCTGGGAAAACAAAAAAGAAAAGATACCAGATCACCCTGGGCCTCCCGCAGACTCAACACCACCTACCTCCCTTGAGTTGGACGCACAAATGCACTTGTTCAATCTCAGTCAAGGTGACAGAAGAAACATGCATAAGTAACTAACAGCTTAAATGCAAAATGAGCCCAAACTGTAACAACATTCTCAAATAACTGTTTCTGAATTTTAAAAAAAGAACCAGAAATGTCAACTGATCAGTGATGTTTTCAGCCTACATTCTGAATTCTCGGGGTGGGGGGCAGGAAAATTGATTGAAGAAGCATCTTTAAGTATTTAAAAGAAAGGGGTGTGAAACTTACCATTTTCATTAACAACATGCTAGGAAGCAGACTTATGTAGGGCATTACTAATTGTCAAATTGTTAAAGTAGCCAGCTTTATGTGTATTAAAACTGAGGATAAATTAAGCTGTCTCTTTTCCTCTCATTGTCACCCAGGGCCACATCGGCCTGCCAGTTGCCTTCAAAGAGTGGAATGTAAATTTAGGACTGTATAAATGTAACTACTCCGTAACAGTTAAGCTAGCGAGATAGAAACAAGGCGCCAGCTGAAGGTGCCCAGCCGGATAAAATACGGTGGAGGGCCAGATCGGCCCACGGGCCTTGTGTTTGCCACTCATGCTCTACAGCAACAAACACTGACATCTATTGGCATTTTGGTAGCTTCTTCGATTTTTTTGTAAATCTATTAAAATTCATTCAAGGACACGCACATGCTGACCCGCAAACGGTCAGGATGAATTCAAAACATCCGTTATTTCTATGAGGGAATTTCATTTCATGTACCTAATAGCATATTTAATAGATATTATTTTTCTCCGGTTAAGATAAATCTGTTTTTTAAGCTAATACTATCTGATTTATTTATTTTTTTTGGGGGGGGGGGTATTTTCTGCCTGTCAAGAGTACAGCTCTAGGATTAACTAAAACATAAGTCCATTATTGGCTTTTATTTGCATGAGCATTTTTTATTTTTCAATTACAGGTGACATTCAATATTACTCTATATTAGTTTTGATGTGAAGCATAGTGCTTAAACACTTATATAACATATGAAGTGATCCCTCCAATAAATCTAGTACTCATCTGTTTGCTTCTTTAAACAAATAAAATCACTCATCCCAAATATTGACACTTGGTTTGGTGTTTTTTCTATCATAACAGAACATGATAAACTCTCAGTACTGTTAGAAAAGTGCAACTTATCATGCTACTTAAATAAATGCTAAAACACTGACTCAGTAACAACCACACTCCCAGAAGTTTAAACACTACCTAGAGCTTTTCTAGTGAGGAGGGGGAGAAAAGAAAATAGTACAAACTGTGGATATATTATTTTCATTATTTTGCTTATATATTAAAACACCTGTACTTAATTCTATGAACCTCACTGGCAAGATACAGTTACACTTGATAAAAAGATAACAAAGAACATGTTAATACACACTTTCCCGTTCATTTGCTGCAATTTGTACTAGTCCCCAAAGAGAGTAGGCATTCTATATAATAAAGTGAAGGTTAAGCATCAGCTCTTCACTGTTGCCAGAAAAGGAGTCATGTTTCAAAATTTTCTCATAGCTTGAAATCTCAACATTTTTCTGCCAGAGATAAAATGATGTTGCACCTCACTCTACTTTCAATATTTACACTGAATTCAGGACTGTTTTCATTATACACATAGGCAGTTATGGCATTTGACATACTTATCCACTTTTCTCTCTATTTACAGGTAGTAGATATTAATATTTATATTCACTCTAATCTAAGGCCAGCTTTGGATTATTTTTGACCATAAAAGGTAAATTTTGAAAATTATATCAAATATCTTCGCAACGACACGGGCAATTTTGTTTCTAAAGTAATTTTATAAACAGAGCCAAGATTTATTGGGCACATTACATGATGGGCAATGTTCAGAATGCTTCTATGGATTACCTCGCTTAGGCCTCATAACTTCATGTTGATAATAATAATATTAATATCCCAATTTTATGTATAAAAGAACTCAGGCAGGGAGAGATTAAGTAACTTTCTGATGACTATCCAGATAAGAAGCAGCACAACTGGATTTAAACCCAGGTAATCTGGCTACAGAGCTAAGTACCAGACATGGTACTCACTAGGCATCCTCCTCCAGCTGCCTAAGAGTGAGGCATTTTCCTTCCTAAAGGACAGCCGATAAAGCAGCCCTGGCTGGTGGCTCAGTGGATGAGGCACTGGCCTGCAAACCCAAAGGTCACTGGTTCGATTCCCAGCCAGGGCACATAACCAGGTTGCAAGCCAGGTCTCCAGCCAGGACCATAGCTGGAGGCAGGTGAAAGGCAACCATACATTGATGCTTCTCTCCCTCTCTGCCTCTCTCCCTTCCCCTCTCTCTAAAAATAAATAAACAAAATCTTAAAAAGAACACACACACATAAAGCATCTGTTAAACTGCCTAGAACATGGTAAGATCTTAGATAAATAGTAGCCCCCTTGCTAATAAATATAAAAGTGCCCAGCAGAGTGCCTGGCACATAGTTAGTGATTACTGTTCTCATACTATAGTTCAACATTTTCTGATTATATATATATATATATTCTCCCCCCCCCCATTCTCCCATCAATATCATCTTATCATTTTGCAAGTAGGACAGTAATATCTCAAGTTTCTCCCACTTTCTGCTTCCAAAAAATTCTTCAAAATCCTCTTTCATTCTACAAATGCTAAGTGTTTTTAATAATTACGTCAGGTAAGTGGTTACAAGTAACCAAGTTGAAACGGGTCCCTCGCTAGACGTTCTTCCTGTTCTGTAAACACTCGCTGCCCTGTTACTGACAGGACACTTCATAGCCAAGAATGTTGACAAGCACTTTACCCTGGAGAGCAGCTTAGTGAAGAAGCCAGCTGAGTGACATCATCGGGAAGACACAGGGCCCTCCTTCTACCCGTCTGGAATGCTAAGTTTCTTGATCTTTCCACCACTTGTACTGCCCAATGCCTCTTCTGCCGGAAGTGAAGGAAGACCCAAAAGTCCTAGAACTGGACTAGGCTTCATAAGCAGCTTGTTCAAGGTCATTTAGGAAAATAAAAAAGAATCCTTTGCAGCATTTTAATGAAAGAACAACATTATGAGCAAACAGATTCAAAAAGGAAACTTAGAGCCAAATACCAAAAGAAAACAAATAAACAAACAATAAACTCCTAGTTGTGTAACTCAGGCTTCAGGAGGAAAAGGGCGCTGAAGTATAAAAGTGGAACATGGGCAGTCTGGCATCGAGGAGGCCCTGGCCATTACAGGGCCCTTGGTACATGGGCCCATGTCACAAAGCCCAGAATTACACTGAGGCTGCTTATTTTGAGAAAAGAAGAGGAGTTAGTGACTCCAGGGGGCTTGGGACCTCTGAGAGCCACTATTATGGAATAGATAATTCCATTCAACATCTGCAGCCTTAATAGCGGAGCAATTTCATATTCAGCTAATTGTACAAAAATGCAGATGCTATGAAACATAGCCATGTATGTATCACATATCAGTCACACATGGCACATGAAAGTTAAAGAAGCCTTTTTCCCCCTGAAAATTTCTCCCCAACAGATGTGTTTATGCCTATGCATGTAATACAGGACACAGCGGGGCTGGGAGGCTGAGTTCTCTCGGCATCATTATGTCTCCCCTGGCCATCGTGAAGTTCTGTTATAGCATCCAAAGAAAGGCCTGCCTGTTGCATGTGCGCCATCTAAGACACAAGTTTCAGAGGCTACCTTAAGAAAGGGGTGAAGTTTGGGATTGAAGAGCACTCGCACAGGAGCTGTTCAAAGATGGGTGTCCGTGCAAATCCTAATTTGGTCTGGTAAGTGGCAAAACTATAGTTGTGGCACCTAGAGGTTCTTCTTTTGAAGATGCTGAGATAAAAAGTCCAAAATCGGGTGAACACAAAGGTCACTTGCTCGATTCCCCAGTCAGGGCACGTAACCAGGTTGCAAGCCACGTCTCCAGCCTTGTCCTTAGCTGAAGGCAGGTAAAAGGCAACCATACACTGATGTTTCTCTCCCTTTCTTCCTCCCTCCCTCACAGTCCTTCTCTCTGAAAATAATGAATAGAATCTTAAAAAAAATAAAGTGCAAAAAAGGGGAGGAAAAAAAAAGTGTGGGTTTCTCCTGCAAGCTATTATGGCTATTAGTTATTTATTCTCCTAAGATAAGGAAACTACGCGGGTACTTACCATTATAAGGAAAATGACAAGAGGGAGAGAAACATGATTTCAAAACAATACTACTTAATGCCCTGTGCTTTTATATAAAGCTAGTTTCAAGCTGAGCTTTCTTTTCACATCTGGTGAAGAATAAATAGTCTTATCTGGTTTATATGCTTTAATAAGCACAAGGTGCCCTGTGTGGGGTAAAAGTTTTCTCCCCATAGAAGACTACTTACTACCTGGTATAAAAGACAGACAAATGTACTCAAAACAAACCTAAAGATGAGCTCACCCCAATTTCTTCAGTAAGATAGTAGAGAGAACATCAGTTAAAGAGAGCGCCACTGGTGCTCTGGTTTAGAAGGAATCATAGCTGCGGGAATTGGAAAACAAAAACAGAGCCTTCAAGGAAGCTCTTGAACCCGTGCCAGGGGAGAACATTGGGTAGTTATGACAGAGTCAGCTTCCCAACAGATAAGATCCGCAGGGCACAGAAATGCCTGTTCTTAAGTTTCTCCCCCAAAAGAACTGGCTGCCGCTTATCTGCAACGTCTGTGTTAGGTATTGCTGCTATGAACCCCTGACAAAATGCAAACCTGTTATTCGCAAGGGATGGAACTTGAAACCCATTGCCCTTCCTTAATTCTTCAGACCACCTTCCTACTGAGAGGATCATAGAAATGGCCCAAGGCAGGATATTCACAGGCAGAATGGAGAACACCTAAATGGCCCTACACCTAACTCTTGACAGCTTAACAGTTTTGGTTAGGTAAAAATGTCTCTTTAATTTACTATGATGACCTCCGAAAGGACCATAGAGAAGGCCACTTTAAGAGAGAGGCTGCTAACCAGCTCCACATTTCATGCCTTGTTGAACGTAATGCTATATAGTATGTCCAAAACATAGGGTAAAAATGAGGGAAACTTCAGTGCACCCTCGTTAAGGCTAATGAAGGTAATTAAGGTGACTCTGATCAGCAGTATCTTATTACAGAAGCATGCAGAGGAATGGTCAGTGACCAAACAATTACTCTGTTCGATTACTGTTTCACTCCAATCCTGGTTAAGATCTTTGCCAGCAAGCCAGGTTCCGAAACGCTATCAGTGATGTCAATAAGAAGACAGGACAACATTTGTTTTCTTCCTCTAAGGAAGGTAAATACATCAGCTTCTTTTCTTCAGCCACCGTTAATACTGTGCTACTCAAGTAATTCTTCAGAAGGGTTGTGTATGACAAGTGGGGACGCTCTAAGTGACCCATGGCAGGGGGGGAAAAAGCTCTTACTTTTTAAAAGCTTCTTTTTCACTCAATCACTCTTAAACAACTGTTTATTTGGGTTTCCTCCTCTGTCCAAGATAACGTCTAAAGCAACAGCTCTTCTTAGGGAAATCTAAGGTGGAACTGTCGATAGAAATCAATCTTGATTTTCAAATACAAAATTTCTCTCTAAAAAGCCTCAACTGCCATTACATTTTATTATATAACCAGTAAACAGCTGGGTTCAAAGAGGTGCTTTTTGGCACCTCTTGGGAAAGTAAATGGACCACATATTTATCAAGAAGTTCCTCAAAACAAGAACTGCTAAACCGAAAGTTTGAGAACTTGTTTGGAAGAGACTTGATTCCTGGCACTGGACTAGATTTCAACTGTTTCACTGACCTCTAGGAATCCCTCCCAGCTGATCAGAGTTCCAATACCGCAGGAATGAATTTAGAGGCGGGTACGCACACACCACCGTGACCCTACACCTCCCGCCCCTCTGCCCAAAACACAGATGCGCAACCGCTCCCGAGGCCTCCCTCCCGACCACCCGGTTTTTTCCAGCCTGGCTCATCGATGGGTGGCCCGTTCCCGCTTCTCTCACTAGAGGGCAGACAGGGCCCGTGCAAAGCTTTCTTCGCTCCGGACACCCGCGCACCTCCGGGTTCCGCTCCCAGGCTGGGCTCGCGGAGGTGCGGGTACAAAGTCGTACCTGGGAGCACTGCTCGTCCCGTACCCTTGGCTAGCGCGGGCCTGGGCTGCTGCCCCCTTCTCTGCGCACCGAGCGCTGGCGCCCGGGTGAGGCTGGGCTCCCAGGTAAGGGGCGACCCCACAGGAGGGCGAGACCCGCCTGGCCCCGCGGATGCCCGGGAGCAGGGTCAGGCATCCCGAGCGCAGGGCGGGCGGGCGAGGGAGAAGCGACGCACAGTAGGAGGCGGCGGATCGAGGAGTCCTCGCGCCGCGCACTCACCTGGGCTCTGGCCACTCGCCGCGGGCGCGGACCCGGGCTTCTTGCCGGAGCCGCGGTCCTTCTTCTTGCCCTTTCCCTTGCCTTTGCCTTCTTTGCGCTCGGACATCTCGCCTGAGAAGTGCACACTCTACGCGGACCGCTCCAGGGGAAGAGGACGCGCGACAAGTTTGGTCCGTGAGCTTGGATCGGATTTGGGAAAAGTTTGTCCCTGGATGGGAGAGCGACCGGGCTGCGGCGCTAGTGCTGCGCAGGGGAGCGGCGCGGACGCGGCGTGCGGTCTAGGCCACCTGGGACCAGTGGTCGTTCCGTCAGGCGGTCGCCCTGGCCCTCGGGACTGCTCCTGTCGCCCTGGGAAGTCCGCTGTGGTTCCCGCCGCACTGGGTTCTGCCGCTATCGGCTCCTGTCCTGGCCTCTGTCCCGCGCACTGGCAGCCCGAAGAGCGAGAGGGGTTCAGTGTTCTGCCCACGCTCCCATCGCCCAGGAAGCTTCTGCCGCTCCGATGCTACCCTCCGCACTAGCCCGGAGTTCGGACAAGTTTTGGGGAACTCCTCGCCGGCTCTTTTTCAATTGCCCCACAGCCACCCACCTCCCGCCCGCAGGTTGGAAGCTGGCGCCTCCTTCTCACCCTCCCCTCCCTCGCCCCCTCCCTCCTCGCTACCACACCCCCAGCCCGAGGCGAGGACACGCCAACGGGAGGAGCCTGGGCTCGGCGCTCCTGGGCGCAGCCCCTTTCTCTCCCGGAGCCCAGCCTGGCGGGCGGGGGGCGGCGGCGCACCCCGCGGCTGCAGGGAACCCCCGACAGGGGTCGCTGGAACCTGCGCCGAGACGGCAGCCAGCGCTGCCGCGGGAAACGAAAAGATCTGCCCCGGGGAGATCCAAAGAGTGAGGGGACTCGCGCTCCTCGCTCTGCTGAGCTAGGCAGCGCCCCGAAGGGCCGGCCCGCTGCTTTTAATGCAGAAAAATATTGGAGGCAAAAGTTTGGAATTCTGACGCCTGCCCCCTTCCCCAATTAAAGCTCTGAAACCCCCGGGAGAAAGGGTGTTTGCCGGTTTTCCCTGGAGAGTTTGGGTTCATTTTTTTTTTTTTTTTACTCCAGTGAGTTACACGCACGTAGGGCAAAGGGTGGAAGCGAGTTGGCTTGTAAGACGGCCCTGGGCACACAGGATGGGCTCAGTGAACCTTAAAGGTGGTCAGGCCACACCACCTTCGTGCATCTGCTATTGAAGGCGTGAGTGTGCCCGTGTCCTGGCCTCACCGACTGAACAGCCGGCCTGTTAAGCCTCGTCTGCAGCTTTTCCTAAAATAAATAATAACCTGACCTTCTCCAAGGGGGCGTCCTAAACTCCCTCTCGCTGCAACTTAATTTCAAAGGAGCGGTTAAACCTTGGTTTAAAAAGTTACCGCCGATGGCTGGGCGTCAGTCAGTTCTGCCGAGTGAGAAAGCCAGGAGGTCGAGTGGAGAGCCGGTACCCGATCTCTTTTAATTCGTTAATGCTAGCTTTCTGGGGTTCAAACTTCCCTCAGAACTACGGCTGAAGCCTCCTGCTCTGTCCCTTGTCCTCCCTCTGGCGGAGACTTGCAAAGAGCAGGGAGATCCGCGAAACGCTCGCAGCCAGCTGCAAAGGACCCAAGTTAAAAGGCCAGCGTAATCCACACCGCAGAATGATCCAGACTCAGGGCAAGAAAGCCTTCTGGTAGTTACATCACAGCTGTGGCTAGCTGCGAATGTTAAAGTACGATGAGAGATTTGTGTGGTGGTCAAGAAGAGGTGAGTAGGAACCATCCATATGTGAAACGAACGTATTCCACTTGAAATGTGACTTGCTCCTGATTTCCCAGTCCTTGGAATTAATGATACCTGAATCATTTACACACATGCAGCCTTCTGGGTGTATTTTCGAATTGCCACGATTTAAATGAAAGTGAAATCTGGGGTGCCTCCTTGAATGCGGGAATGGGGGTGGGGGGGCAATAACATTCATTTCAAAACGTCCCTAAAATAAGAATGAGCTTTATTCCCATTTAATTTGCATGGTAATAAGAACCAAACTAGGTTGGATGGCTTTAATTGTTAAAAGACCTCTGAGCAGGCTGGGCATCATTATTTTGAAAAAGTTGGATGTTCAAATATATTCTGATAACCTTTCAACAAACATAAGTGTCAACTACACTGGGCCATAAAAACAGCAATATGAAGGAAAAGTTTATGAATATGTCCGACTAGCACTATAACATTCCGCAGAGACTAATGTAAAATGGAGTCCGGACAGTTGGCTGAAGTAACCCTGCTTTCCCAGGAGGGGACACTCTCTATAAGCAGGAAACAACCAAATTCAGAAAAGGGGAGTTCTTTCAAAAAGGGTATTTCATCTCTAGAATATGAGACCCTAGAAGGGCTTAGAATAAAATAGCTATGTGCCATCAAATATACCATTATTTTAAAATGAAAGGAAAATGTATTTTGGAGTTTAAGAAAGTTTCAGACCTTACCAAAAATTAATAAGTAAATAAGCCGGAAGCCAGTAGTAAACCCCATGCTATGGAAATACTGTTTAATTCTCTAATTCATCACTTTTGTTTTGGATCTAGATGTGTTGCTTCACCAAACAGCTTATTAATTCCTTATTGCAGTCATTTTTCAGTGAGGGTAATGGGAGAGCCCGCAATTGTGCGATAATTTTCCATTGGAACAAATCCATAGTAGTGGACAGTTTTCCCACACCAAGCATGAGTGACATCCTGCTGATAGTCAGTGCCTTTACAGTAAAACATGACAGCCACTAAGTCATGTCAGGGGGATATAAATGAGCATTCCATACTTGTTTTTCCTTGGTTTGATGCGATAGGAAAGAAAAGGACAAAAAGCCCAATGATAAATATTGAAGGAACATTAAAGAAAGATGAGGAAGCGGTAGTTGTATGACAAGGTTGCTTCCTGGGACTTTGTTCAGAAGCTGTAGTCATATTTTAATTGTCAGTTGCCACTGATGCCACTGACTTGTCAAGGAATTCATAGCAAAGTTCAAATATTTTCTCTAGTAATACTTTGCTTATGTTATCTCATGTTACTGATTCAGAGGTTTATTTGATTATGTTATTTATGACTAGCTAAAAGATTAACCAAATAAAAGTACATTTTTTTGATAGTTCAAGATTTGTGATTTATCAAGAATGTGAGATTGTCTTTAAATTATTCATCTCTGTAGTCAGGAATTGGCAAATGAATTTTTTTAAATTATGAATGTTTAGACCACGAGATAGAGGAAGACAATTTTTTTCTTTTTGAAAATAAAAACATTAACCTCCAATTGTCTAATTTAGGAAGGATGACATATCTTCATGGCATAATTTATTAATTTGATGTGTATTGTTCAATTCATAGAGTATTATAGAGGGGATATTGTCTGTCAGCTAACTAACATACATCAAGCTGTCAACAATGTCAGCTCCTGAAAAATGGAGTAGAAATTTATAAATAAGCAACTTGAGAAACAAAGACAAAATACATATCTTATATTAAATGACAGCTTAAAATAAATGCAATCATTTGCCATAACATTTTTTTTTCCTGGTCAAGGCTTAACTTTAATTAATTTATTATTTTTAAAAGATTTTATTCATTATTTTTAGAGGGAGGGGAAGGGAGGGAGGAAGAAAGGGAGAGAAACATCCATGTATGGTTGCCTTTCACCTGCCTTCAACTGCGGACCTGGATGGAGACTTGGCTTGCAACCTGGGTGTGTGCCCTGACTGGGAATCAAACCAATGACACTTGAGTTCACAGGCCAATGCTCAAACCACTGAGCCGCACCAGCCAGGAAGGCTTAACTTTTAGAAGCATCCTTATAACCTACAAAACTGGCCATTCCTCTCACTAATTCTCATTTGAAAATACTCTCAAGGAAATTTTTAAAAGAAAAAAAATTTAATAAAATGAAAGAATATTAACACATGAAGATAGATTGCATTTTTGCCAACAAACTACCATGCATATTAATAAAAACAAGAATTTAATCTAGAATTCTCCCAATAGATATTTGAATGAAGTAACTTAATATAATTTATGTAAAGGTCACTTTTTAAAAAAAAAACTTTGCAACAAAGTTGGCATTCATAAAGATGCATGAATGCAAGAGAGGATCTCAGCAAAGCCAGCTCCAAAAGGAGCACTAAATATGCATGGCTTATTCACTTACCAAACATCTGCTGGAATGAATGCTAGGTAGCAGAGCAACGAAAATCACCCCTATTCTCATGAAGCTAAGCATTGTGAGAAAGGTATTAAAAACAAGCAAATTACTATAATACAAATGAAAAGCAGGGCCAGATAGTTTTCCAGGCCTGAAGCTCATAAAATTTGGGAGATGTTTTTGAAGGAAAAGACTACAAAATTGAAAATGCAAATTTAAGTCCAAGGACATTAAAGGGACCATTGGATGTAAGAGTACCTGAAGTTATTGTTTCTCTTTCCTCTGTTGGGAATGGAAATGTTGTATTTGAACGTGAGCCTATAAAAGGCAGAGATTACCCTGTTACCCACCTTTTTCTTACTACTGGCCATTAGAATTCCCAGCACCACATTCTGTATCTAGTAAGCACTAGTTTTGCATGAAATAAATGTCAATGAAATAGAATAAACATTAAAAGCCCAGTTCTGATATTACTATTTTCTATTAATCAATTACTAATGACCTATTCTGATAATAACCTTTGATACCTTTTCTACATCCAACCTGTCTTCAAGTCCTATCACTTGGTGTCAGTCTCCTTTTACCTGTCTTCACTAACTCTTATCCAAATTTAAGTGGTTATCCTTTCTTTCCTTTGACCATAGTAAAGCTTTCTGTTGGATTCTTGCTGCCTCCAATTATTTGGCCACACAGAGTAATGCAAGGAGCCTTTTCTAAGTGTAAATCTAACCCAGTTGCCCTTTGCTTCCCAGAACCATATACCTAATCCTCTTGAAGGGTCAGGTTGGGTCTTAACTGCAACCCATCTTGCTATGCTTCATTGCTCACTCTCTGTGCTTCATGTGCTTCATTCTCTGGGGTCCCTTTGAGGCTTTCCATTGGTTCCCACCTCATGCTTGCTGTTTCCTCTGCCAGAATCTTTCTACAGCTACTCTACTTGGCCCAATTCCACTGATGCCTCAAGCTGCCACTGGATTTCAGTTACTCAGAAAAGCTCTCCATTACCCTTGAGAACTGTTTTATTCTCCCATCACACTTTTGCATCTTCTTCATAATAGTTTTTTTCCAGTTTTGTTATTAAATCATTGTTTTTTCCTGGTGATCTGTTCCCACTGGGCAGTAATCCCTTTGAAGGCAAAGACTGTGACTATTTCATGGTCTTCACTTTTTCTCTATCGCTGTGCTTGTCCCATCATAACCAATCACATACGTTCTGTTACTTGGTGAATAAATGAGGGTGAACAGAATCACTTTCAGATGTCTATAAGGCTGCAAATACATATATGTGTGTGTGCTTATGCTTATTTGGTCAATTTTTAAAAATGATAATGATTGTGATACCAGGAGTGACACCTTGGACCCACTTCTATTGAAATGGCATTTCTTAGAAGAAGCATATTTTTAAAAAATCTTGACTAGTCAGTATTATCTTTCACAACTTTAAGAGGTGAGGTGTTAACTTTCATAAAGTGGTAAAATTTCAAAAGGATAATTACATTGTTTCCCTAAGTTACCTCTGAAAGTTACACCTGTAGACTACATTTATTGGCTCCATTTCCTCTCCTGGATTCTTATGACATGTCAAAGAGATCCATGAAACAGCTGGGTTTTACAGGGATGTTCTAACAAAATTATAATAGATGAAAACACATTGTTGATAAAACCGCTTTTTAGCATGGGCACAGTATAAGGTTCCTTTCCCCATACAATCATTTATCTCTTCAGAGACTAGTGGTAAGTCCGAGTGCAGTCATTTCAGCAAATTGCACCTAGTAATGACTTAGAGTTGAGCTTTAATTCCTCTAATGTGTGCCCTTCCCACCATCCCCACCCTGCAAAGACAAAGGGATTTCTCCATACATACTTGAGGTTGAGAGTCTGTGACCATATAATATACAGCCAAGAGATCCAAATGCTTCCATGACTTTTCAGAGTCATCCCACAAGCTCTTCACCAAGGTTAACAACTTCCCTTTCAAGAGCCACTTTATTCATTATTATGAAAAGATTCACCCCTCTTAAATTTATAGCAGTGTGAAAATATAAATTTAATGTCCTGAGTGATGAATTAGTATTTCAAATATTTGAACAGTAAGAGTAATTTACCATATTAACTCTTTTCTTTTGTGTGTCTCATAAGAGACACCTGGTTGAAAGCATTTCCAGATTATACTTTATAGGAAATTACTTCATAATGTCATTATGATAACTGGGCTGTATGGAATGAAACACTAACCCATGACATTCGGTACCTGGCCCAAACATGTAATAACACTACAATTATTCTTTATTCTTCTTCCCACATCAGTCCTTCTGATTTCCTTACTGAACCCTTATGCATACACTCCCTTTTTATTCAGTTCCTCCTCATGTGAGAGCCCAATAATTCATATATCTGACTTGAAGAGGGATTTTTAGTTTTTAGTTGAGAGCCAAGAATGAAGTTCTTGTTGGAATGTTACAGCCATCTCCACCCCTGGACCCAGGCCTAGAATTTAAGTTACTTTGCAACAGACCAAATTTCAACACACTATATATATGGTTGGGAATTTTTGTATAGGTCTGCATTAAAAATATATATATCTTTCAATTCTCATTCATTTGGGAAAAGAATTTCACATGTATTAACAACTCAAGAAGGCAAGTCATCTTTTAAAGATAATTTAGCAGAACAATTAACTAACTTGACAGAAACCAAATGACCATCCAAAAAATAACTGGTGACCAACCATGCAGAATATTATATTCTTATGGAAAATGTTGTGTTTTCTGCTTAATCACAAAGATTGGGTTGGTTCCAACTCTTTCCCATAGGTGCAAGATGAAAACTACCTAATTCAAATGGTTCAAGGGAGCTCTGTTCTTGCCTACAGTCTGGTCCAACATGTAGCATTCTTTGGGGACTAGAAAAATTCTGGGAGGGTGATTCTGGACCTAGATAACTAACTAAATTTCTAAAATATGCGTGGGTTAGCATTTGTGAGTGATCTTTGTTTGGTCTTTGAGTGGACTGAAACCCTTGAGATACCATAAAACAGATATTGTCAGGGACAAAAATGTTTGTCACTCTAATTGAGACTTCTGTCTTTGAGACTGACCAAAACCAGCTCTGATTTTGTAAGCAGAAAGAGAAAGTTGTTCCTACTTAGGTGCCATTTATCTTGTTTTGGAATTGCGGGATCTTTTTTTCTGCTGGTGTTTCCCAAAGAGAAGTCTAACAGAATAGGGTAGAGATCCACTGTCATCTTTATTCTCATGATGGTAAGTGAACTCCTAAGCACTACCAATGTGCTAGGATTTGTATCAGTATGTGTTGGTTTACTTTTTGAAACTTCACCATTCTATCTCAGAAGGGGAATATAAAGAACTTTATGCATATGTTCTTAACTCCTTTTTTCTTTTAAAACTTACTTTTTTCCTCTTACCTAAAAAAACTTTCATTAAAGTATTATCAATTCTTTCCCTCCTCCTACTTCTGTATCTGCTCTACCAATCCCTGATGGAGGCCACCTCCATTACCCAATTTTCTCCATAAACAGTATCTTTTCCCATTCTAACAAAGAAACCATAACAAAAACCTTTCTTTTGACCCTTCTTTCCTTTTACAAATATGCTCAGTTCTTTTTTATTCATCAGCTCAAGGAACCCATCTCCTTCCCCTACGTACCACCTATCTAATGAAACTGCTCAAAATGCAGCTATGCCTCCCCAGATGTCAGAGGAAGTGTGTGCCTTTTATCCCATGTGCCTAGAGCACACCCATGTACAGGTCATCTTGCAACCTTCTCCTGGAACTCAGAGTAATATCTCAATGGTAGAATTTTCTGTCTTCCTAATTCATTTTTTTCTATTTTTTCTTTCTTTCTTAAGATTTTATTCATTATTTTTAGAGATAAGGGCAGAGAGGAAGGAAGAAAGGGAGAGAACCATCCATGTATGATTGCCTTTCACCTGCCTCCAGCTGGGGACCTGGCTGGAGACCTGTCTTGCAACCTGATTATGTGCCCTGACTGGGGAATTGAACGAGTGTATCTGTTTCTTAAATGCCAGCTCAGGGTCCAATATTTAAAACTATTTTCTTCTTAACTACATGATAATCCTATAAAAATGTCTTTCACTACCACTACCTCAAATGTTTATAATTCACTAATGTGGGTGTACGATGTTTTTCTGAACCATAAGCCTCTATTTCCAACTACCTCAATGGTACAGGTCCAAAAGATAGTTCATTAATCCCCATCCTTCCTTCCCCTATAAATAAATAAATAAGCAGATAAATACATACATACATACATACATAATAAATGCCATAGCTCAAGATCAGAAAGTAGACATCACACTTTGTTTTTCTCCACACATCTCCCTCCCCTCCTTCATTCCATGCCTTTGAGCCCCCAGTTCCAATGCATTCCCCTCTGAAGTGGCTTTTAAACTCATCTCCTACCTCCTTTGCTTCACTTCTCCCCAGTCTGGGTCCTCTGTCGTTCTTCGGCCTTTTGTAGGTTCTCATCTTCCTACTTCACTTTCACTCCTCACACCCAGCCACCCTGCTCCCCGCTCCCAGAGTTAATCTTCCAAAATGCAGCTATTGCCTTATTCTGGGCACAAGATCTCTAGTAGATTCCTACTGTGATAAAGTTGAAACTTCTCTTTAGAGGAAAATATTCAACCCCTTTTCTGTCTTCTTCTGTGCGGTCAGCATATTCTGGTCACTTTAAAGTAAATCTTTTCTTACTTCTATGCCTTTGACTCTATTTTTCCCTCCATACCTAGAATTTCCTTCCCCTTTTCTACATTGTAGACTTCTATTCTTCCTTTTACCCTCATCTCAAAATTCACCTCTTCTGTTTTCTAGATGCTCCCAAACAGAACCAATTGCTGCTGCCTTTGTGTCTTCCTTGTGTGTATCTTCAATTTAACATCTACATTATTTTATGTATTTCTTTTCATGTGTGTCTCTCTGCTAAGCAGAAATGTCACCTGAGGAATCATCTCTATATTGCTTTAAAGTACACACTCAGCTTATGTACATTTAAACAAAGAGACTCTAACTGTATTCAAAGATTCACAATTTACAGTTAATTCAACATCAGGGTGATTGAGCAGCCGTTGAAGGGTTTTGAAACCTCTCCAAACTGAACTTTTTACTCCGACGCAAACTGGACTTCCACAAAGTAACTGCAGCTTTTCCAAGCTTTGCAGCTGTGTGAGCTATATCTTAATTGATTTGTTCAACCAAAGTTACAGTGAGCAGGATTCAAGAACAAAACTCCTTGATTCCTGTCACTACATTTTTATATACTTAAATCTGCTTTAGCCCTTGTTTACCTACTCTCTGCCTGATTTCCCCATATTAAAAAGATAATACCAGCACTTGTTACTCATTAATCATTATATGAGGTATTATAAAATCCAACGAATCCCTTATTTGTAAATTCCTCTATAAAAGAGAAATGACTTTATTATGCATAGCCTTCATTTTGACTTCTGAAAAATTTTATTACAACTCTAGAAGGAAGAAATGGTGTTCCTTTACATAGTTGCTACTTTTTTATTACTTAAAATGGCCTTCCTCTCAGAGGTTGCTTGTCACTCAGCAATCCCATCTGCAGTTCCCCAATCTCTCTGTCCCAAGATCCTCCAAGGACCAGCCTCTGCCTTGGGTCTGGATGGAAGTTTGATGAAGAGAAACTGTCCTTGCCCTGGATGTGTCTTGGTTACAGCATCATTTCAGAAATCAAAAGGTCAAGGGCTCGATTCCCAGTCAGGGAACATGCCTAGGTTGCAGGGTAGGTCCCTGGTTGGGGAATCCAGTGAGTTAGATGTGTGGTGTCAGGGCACATTGGGGTTTGGGGTACATCGGAGGGGCAACTGATTGGTATTTCTTGAATTGGTGTTTCCCTCTCTGTTCCTGACCTTGTCTCCAAAATCAATGAGCATGTCCTCAGGTAAGAATGAGGATTAAAAAGTAAAATTTAGAACGTCTGTTGTAACATCACTGTTGTGAGGATTAAGTGAGCTCTTATAAGTCAAGTGTTCAGCTCACTGTAGGCACTAGGAAGATGGCACCTCTTTTGGTTGCCACTGTCCCTAGATTTCTAGCTGTTGCTGCTCCTAACCAATCCAGCCCAGGTTTCCCCAAAATTTACAAATTCAAGCCACCTTTACTAAGGGGAATATTATGCCCCCCCCCCCCCCCCACAAAAAAGGCAATTGTTAAAATATTCAGTAACTTCTGCATAGGAATTCCAGGCCATTGACACTTGAGGGAACAAAGAGTAAATAAAACCATATTACATTTTTTATGGATTTCAAGTTTTCACCACACTGTTCCTAACTCACCTCCTCTCCTCATCCCTTTCTGGGTTTTCTGTAGTACAGGTGACTAAACTGGCCCAATAGGGAAGCAGCAGAGGGGAAAAGGAGATAAAAAAGAAAACTAGTACTTAAATGACTAGAATATTACCAATTTGGTAAACAGAATTCTAATTCTCATCATAAGATTTCTGTTTCTGGTACATGACGATGATACCTTCATCTTGAGTAGGGGTAAATAATAATTTAACTAAAAAATACAGGGTGGGGCAAAACAAGTTAACAGTTATAAATGCCTGAAACAGAGTTTATGCTTGTATTATTATTTATTAATTACTGTATTATTTTCCATACAAATAACTGTAAACCTAATTTTGCCTCACCCTTTATATCAGTCTAAGGATTCATCCAGAAACTGTGTACAGTTTCCAGAGGAAGATCCATGGTCCTGAAGCAGCAAAAACTTTGACATGGATAAAGGATGTGTTTGTGTTGTTTTTGCTCTAGTCCTGGAGTATCTGCTGATCTGTACAAATAACCCAACTGGAAACTTCTTTAGGAAACAGAAAAGCAGAGTAAAATATTTCAAGTCCACAGAATCAGCTGGAATGAAATTACAACCATGCTGTTTAGAAAAGTTCTTACTGTGACCAGATGAGTTTATTCCTTTTCCACAAACTTGCTAAAATATAAAACACTTCCCTAGAGCCCTTTGGCTCAAATATGTTTTTTCAAAGAAAGTTGTGGAATGCATTAACTAATTCCAAGAAACCAAAATAATCTAAAAATTTTTGAATCCTGGAACAATCTCAAAATGTTCAATAATATAATATCCTTTAATTCAGCCTAGAGGCAAAGTAAAATGGATAGAAATATATGGTGAAACTGGTTTGACAAATTGAGCACCGATTCTGAAGGAAATATTGGAACATGAGGTCTGAATTATCCACATTGGTCTATATGAGTACATCAATGAAATTGTACAATCAGGCATCAATATTTCTGTAGACAGAGACTTACATCATTCATCAAAGCCCTCATATACTATCCCCTAAATGCTTTAATATCACCACTTGGTGATGATAGAGCTAATATTTAATTAGATTTCTATGTCTTCAATCACACTTGCCATGTTTTGAAATCATATGAGCTAAGGTGAAATGACAATGAAACCATCATTTTCAGAGCTTCACATTCGTAGGAGTCCCTTCCAAGGCCAGTAGCTAATTTTTCTTTAGTAATTTTCTATTTTTAGTAAAATACCACCAAAATCATTTCTGTTTGAAGAAGACTATAAATATATTTTGAGGAATATAGTAAAATGCAGACACATTTAATAGGATTTGTTACATTGACATTCAGCTAAGTAGTTGACTGCAGTTTTAACTTTTCAAGTCATGGTGTTTGCATGATCAACCCTAAATGATTTAGATCATCCTCCCATTCCCCTTTCTTACATGCTTTGGGCACACAGGTTTATAAAGCTCCTCCAAGAGCATCTGGGTAAGGTGACATGCAGGTAAAGATAATGTCTTCTTCCTGTGGTCAAGAGTATCACATGTATTTGCTCATTAAGACCATGACTGGTACTGCCAAAAATGCAGGTCTATTTGCATATATTTATTTAAAATTAATCACAGTACAAAAATTAATATTTTTAATATTATTCTTTGGCCTAATCTTTCTTCCTTGCATTGCAAATCCTAGAAAATGAGGACCATGCCTGATTATATTGCTCATATGCCACTGATCAAAGCTGTCTTCTTGATGATGAATGCATATCTATTTATACATAAATATATGATACATTATTTGAAGGCAGATTCTGTTATTGGAATTATACATCTTTCATAATACTAAGTAGAGTGCTTTTTACTTGTTAGGTATGTTGAAATTTGATAAATTAATTTATTTTCTAAGAAATTTGGTTAATTAACAGTGTTCAATTTTGATACATGTTAATATTTTCTCTTTAAAATTGCTAACTGTATGATTTTAAAGATAGTTATTTTAGGATAGAGTTATATAAAATTTTCATAATAATAAAAGATTATTCATTTAAAAGAGATCATATCAACTTTTAGATGATTCTAAAACAGTGTTCTGTGATTATTTCAAAGGAAGAAAATAACAGTTCACTTAATTATTCAAAACTGACTAAAATTAATTAATCTAGTCAAAATATTTAACCAGTTGCCCAATGCAGATGTAGCCTGAAATTAAGATATAGAGGTCTCTATAGTTACAAAACTATCCAAATAAAAGTAATCCAAATCACTTTTATAACCAACTAAACTTCCAGAGCTTCATATATTACATGTTGTTTATATGCTGTTTACAGACTAAGGAGTTTACTATTATACATTCAAGGTCAAGTTCTTAAGAGTGGTAATGTGTTTTGTTATCTCTGCTGCTGGTAATGACGTCTTCAAATGTTATTATCATGGGGACTTGCGTATTTCTTTTTTTGTTTGTATATATTTATTTATAAATATACAAGAAAATATTTGCTATTTCTCCCAGTGTTATGGACTGAAACTATGGACAATCAAGAAAATGTTAAATGTGGAAATGGAAGCAGTCTTTTAAAATTTTTTAGGCATTAGAAAAACATCATTAAGTCATGCCAATATATAGTAAACCAAGCAAGACACAGGTGTAGTATAAAGTGCCAAAACATACAAATGAAATGGAAAAAAAATTAGTAACTTAAAGAAATGTTTTTTCTAAATAATGGAAATTACCTAAAATTTTTGCCTTTTAGTAAAATGTATTAAATGTACATTTAGTAAAATGTATTAAATTTATATAGAAATTATTACTTTCTTAAGGCATTTTAAATTTTTAGCATAATTATGAATAAATCATATTTAGTTATGAAATGAAATTTGGGGGAAGACCTTAGACACACAGGTCTTTAAAAACAGTTCTCCATATAATTTCTATTAATAATAACCAAGTGAGTTGTTAAATATAAGGGTTCTCTAAAGAAATAGCTGATCCAAAGAAGTTGTAATAAAAATAGCATTATTTACAATGTCAATTATAATTTAGAAACAATATATCTTAAAACAAATGTTTCTATAGAAGAAATTCTAATACCATTAAGAGTTTGATAAACATAGCTGTTTTCATTTTAATTAGAAAAACCCTGTTTCTCCAAGTTGGTTTAACTACATTTCAAATGAAAACATGTTTTGTTTTTATTAAGCATCATTTTATTTCTGATAGGAAGTCATAGACACTTTGAAACAACAGCACCTTAACTGCAGAGACATTTTTGAAGAAAGAAAAGGCAAACTTAAAAATAATTAGAAATGAGGGGACAGAGGGGAGTAAAAAGGGGATGGATGTAATAGAACAACAATAAAAAAAAAAAAGAAAAGAAGAAAAAAAATAATTAGAAATGCATATTAGCTTCAATCAAGCAGAGAGTAAAAGTTTGGGAAAATTCCTGATTGAAGAGGTGGCTATAAGCCAAGTTAGTTTGTGGACATATGCAAAGAATCTTTGGTTATCTTTACTTTGGTAAATGTACACTCCAAATATGATGAGGTTTATCCAGAAAAAGCCCAGCCATTGTTAATGTAATGAGAATGGTTTGCATGACATGGATATAACCTGGTGGCCAAGGAGAGTGGACTGGAATGTGCATGTGTGAATAACGATGAGTTCACTGAACTAGTCAATGGGGGCAGTAGATGCCATTGAGCATGTGTACTGTGTGGCTGTGGCATTCAAAATGACTGAGTAGAGTAACAAATCTGTATCAAATTTTGGGTTAAGCTTGAACTCCTCCATGGAAACTATTCAAATGATTCAGAAAGCCACAGCTATGAGCAACTGGTGATTGGCAGCTTCATCATGACAATGCACTCGCTCATGCATCATGTCTCGTGCAGTTTTCCGAGAAACATCAAATCATCCAGGTGACTCAGCCCAAATTTGGCACCCTATAACTTCTGGCTTTTCCCCAAACTAAAATCACCTTTGAAAGAGAAGAGATTTCAGACTATCAAAGAGATACAGGAAAATACAACAAAGCAGCTGATGGTGTTTGGGAGAACTGTGTGAGGTCCCAAGATGCCTACTTTGAAGGGGACTGAGGTGTCATTGTCCTATGTAGAATGTTTCTTGTATCTTGTATCTTCTTCAATAAGTGTCTCTACTTTTTCATAGTAAATGGCTGGATACCTTCTGGACAGACTTCCTGTGCTATAATCCTAATAAATATAACTTGAAGTTTTGGGTGAGTTACTGGTTGAATCAAGGCTCTGCTTCCTTGTGCATGTGATTTCTGAAAGAGAGACTATGCATTGCTTGCTATGATAATTGATTATAGATAGAGAAATCACACAGTCTAGAATGCCCTAGACCATTCTGTGGTCCAGGTATAACTACTAGTAGCACTTTTATCCACTCTCAAATGTGCTAATATTGGTCTATAAATTATTATCACTGTATTTATATTTTTCTTTGGGGAATGTTCTTTGTTGTTTGGCTTATTTAGCGTTGGCCTGTATGCCAGGCATTTAGCTAAGTGTCATTCTGTCATTTGACCCTCACAATAAACTCTGTGAAATTGATATTATTTTTTATTTTATTATTTTATAGATGCATACAATGAAGTTAAAAATTTAAAAATTCTACATCTTAAAAAGTTACCTAAGACTGTTTATATACAACACCCTAAGTTGTATTAAAACCATGTGAAAGTTTCAGAAGTTTTTAGGTATTTGAGAATATAGTATCATTTTATACTGCCACAATAACATTTGAAAATGGATTTTCAACTTGCATAGTTTCTCTTTTTTAGATTCCTCTTTTGTAACTTTGGCTGAACATTTCTGGCAATAAAACAGTAAGGAACTTCACTTTATTTGACTTTATTATCAGAGTAATCTCTCCTTTGAAAGAAATTAATAGTTCATTGCTTTTTTAGGAAAATAATAGTAGAAACATATAAATGGGCAGAATGAAGTGGTTTTCTTAGAAGTACTTCTAAGTGACTGGGATTTTATTCCTCTTATCTTTCAGTAGGTTATAGGGCACTTTCCATTTGTTTCTTTTTTTTTTTTCTCTCCCATTTTCTAGATTTGCTTTTCAGAATTAAATTAACAGAATTTCATGGTCATTACTTTCCTGGTTTTCTCATTTCCACTAAATCACAGTCAGCATCTCTCAAACACAACGTTTAAGCCCCTAAATCCCAATTGCTACTAATGGATAGTTTTGGGGGGATATGAAAAGATTTACTCACTAAAATAAAATGTTTCACTTGTACTCAAACAACTTTATAAAAGAATTATTTGTGGATCTGGTTACCAAAAAACTTCACATGAGGAATGTGGATAGAACTATGGGGAAAGAGAAAGAAGGAATGGAAACATAAATCAATCTTAATATAGAGACCTGAAAAACATACTTAGAGCCAAAGCCATTTTCATTCTAGAAATTAAACATCTTAATTTATCATGGAAAATGGCGTTTGGAAATACATGCTCTGGACTATGCTATAAAGTTATAGTTGTCACACTTGAGCATTGGTCAATTATTTAGTGGACTAGTTTGCTTACTATATTTTTATTCTAATTGTAAATTGTGGCCAGGATTGGAGTGAGTCACTCAATTCTCCACAATAAAGGTTCCAGTGAATATTATACAGGGACCAGTCATATGGTGAATTAAAGCTGTGAGATATTACAGCTTCTCTATCATCTATTCACTGACAGGGGAGCAAGAATTACTCCGAATGAGAGCAAAGACAAAGAAAACAAACTACATGACAACCTATGAGTAGAGTTTCTAATTCTGTTTTTTAATAAAAAACCAACTTCTCTATTATACATATACATATATATATACATAGGCTTATCCTTCTGATATACATAATATATGTTGTATATACACATATATATATTTAAAAATCAACTTCTTTCATACAAATATACAAATATAAATACACACAGTTATACAGCCATGCTGTACAATAAACTGGATTCCTGCCCTGTCTTTAAGGTTGCTTGAGAAAGCTGACTTCACAAGTCAATCCTATCTAATAACTCATTTACATACGCAACATTTAACAGCATGCCTACCATATATTATGCTTTGTTCTAGATTACAGAGACACATTGAAAAGTGAAACAAAACATTCCACTCATAAAGCTTCTACTCAGGCAATGAAAAATAAACTAAACATATAACCATGGTCAATACTTCCAAGTTGTCATAAGTGAAAAATAAAACAGTGAAAGAATATAGAGTAATGAAGGGTTGACCATTTTACACAGAGTGGTCAGGAAGGCTTCCCTGAAGGAGCGTCATACTGAGGTCAGAAGGCTAGGCATTCCAAGTAGAAAGAACTGCAGATATAGAGGTCCTGAGGAAGGAATAAACTGGCTGTGAAAGAGGACATCTGCCAATGTGGCTAGATAGAGTGGTATCAAAAAAAGATGATGGTAGAAGATGAGGACAAAAAAGAGAGAAAAGCAGAGTCAGGTCTTACAGATCTTGAAGACCATGGTAAGAAGTTTGAATTGAATTCTAAAGTTATCAGAGTTATGTGAAGGAGAGTGACATGACCGTATTTACATTTTTAAAGACTACTCTACTATATGGAGAATGGATTGTAGGAAGAGTGGAAGTAGGAAGACTAATTAAAAGTGAATTATAATTATCCACTGGAGAGTCAATGGTGACCAAGACTGCATGAGAGCATAACTGAGTAAAAGTGATTTATATTTTGAATGTATTCTAAAGGCAGAGTTTGGCCCTGACTGGTGGCTCAGTGGATTGGCACCAGCCTGTGAACTCAAAAGTCAATTCCCCAGCCAGGGCAAGTCAGGTCTCCAGCCAGATCTGTAGCTGGAAGCAGGTAAAAGACAACCTTACATTGATGTTTCTCTCCCTTTCTTCCTCCCTCCCTGCCCTTCATTCTGAAAATGATGAATAAACTATTTTTAAATAAAGAAATATAAAAGCAGAGTTTGGCAATATATACTGAATGAGAATTATCTATGTAGTATAAAGAAAAGTAAAGAAAGACAATTAGATTTTCACCTGAGCAACTGGGTAAAAACTAGTTCCCATTTATTAAAATGGAACTTTTGGGCAGAGTGTAAGAGGGGTTTAGCAGTGGGAGATAAGGAAATCAAGAGTGTGTGTATTAAGTTGTTAAATTTGAGATGTCTGTGAGTCCAAGTGCAGATGCCAATTGGGTTCTATCTGGAGCTCAGGAGAAAGGTTGAAGCTAGAGATATAATTTTGAGATATATGGATGGAATTTAAAGTAATAAGACTGTGTAAAATATGTAATTACAAAAGAGTAGAGGACTAAAAATGGAGCCCTGCAGACCCCTAACATTTACAGCTCAGGAAGAAAAGAGGACACACAAGCAAAGAAATGGGAGATGCAGAGGCAAGGGGGGAAAATGGGGAGGTGGAGCATCCCAAAATCTAAAGAAAAAATGCTTTAAGAAGAGAGCAGGTCTATTGCTGCTGGTTATTAAAGTATAATGAAGTCTTGGGACAGTTCATTGGATTTTGCAAGATGAGAGTCACTGCTGACCTTGACAAGAGCACTTTTTTGGGGGTGAAGGGGGTGTAAGCTTGAGGGAAGTGAGAGTGGGAACTTCCCGTTGAACACATGTGTTTATTGCCTATGCCCTCCATGCCAGGCAGACTCTAAGACAGCCCCCAATAGAGCTTTGTATTTGCCCTTACCTTGAGTGTTGTCCTAACCAATATAATGTGGCCAAAGTGATATCACTTTTGTGATTAGGTTACATAAAATAGTGACTTCCATCTTATTAGCTGACTCCCTCCACTGTTGGCTTTGATGAAAGAGGCTGCCCTATGGAAAGGATCATGTGGCAAAGGACTGAGGGTGACTTCTGGTCAACAATCACTAGGGAATGGAGGCTCTCTGCCCAACAGCTCAAAAGGAACTGAAACTTCAAATTATTACACAGGCCTGGAAGTGGATGCCTCTTCCTTGGAGCCTTCATATGAGACCCCAGTCCTGGCAGGAACCATGTGAGAAGCAATGAAGCCTCCATTAAGCCATGCCCGCATTCCTGACCCTCAGTAATTAAGAGATAATTGATACATGTTGTTTTAATCTGCTAAATCTGTGGTAATGCATAACGATAATAGATAACTATTACTCCTTTTGAAAATACCTCTAAAATGAGGCCAAGGAAAGAAATAAATGGCTATTAACTCAAAAGACAAAAAAAGAGCAAAAATAAAAAGAAACAGTAGATCAGATACATTTAAATATTTCTGAGATGGGAAGCTGAGGATTTGTAGTAATTAACTTAGTAAAGCTCTGAAAGCTGAAACCTACGTTCATACAAAAAAGGAGACTGATAAGTAGAAAGTTGACTGGGGTTCAAGGACTATAGAAAGCTCAAGATTCAGAAGTGCCAGGTGCGCTGAAAGCCATGGTGAAAGAGGAGGTGGTGCTGAAAACAAGGATTGAATGCAAGAAAGTATGAGTAAGACACAGATCCGCAGATCCAAGGATCCGCTCCAATACATCAAAAGCAGATGACTAACCCTTCCCTTCAGGGGACAGCAGGTTTCTTCTCTGAAGAAATGAAAGCAGAGAGATTTTGAGGCCAGATCAGCGAGTGTAAATGTGTGTTCTCCAACTGAAAATAGGAAAATTAAGTGAAAGTCTAATTTGAATGATAATGACTTCTACATGACTTCTATCTTCCTATCTCTTTCCAGTTCTTAGAAAGCTGGCAATCATTTTCTCTCTCTGTCTCTCTCTCTCTCTCTCACACACACACACACACACAGGTACGCACACAGAGGCACACACACCACACACACATGCATAGACACACACTACCCATGCTTATGTTAAAAGTACCCTGTCTAAAACATTGACTGGCCTATGGCAAAAGCCTGGGGAAAGGAAAAAACAGCCAGAAAAAGCATCATAGAAAAGTCTCTCTACTGCTCATCTCAAGCAATTCCCTTTCCCTGTTCTGAGACCTATGGGGCCTAGAAGAAACTTCAGACATGGCTTCACTCCCATTTTCAGTGGTACATCTGTCTGCACAGCCTAGTTAGCTAAATATTTGGGATAAATGTTTATGGTAGGAAAAAAGCCTTTCGTGCTTAAAAATAAAAGTTAAGGACCAGTGATTTCCATGGTCAACCTGATGGAAAACAGGGTAAATTGGGCAAGTCAACATCTATCGTGGTAGAAGAGGAAGACAGTGAGTGTCTATCAAAATAGCCTGGATTTGTGACAAGTTTTAGAGCATGCATTGTCAGGGAATGATGAGAGAAACACACAAGAACAAGCAGGACACTTGAATGCTGTGTGGTGGGAAAAGTATAAAAAACAAAACAAAACTCTGGAATTCTAAAATTGGCTAAGAGAATTAGGCTTCTATAATAGAACTAGTCATGAGATTAGAACAACTATTAGAAGGAAAGCTATTAAATTTAGTTGTAGACCCATTGACACAGATACAGAATATTCAGCTGGCAATTGAAATGTTTTTTGCTTCACCCGCTGGGAAAGATCTCCAGGCCTAGAAAAAAGTGAAGAAAAAAGAAAAAAACATACCTTTAAGGATAAACACATGCAGATAACTGAGAGGGAAAATATCCCAGGGAATAGGAATGAAGAGGCAGAAAGAGGGTAATCGGGAAGAGAGGGAGAAAATCAGAGTTGTTTGCTGTTGTAGAAGAAAAACAAAATTATAAAGAAAAGTGAAGTAAAAAACGCTAACCATTGTTGAGAAACCAGAGAGAACAAAAGCCCAGGGAAATGAATTTAACACAGAAATTACTTTGAGAAATCTGATGTAGGATACTGACAGGGCCAATTCTGCAATCAGAAGAAAAGGAATCACAAATGTAACCCTCACTCTTTTCAACCGTTGTAATCTCAAAACTCCTTTTCATTCTTAAAATCACTCAGGAACCTTGGAAAACTTTTGATTTGGGGAGCTATCTTTACCACTCTTTGGCCTACTAGAAATTAAACCTAAGCAAGTAAGACATTTTTTAAATTTACTATTTCATTTTAAAATAACAATACTAAGTCCATGATATGTTAACATAAATAGTATAGTTTTATGACAAATAACTATATTTCCCCAAACAAAAATAATTTTAATGAGAAGAGAGCACTGGTTTACATCTTTGTAAATCCCTTTTAATGTCTGGTTTAATAGAAGACAGCCAGATTCTTATTATCTGCTTCTGCATTCAATCTGTTGGAAAATATTGTTTTGGTTGGAGAATATGTAGAAAATCTGGCATCAGACAGATGGGTAGTTGCAAAAGTGACTTTCTGAAGAGTCTCACCACTGACGAGTCCTCAAATTTTCAGTGTGTGCATTGAAAAGTTTAATGTAGGTTACTTCTTTGAGAAATTTAACAACAAAAATAGACAAATTGGGTGGCAATTCAAGGACATTACTATATTTGGGGGAAGGGCTCTGAGTTTATTAATTTGTTTTTAAGAATTTGGAAAACCTAAGGAGGTATGTGAGTCCAGTGGAAGGCAAGGAAACAAAAAAGGGAGACTTTCAAGATCCAGAAGAGATAAAAAGTTGAAGCAAGTTCCCAACAGAAGGCAGAAGGGATGGGGTGGAGAGCAGGGTAGGAAGTTTAGCCTCCAAAGAGAGCGAGTTAATGCTTCCTCATAATGCAAAGGCCTAAATGGGGATAACTGATTATGCAGAGAAAAATCCAAGGTGGTGAGAACAGGGTGAGGGAAGGTGAAGCACCACCGGCAGTCTTCTCAGATGAGAATGAAGAGTCCTTTGCAGCAAGTGAGTAATATGCTAGCGAAACCCTGGAGACATGAGGAAAACCAGGCGGAGGAGCCAAAGAGACCAATTCAAGTCCCTAGTGAAGGAGTTACATCTGTGGAGACACGCAGCACAGCCCTCAGCCCCTAATGGGTGTCCTTGAAATGTTCTTTTGAAATAAATGAAAGGGCATTAAAGAAAGGTTGCTGGGGAGGATGCTGGGTGAAACAGCATGGCTCTCTGCTGGTCTGTGTCAGTGGCTGAGGTCTGGCAAAGCTGGACACATCTGCTGCATCGGGGTAACATCATAGATGGCAGGGGACTGACTGAACTGGAGTGAGCGCTTGTCACCTGGGAAATGCTCACAATGGAGGCGGACCTCTAGAGTTGGCACTAAAAAGTGAATCTTCTGAACATAATTCAAGCAAACACTACACTCATCTGGTACTGATTTCAGGAAATCTCTTTCCAACTGTCATGTATTTATTAACAGCTCTCTGTATTTACACAGAAAAGCAAGCAAATTAGGAGGGATACAGAAGAATTTTTCCTAATTAGGCATATCCATTATCACTTTTAATTGAGAGGGGTTGGAGGAGCCAGTCCGTATCTTCTTTAGAAACTATAGTGGAATCCACTTATTTTCCTTTTTCTTTAAGACTAGCCAAAACTTTCTTCCTCTTAAAGTGTTCCCACTCAATTTAAATCTTTGAAGCTATCATCTTTTTTAAAAATACCTGACTTTGAGGTCATTAGTGTATATTAAAAAAATTTTAAACTTAATATTTGAGTACTTCTTTCATGAAAATGAGTATTACTATACCTTTTCTGCCTTCTATTGTTATTTTCTCAATTTATTTTCTTGGGTAAATACTTTAATGTACCTTCTTTATTAATTGATTTTCATGGGGGCAAAAAAGTATTCATTAATTTAACATTCTATTATTGTTCCATGGCTTGTTCCATGACCATGAATAAGTATTTTCAATTTCAATACTTTAACTTCTGTATTTACAAAATTAAATATCAAGAAATAAGCACTTAAAAATAAAACCCAGAATACAATAAATCTATATATACATCCAAAACCAATAATTTAGATTTTTCTATTTAAAAAATATTAGGGTTATATACACAAAACAAATAACTCAAAATGATATTCTATATCCATTTTCATTTATTGTCATACAGGTATAGCCCAAAATAATATTTTCACTATATTTCCATATGATTTAATATTATACAAAAAGAGTAACAAGAATAAATGCTATTTGTTGCTCCTTAGTATAGTCTTGGCACTGTGATCAGAGCTTGACATCTATGTTAGTCCTTTCTAATTTTGCAACAATCATCCCCGTTTTACAGGTGAAGAACTTGAGTTAAGTTATCCAGGTTCACAATAGCACTCTAGCCCCCTTTGCTATACACCCTATTATATTGCTTCTATTTTCATTCTTTAGGCTAGAGCTGCTAATGATCGAAGGGTGTACATATTTGGTATACTTGAATGCACCACAAACAGTGAATAAGAGGAACAGAATACTTATGACAATGTGAGAAATGCAGGTGCTACTTTACCCGTTTGTATTTTGCTTACATATCTTCAATAAACTAGAAATTCTGGTAGCACAAAGACAGAAATATAGGTTTGGAGGAACTTCTAATAAAGTTACTCTGATCAAATAAGGTCACAAAAACATTAGGCTTATCTCTCACAGATATCAAAACTCTTTGAGTGGAACTATTCTGCTGGACTTGGTTTTGATTTGGTCATGGAAGTCTCCTGGTATCTGACAGAATGTTCTAGATGTTCTTTATATTATCAGTTATTTTAATTTAAAATGTAGTAAATAAAGTAACATGTGTGACATTATTGTAAATTTATCTTAGCATCTCCCAGCAGAAATATGATTTATGTAAATCTCTGTCCAAGTCTAAAAATGTTTCAAATCTCACATATCAACTATGATGATTTTCATAGATATTATCTGAAGGCATCTGCTTCTACAAGGTAATGCTTTCTCTTCAAAACAATTTCATTTATAAATGATGCATTTAGCTTAATGGAATATTAACTTTTAATTTGTGGCAAGAGCCAGCCATCAGATAGGTGCATTTTAAAAGTTAGTGATCTTTTAGGTAAAAATGTCCTTTGAACAAACTAGTCCTAATTACAAAGCTACACCAAATTTTAAAAATAATCAGCTCCTGCTTTCCTTTACACAATTCCAATGTGCTGCAATTATCTCAAGGAGCTGAGTCATTCTCAAAACTAAATTAACTCTAAAGTAATAGCCACATTATCTGACAATATTCAAGTGTCTTTAAGTGTAGGTCTGTCTCATATCTGGGGAAAATGTCACAGTCTAAAAGAATCTCATCAAGGGAAGAACAACACTTTGCTATTGTAATCATAATTTTATGATGCTATCCACCAGGTACAATGCCATACCATTAAAATGGCTCAAATGAGAAGCTTATTTATGACTAATAATGGACATTGCATCCAGTAGTTTATTATGAAAATAACTGAACTCTCAGTGAAGTCAACCATATTTTTAGAAAATACTTTTCTTCTTCTTCTTCTTCTTCTTCTTCTTCCTCTTCTTCTTCCTATTCGTCTTCTCCTTCTCCTTCTCCTTCTTCTTCTTCTCCTTCTTCTTCTTCTTCTTCTCTTTCTTCTTCTTCTTCTTCCTCTTCCTCTTCCTCTTCTTCTTCTTCTTCTTCTTCTTTTCCTTCTCCTCCTCCTCCTCCTCCTTCTCCTTCTCCTTCTTCTCCTTCTCCTCCTTCTTCTTCTCCTTCTCCTTCTCCTTCTTCTCCTTCTTGTTTATTTCCTTATCCTGAAATTTTTTTCTTATACCAAATCAGAAGCTATTTTTCACATAGGCACTTTTCCCTATTCCCAAGCCCCGTCCCACTCTGACTTTCCAGTGAAACTCTGCTTCCAATTTTTTTTCTCTCTGCATCTTTATGGTAATAGCCACTGGGAATCTCAATTTTTAGCAGAGTTTGATGGTTATAAAATGCCTTCTTCCTCGTGCGGCTCAGTAGGGGACTTCTCTAATCCCCAACTTCACAGCTTCAAACGTTGTCACTCTGTGCAATTAAATTTCCCTGGGAGTTAATTCAGCAAGAAAGGGAAACCCTGAGCCTCCACCTTATTCACACTTCTAATTTTTCCACAGGTCAGTTTGTCACTATGCAATGGGGACTAGATATTTAAAAATTGTCAAATTCTTTATGGATTTAAGAACAGGATTTTCTCCTCTAGCTCATCCAGGAACTGGACATTTAGGGACATGATGCTCTGGGTCTCTGAAGCTCTGGGAAGCCTCCCTGGCAAGTTTTAAAAGTGGAGGGATCTAGCCTCCTAGCGATAGGGGGCATTAGGGTCATTTCATTTTGCTTCTGCATTCTCTTTGAATAGTGAGGAAGGATGAAATGATCAAAATAATGAGCATGAAGAGGATGGGAAGAATAAGTTTTAAAAAAATAACTAAATGGATCTGAAAATCTGTCACCAACACCAACCCGAGACAGAATTGTAAAATAAGAAAATCTGTATTTGAATCTAGCGTTGACAGTCCCCTTCTAGTCCCTTTCATCTTTCCCTTGCATCTCGCCACCAAGGCCCTTTGCACCACCCAGTGTTGTCCTGCCCTGAGTCCTGTTTCCAGTTCTTTCCTGTTTCCTTCTTTTATTTCTCTGCCCGGGATGTGATCTTTGCTAGAGAACATTTAAACCAAGTTGAGTGTATGTGGCAATATGTTATTATGCCTGTCTTAGCTATCTTATGAACTATTTAGTGAGTTTACTGTATTAACCCAAACGAATACTATAGGAAAATACTACACATTAAAGAAATCTTGCCTTAGCTCTACAGCGACCCTATAGGCTAGACCTTTATAGGAGGCCTGTCCCAAAAGTATGGAGCCAATGTCAATATAATTAAACAGTTTGTGTGGCCAATAAACCTCATCCATCCTATGGACTAAAATATCCTATGATCTGATATTTTATTATATTATACCTTTACAAGTCTAGATAGAACATCTTTCTGTAGTTATCTCCCCAAATAAATTTCCAGCTTTACAAAAGCCATGTCCTTAATCTTGTATATTTCACAGACCAGGTAGGTTCATCTAGACATGTTAGGAACACAAAACTTGCTAAGGCAATTTTAACCAGAAGATTAAAATAAAGACCTTTGAGAAAAAATACACACATCCTTCATCGTTTTCTTTTAATGAAGCTTCTTACACGTAGTGTCCCTTCCTTGCAAATGTGATACCTAACCCTAAAATAAAGCTCCCCTTCTAGCCTCACCCCACATGCACAATTTGGAAATTATATCCTGGATGCTATAAAAAGTGTTTCACAAGAAAAATACACTTAGCCTTTATTGCAAAGGAAGAGTTTTTTCTAGGAAGTGAACTTAAATGAAGACCTAAAAGGTAGGTAGTACCTTACTAAGTAAAGAGTATGGGGCAGGCAGAGAAACCTGCAAGGAGTTTGGTGCATTCAAGTGAAAGAGAAGAAGGCAATGTGGCTGGAGAATGATAGATTTACACTAGATTCCAGACATACCTGCCACTCAGGGTAACCAACCAGACAGGCTGTGCCTTGCCTCAAATAGGTGGAGGCAGGCAAATGGTGGAGGTTTCAGCCAGATTTTGTGATTTTATTCTTACCGAAAATCACCCACTTTTCCTCACAGAATTATTCAAATGCATTCCTACTACCATAGATCTTCAATAGCATCTTACTACTTCCCCTGAAGGCTCTTTTCTGTCATCCAGAAACTACATTGTCCATCACCGGGGAATAGTAGTTGCTCAACAAACAAAACCATGGATTGCTTTTCTAGTTAAATCTCTACTCCCAACTAATGATAACTGATAGATTTTACCTTATAAAACAATAATAAGGCCTGAACAACTAAACTTCAGTTTTATATGAAACAATGAGTTTATTAGTCATCTATATGTTAACAAGGAACTTTTCAGCATATCAAATCAAATCTTCAGTTGTACTCCATGTGACCCAAAATACTGGGTTATTTCCCATATACTGGCCTGAATAACCATCCAGTAAATGATACTTTTACGCTAAAAAAAATACCTGGATTCACTTGGTAGGATTTTAAAATCCAGTTTGTGTGGCAATAAAAATTGACAATGGCTTACTTTGCCAAATATGTGTAACCTGCATTTTGGGATATAATAAAAATTTTTCCATACAATGATAATCAAAACATTTGTTGTATGATGCATGCACCATATAAATTTAAGCATCAAATGTTTTTAAACATGTGCTCTATTAGAAACATTGGATCTCAGAAAAGATCAAATGATATTCAGATGTGCAAGTACTTTGAAAATGGCGAAGCACTATAAAATATATCAAGGAAGGTATGAAAGCAATATATACATACAATAGCAGAAACCAAATGTAAGGGCGCACTGCAAATGATGTAATGATTCTTGTTTGTCTAATTTGCATTTTCAGAAAAGACTGTTCATATGTTACAACAGCAGCTCAGTTTACAACAATTTTTCTTTGTTCTTGGCAAACAAAAAAAGGTTAAGAATTTGCAGACAAGTCTTGGCAAAGAAATATTCTGATTCGGCCTTGCCAGTCCCTGAGAGTTGCAGTACACAGCTGGCAGATGTGCATAGGTTATGGTCTTGTTAGAAAACTTTTCAATTAGTTTTCCTCATCAGAACAGCAACATACTTCTAAAGCATTTTACACACTAGTTCGCGCCTCCTACTCCTATCGAGATACTCTCATTTTTATTGACTCAAAATAGTAAAATAGCATAACCAATAGTTCTCTAGTCCCTGTAAATATATAACGTGATTTGGAATAACCTTTTTTGCCGATCAACTAGACTATTTCCTTTGTCACAGAGCTGTGTTATCTGGCCCAGATTTTCAGTGAAATGTGTGAGAAAGCTGTTTACTTTTAGCCTACAAAATGATAGAAACTTTTTTGTATCCAGTGATCCTTCTGGGTGAATATGTGTACCCATAGAGCAGACCTAGAGATTGAGAGGATGTTAGAACCGGAAGGGAGTTTATAGATCATGTAATTGATTCCCGTGACCAATTACCCCATCTGATAGAGACTAAACCTCAGAGGGGCGCTTCTGTAACAACCACATTTCTAGGCTTTTTGTCTAAAGTGACAAATCAACTTTTGTTGGGGAAATGATGGCTACTTCTTTTCTGAAGATCTAAATTTTGCAAGAGTTTCTCCTCTCTTTTTTCCTTGCTTGCTCAGACAGGATATATTTCCTCTTTGTCAGCCTGTCTCACTGCCCAAAATTCTTTTGCCCCTTATATGGAAAGCTATCACTTGCTTAAACACGTTGGGAAACACAACTAAAAAGGAGCTACTGAAGTGGTTTAAATATATGTCTTATATATAAATGCATATAAGCATGTTCAACAAACCAAACAATGCAAAAAATTACCTAAAATAATCTATTACACATAATAATCAACCAAGGCCTCACAGCCAACTAATCTAAGATGCTTCAAATAATCTAAATACTGTTGCTTCTTTTACTTTAAGTATGAAACACCTGCGCATAATCAGGGTTATGAAACTGATCAGTGTCTGTGATGATCAGAGAAAGTAATGAGAAAAAGTGTAACACTTTCGTAATATTAAATAAAGAAGAGGTTTTCTATGGAACTTCAGGATAATAAGCAGCTCTTATTAACATAATATACATACATGTTTCTAAAAAGTCCGTATTCCAAAGAGTTACAGGCACCCATGTGTGCGTGTGTGCGCACATGCGCTGATAAGAAACAAGAATGGCAGGGTCACACAACTTTGCTTACTGATGTATTTGCTGATAAAAATCTGTTGTGTGTTTTTCATAATCGTTTGAACATGTTATGTCTGCTTGCCCTGTGAATTGGAACAGTGCCCATCTTATCTGGTCTAGTAGGTAAAAATCTCAGTCCATAATTCAAATATTAAAAAGAATATATATATATTTGCCCAAAGTTAATTTCAAATCCTTAATCTTTGGGACCCATGAGAAAATTAACCTCATTCTTTTTTAGAATCCTCTCCCCAGAGATGTTTTCTTCCAGGATTCCAGGATACCAAAGGAAGAGACAGAAGCAGAGCCCAGGAGAGCCAAGCGAACCCTTGGTCCTGGAGTCGCCCGTCCCCATAGAGCACTAAGAGGCCCCGCATAGCCTGCATGGCCAGTAGGGTGTGGTGGCCCTTCATGCTTTGGGGCAACAACATGAACCTTTTGCTTTTCTCCCCCCAATACTTCTGAGCTGAAGTTGGGATGAGTTGAGACTCCCTGCTTGCTCAGAAGCCTGCAGCTGAGATCTCTGGACCTCTGGCCAACCCAGCAAAGGAAAGGATTCTTATGAAGTCCTCCTCCCAGATTTTCGCAGACACCAGTGGAGTGAGAGCAGTCTTTTTATTCCAAATACAGACTGGCAGAAGACATATATGAGGACTAGGACTTTGGTTATTGTGACTCTTGGGATTTGGGGTTTTCATACTTTCGTTAATGATCAGAGAATTGCCCCTTGGAGATAGCCCTTGTTTTCCCTTTGTCTTTGTCCTTGTGTTGTTTGTCCTAAGGAGAATAATCATCATATAGAGCACTGGCAGGGTCTTGTAAGCCAGTTGTGTGAGGTGGCCTCGCAGACCAGTGAGTTTGCAGTTCTCACAGGAGCAGCATCCATTTGGTCAAACTTTGCTATAGGTCACCAAATAAAAAGATTTTTTAAAAAGGGTTCTCATTTTGTCTCAGTTTGCATCCTGAGCGCTTGGCTTAGGTCTCAGGAGGACATTCTTGCTCTGGTTTTCCACTTGCCAGGGGCACAGGTAGCTGGGCCTGCACCTGGAGGTGCAAGGTGTACAAGTAACACTTTCATTTGCCTGGTTCAGCTCTCAGGGGAGTCTGTCTAAATAAAGGATCTGAGTCCATTGGGGGCTCTTGTTGTTGCTTTCCATTTTGCCTTGTTACTGCTGGGAAAGGTCCAGCTCAGTATGGGCTGCCCAGTGTCAGAGCAGGTCTGTGGTTTCTGGCACCTCACTTTGGAGGGTGAGGTTTCACACACACAGTTTTTACCTCCTGTGACAACAAGAGCCTTTCTTTCTCATTGGTGTCTTTGGATCATGAGGGGCTGCATCTCTTGCACCCTCTTTGGGGAAATGTCTTATATCCATCATTAAGCCATAAAAAGGCTTCTTGGTTTTGAGCCACCTTTCGGAGCAGGCATACCTTTGGAGATCCTAAATCATCAATTTGGAAAAGGTTTGACATTGAAAAGAATTTTTAGAGAACCCTTACGCAATGTTCCATTGTTAACTATAGGAGGCTCAGATAAAAAGAAGGGAAAAAATAATATTATGACTAGACTAGAAGAATTTCTTTTCAAAATGAAAGAGCAGAAACAGGTGTAGAACAAAATTAAGATATAGGCACCCACCATAAACCACCACCCCTCCTCTTTTTAAAATTCCTCTTTGGGAAAGCTTAACACTGTCTGGAGAATTTACTGCTTGTGTCAGGAAAAAAAAAAAAAAGTCATGGAACTAGGTAAATATTTCCTGAAACTTCTTAGAGAAACGACTTGAAAGCATTTATCCTTTCTCTTCCTCTTTTTGATGTAAATCTATATCCAGAGCTATACTCCCAAGGACAGGAGAGACATTTCCTTCAAATGGAAACCTTCATAGGAATAGCTTTGGTTCCCAGCCCCAACAGCACCTTGCCTCAACTTCTCAGGAGACTGAAGCATTGACCTAGGATTAAAGCCACAGCTTCCATACGTCAGGAAAAAATTCTTAAGTCTCCCACATAAATAATGATAGAAAACTTAAGCCTTCATATTGAGCTGGTAACTTTGACTTATTCCATCTACCAGAAATATAATGAGGATAAAAGGGAAGCCAATCAGAGAAGAAAAAGGAATTAAAGGTATCCAAATTGGAAAGGAGGAAGTCAAACTGTCATTATTTGCAGATGATATGATAGTGTACATAGAAAACCCAATTGGCTCCACCAAAAACGTACTTGACCTAATAAGCAAATTTAGCAAAATAGCTGGGTATAAAGTCAATATCCAGAAATCAAAAGCATTTTTGTATACCAATAATGAAACAACAGAAATAGAAGCAAAAAAACAAATCCCATTTACCATAGCAACAAGAAAAATAAAGTACCTAGGAATCAACTTAACTAAGGAGGTAAAAGACCTGTACTCAGAAAA